>CM038115.1:28837660-28863066 GCA_001642375.2 Mentha longifolia
TGGATTAAATTGGTTAATTCTAGTTAGAGTTCTAATCACCCATCACTTGAGCCTAATCGAAGTATAATTGGAATCATGTTTATTTCCTACCCAAACTTAAGTCATTGTTCGTCCCGAACAATGAAACGAACAATCAAAACACTTAACACGTATGGCGTGTGCATTTGAGTTCCTCGATGCCTCATATAACTTCAAAAACCATTTTATTCAAAGAAATTCTCAAGTAAAACCAAACATTCATAAGATCAACCACTTATCCTAACTTAGAATTCAATCACTCAAGCATCTTAAACTCTAGACCTCTCAAGGAACATGTGTATCACTCGATCCCTCAATATGTGGAAATGGTAAACACTCATCGAAATCATGCAATACACATCTTTAACCATAAGCTTGCCTATCAACTCAAGTTCCTAATACTACAATGCATGCACAGATTAGGATCAAAAAGGTCTTTATTAAGCTTGTAATGTAGGGACATTGGTTAAGGTAGGGAATTTTAGGTTAAGTGACTTCAATTTTCATTCAAGTACCCTTACCCCTTTCTTCACCTTTCTAAGTATGAATTTCTTCATCTTCCACCTTCTCCAACCCCTTTTTATCAATGAACCCAAGCTTCTACCAAATATCTAAAGAAACACTCATTTATGCTCTTATTCTTCTCTTTTTCTTGTAAGAACTTTGTTCTTACGTTGTTTTTTTTTCAATAAGAATTTCGTTCTTATTCTTTTCTATTCTAACTTGAGCTTATAGGAGTGTCCTTTCATTTCAAATAAATCTCTAGACCCTTCACCATCACCCATCATTTTCATGAATTTTCAACTTTCTCCAAGATTCCCTTAACCATCCTTCACCCCCTATCATCCGGTTCAAGAAGAAAAGGCTTCATTCAAGGCTCAAAATGGGACGACAATGGTAATGAAAGATAGGTTAGTGTTTAGGGAAAATGGGCTATTCAATGATGGCCTAAGATCATTTCCTAATCATGCACACATGTGATACTTCTAACAAGAGTATCAATGCAAGTTCTAGTAAAGAATATGCAATGCAAGATCAAGCTCTCAAGAAAGGATATTCACTATGTAAAATGCATAGTTTTAGGCTCAAAATCCTCTCAAGCTTTTTGTCTAGAGCCTAAGTGCCTAAGATCAATCCTCCCAAGCTATTCAAGTGAAATAACCCTAATCATGCTTGACTCAAACTTGAGAAATTTCAAAAATGTCACCATTTTAGCATCAATCATTGGCATCTCACCCAAATGCACTTGAGCAATTAAACACGTTCTTTCACACTCAAGCATGCAGCATTCATTCAACTTTTTTCCAATTAAAAAAACTCTTCAATTTTCAAAGATTTTCACATTCAAGCTCACACTCCAAAAACTAATCAAACAAAGAAGAACTTTCATCAACTATTCTCCTTCACCCAAACTCACAAAATCAAACATCAAGCATTCAACATTCTTTCCTTAACCCTAATCTTCCTTCCAATTAACAAAAACACACAAATATAACATGAAAACATACTAAACGTACTAAAGCAAACCAAACTTTCACATTTATTCTCCAAGCAACACTTTTCACTCTAAAACCAACCATATTTCCACATTCTCAAATCAACAACTTCTCAATCAATCAATCCACCAAGCATACAAGATTAACCCAACAATACACAAAGTCATGAAACTACCAACCAAGTAAAGCAAATAAGAAAAGAACTAGTAAAGGAATGGAAAAGACATAAAATGTAAGTAATTTAAATTTCTTATCCTACCCCCCTCCCCCAAACTTATTTTAGACAATAATTTCTAAAATAAGTTTGGCGGGAAAGATATATAAGAAATTTAAATTCCACTCACAAAGGTCCAAGCTATGGTGGAGGAAGTAGGGGCCATGTCATTCTTGATTGCCTTGGTGCATCCGAAAACTCTCCAATAACTCCATTATCGAGTTTGCTTGTTTTTTCATCCTTTCACCTCTTTGTGCTTCCTCAAGTTGAGTAATTCGCATTGAAGTTACTTCTTGCCTCATCACCGTGACTTGTGCATCGAGGGATTTGAATTCATGCTCCATGCTTGCCATTCTCCCTTCAAGGGCTTCAAACCTCTCTTCATACCCTCTTTCTCTTGGAATTTGCTCTCTTCCCGAACTTGGCTCACCTCTTGACATTGGTTCACCCCTTGTAGAATCTTCCATTTCTTCATCTTCTTGAGCAAAAGGCATTCCCTCACCCCCCATGGTATATTCATCTTCTTCTCCATAATTGAAAATATGATTCTCTTTGATGAATTTATGAGTGGGGGTATTCAAGTGCCAATTCTCCCGATCATGGAGATCGGTTACCAACACACTCATTGCATTTGGAAGAGGGAATGTCCTTTCATCATCTTGAATGAAATAAAAGGGAGGCCTAGATGATACAAGAAACCTCATGTTTCTTAGTTTTTCAACATCAATCAAATATGAACCTCACATCGGAGTATATCCATTAAGATCATCATTGATTTCTTAGCCAAAGGGGTGAGCATTCCTCCTATGTTAATCTTCCCGCTTGGTGCCCTTGCTTGCTTCATGACTTGAGCAAGGAAAATGTGAGAAAAGCTTATGGGTCTCTTGGTTAGCATGGCTTGAATAATGAAGAGATCATCAACTCGAACCGAAGTGTTCTCCGTCCGTGCAACCATAGTGTGAGCTAGGATCTTCAACACCATTCTTAGGACCGGATTTCTCACCTCATTTGATTTTGAGTATCCCGCTCTAAAGCCTTCCATGGTGATTGGAGCAAGTTTATTCCACATGAAACTATGCGCAAAAGCTCTTTCCACCAACACATCACCTCCATGTGGCACTCCAAAGATGTCATCTATCGCTTCCAAACTCAACTCATGACGCTCTCCAAATAATTGAAATTTGATGCTTTCCATAGTATGGATGCTCTCATCCTCCAATGTGCTCATAAATTCAAGAACCACATTTTCATATGTTCTCCTATCTTCAAGAGTATCCTCTAAGATACTTCCCCATCCTATATTGTCAAAGAGGACTTTGATGTTATCATAAAGCCCTAACTTCACCAATGTGTCCTTGGATGGAAATAGAGTTGGTATGATGGTTCTTGATACGAGAACAGCAAATCTTGCTCTTTCTTCATAAGTCTCCAAGTGAATGTCATGAGCTTCCGGTGTCTTTGGATCTCTTCTTGGTCCTTGTGAAGATGAAGAGGCATCATTTCTTCTCTTTTTTGATAGAGAAGCAATCAATTCCTTAGAAGTGATGGTGGCATTTCCTTTCCCCTAAGAATCTTTTTTCCTACAAACCACAAACAAGGCAAAGTGAGATTTGAGAAAATAATCCAAAAATTTTCAAGGTGTGAGCAACATTTCACACAAATATCACTCTCCATCTAGCATGCATATTTCATAATAAATGAATTTCCTAAACAAAACAAGCAAAAATTTCATATTTTCTTAACAAAAGCATTAAGCACTTCCAAACTCATTCATGAGTATTCACATGAAAATGAATGCATATTCACATGGACTTTAAGTGAACAAAGAGAATGTCATGAATTTCACTTGGCAAATCAAGAATTCATAAATTCATGCTTTCTTCAAGCCTTAAACCCTCAAGAAATGAATTTTCTATTAAAGAGCAACCATATCCCTCAAAATTCCATGAGTCATGCAACTTTTCATTCAAACTCAAATCAAACATGCCTAAATGCATAAGAGGAGCATAAATACAAGCCAATGCATGCTCATTTCCATGGTTCACCCACAAGTTTCTCCAATAATAAAGAAAAATCCAAGGTAAGAATTTCTACTTAATTTCATGAAAATGATGAAGTAAATACTCATACCATCTCATATCTTGCAAGCAGAAACTCATATGAGTAAGGATATAGGGCACATTACCTCATCTTCTTGAAGAAACTTGAAGAAACACAACTCTTTACCCAAAAGAACCAAATTTTCATTTTTGTAGCTAGAGTGGGTGAAAAAGTGAATTATTCGGTTCAAATGTAGATTTTGGGATGGGTAATGAACCTATGGAAGGAATTTGCTTAATTCTAAGTGATTTGAGAGTAATTAGAGGAAGAAAATCTAGTTTTTTAGAGAGAGAAAATGGGTTTGTTCTAAGAAATAAAAGTGGAAAACATAAAATGAATAAAAATGAGGTGGAAAGAAACAAAATAGAAATAAAAGGGGAGAGGAAGGGCCGGCAGCCTGGCCGGTCGCCGCCTGGGTCGCCGCCTGGACCGCCGCCGTAGCTGCATCTCAGCCACCCAGCCGGCTGCTCGCCCCGTCTCTTTTTTCGGGTCCCTCTCGACTTCCTCTTTATTCTCCCTAAGCATTTTTCAACTTTCTTTTCAACATTTTCTATTTTTTATGGTTTTTCTCAAAATCAAACGAAAATTGCAACAAACTCAAAAATTGAAAAATGAAATAAAAACTCACAAAAACGAAAGGAAAAGGATACGTGTTGAGGTGGCTCTCAACAAGCGCTTTGTTTAACGTCGTTAGCTCGACTTAGTCTCCAAGATCAAGCATCATTAAGAAGAATGGTCGACTCCTCTTTGAACTTCTTCGAATTGAAATAGAGCTTGAGTCGATGTCCATTAACAACGAAGGTAGAACCATCATTCTTTAGAAGTTCAAATGTGCCATTCTTGAAACTCCTACTCACAATGTAAGGACCGGTCCACCTTGATTTGAGTTTTCCGGGGAAAAGACGAAGACGAGAGTTAAAGAGAATAACCTCGTCCCCCGGAATGATCACCTTGTTTCGAATCTCCAAATCATGAAACTTCTTGGCTCTTTCCTTGTAAATCTGAGAATTTTCGTAAGCCTCGTTTCTCCATTCATCCAATTCCACAAGATGATTCTTCCTATTCACTTCGTCCTCCTTAAACTCAAAATTAATCTTCTTTAAAGCCCAATATGCCTTATGATCAATCTCCAAAGGCAAGTGACAAGACTTTCCAAAGACAAGTTGATATGGAGACATACCAATAGGGGTTTTGTAGGCGGTTCGATAGGCCCACAAAGCATCATCGAGTTTCTTTGCCCAATCCTTTCGAGTAGTGATTGTCTTCTCCAAAATTTGCTTGATTTCCCGGTTTGCAAGCTCGGCTTGACCATTGGCTTGAGGATGGTATGGAGATGTAATCTTGTGCTTCACTCCATACTTAGCAAGAACACTTCCCAACCACTTGTTATTGAAGTGAGACCCCCCATCACTAAGCAAAGCCCTCGGAGTTCCAAACCGAGTCAAAATATTCTTCTTTAAAAACTTGATCACAACTTTGGAATCACTAGTCGAAGTAGGAATTGCTTCAACCCATCTTGAAACATACTCAATAGCAAGAAGAATGTAGGAAAAACCACAAGAATTAGGGAATGGTCCCATAAAGTATATCCCCCAAACATCAAACAACTCAACCTCAATCATAATGTTTTGAGGCATCTCATCTTTCCTTGTGATATTCCCCATTCTTTGACATCTATCACAACTCTTCACAAAAGTTTGGCAATCCTTAAAAATCAAAGGCCAATAGAATCCGCTTTGAAAAACCTTCCAAGCAGTACGATTAGCCCCAAAATGACCCCCATTCGGTCCTTCATGACAATCTCCAAAAATCTTGAGCCATTCATTGTCCATAGCACATCTATGAATAATTCCATCGGCACACCTCCTCCATAGATATGGATCTTGCCAATAATAGAACCTCACATCTCTAGGGAACTTGGCCTTTTGATAATCCGAGAGATTTGGTGGCAATTCTCGAAGCACAAGGTAATTGGCAAAGTCGGCAAACCAAGAATCTTTACACTTCAACACCATAATCTTCTCATCTGGAAAGCATTCATTGATACTCAATCTCAAGTCTTAACCTTCAACCGGCTTTTCAAGCCTTGACAAATGATCGGCTAGCACATTATCTACCCCTCTTCTATCACGAATCTCCATGTCGAACTCTTGAAGAAGGAAGATCCAACGAATCAAACGAGGCTTTGCATCCTTCTTCGCCATGAGATGTCATATAGCTATATGATCCGAATAGACAATAGTGTGATTCCCAACAAGATATGACCGGAATTTGTCAAAAGCAAAGACAATGGCCAAGAATTCTCTCTCGGTTGTTGTGTAGTTCTTTTGAACACCATCCAATGTCCTACTAGCATAATGAATGACTCGAAACACCTTATCTTTCATTTGCCCCAAGACCACTCCTAAAGCATAGTCACTTGCATCACACTTTAGGATGAAAGATTCACTCCAATTAGGCTTGATGAGAATAGGAGTAGAGATGAGGGCTTTCTTCAATGTCTCAAAGGCTTTCAAACATTCTTCATCAAAGACAAATTTCACATCTTTTTGCAAGAGATTGCAAAGTGGCTTGGCAATTTTTGAAAAACCTTCAATGAATCTTCTATAGAACCCCGCGTGACCAAGGAAGCTTCGGATTGATTTCACATTTGTTGGAGGCGGAAGCTTCTCTATGGCGACAATTTTGGCTCTATCAACTTCCAAACCATCTTTAGAGACCTTATGTCCAAGCACAATTCCATCTTGAACCATAAAGTGGCACTTCTCCCAATTCAAGACAAGAGAAGTGTCCTTACATCTTTGCAACACTTTGGTGAGATTATCCAAACAAGAATCAAAACTCCTCCCAAAAACCGAGAAGTCATCCATGAATACCTCCATAATATTTTCAATCAACCCTCCAAATATAGACATCATGCACCTTTGGAACGTGGCCGGAGCATTACACAACCCGAAAGGCATCCTCCTATAGGCAAATACTCCATAGGGGCATGTAAAGGCCGTCTTGTGTTGATCCTACGGGGCTATAGCAATTTGATTGTATCCGGAATACCCATCAAGAAAACAATAGTACTCATAACCCGCCAAACGGTCCAACATCTGATCAATAAAGGGCAAAGGGAAGTTATCTTTCCTTGTTGCCGCATTTAGAGCCCTATAATCAATGCAAACTCTATATCCGGTGGCAACTCTTGTAGCAATAACTTTTCCCTTCTCATTCTTGACCACAGTCATCCCTCCTTTCTTCGGAACCACTTGGGTAGGACTCACCCATTCACTATCTGAAATAGCGTAGATCATTCCCGCATCTAATAGCTTCAACACCTCTTTTCTCACCATCTCTTGCAAAACCGGATTCAACCTCCTTTCAGGTTGAACCTTGGGACGACAATCATCTTCCAATAAAATACAATGCATGCATATAGATGGACAAATACCCTTGATATCATCAATAGACCAACCAATAACATCTTTAAACTCCCTAAGGACTCGCAACAACTTGTCCAATTCGGACTCTGACAAGTGTTGTGACACTATAACAGGAAAAAAGTCATTATCACCAAGAAAGGCATACCTTAGATGATCGGGAAGAGGTTTCAATTCTTGAGAGGCACTTGAAGAAGATTCCTCCTTAGTTGAACTTCCACTCTCCCCCGGTTGGTTGATGTCAAGGTAATGAACCTCATCCTTCAATGATCCTTGATTTGCTTCCAAATAGGCAATAGACTCCAATAAGTCATCACAAGCATCATCTAAATCGGAATAGGAATAGAAAGAATTGGAGATGATTTCCTCCGTGAGGTCTTTTGCCTTAGATGTAGGCAAAGTGGTAATTGCATTGCACTCCTCATAAGTTGAGTCATCTCCTCGCTTCATTGCATCAAAGATTGAGAGAGTGAGGGTCTCTCCATTCACTCTAAAAGTGAGATTTCCATCTTGTACATCAATAAGAGCTCTTCCGGTTGCTAGGAAAGGACGCCCAAGAATGAGAGGCATATCCTTGTCCTCCAGCATGTCTAAGATTACGAAATCCGCGGGAAATATGAATCCCTCCACTTTTACCAAAACATCTTCAACAATTCCTTGAGCATATGATATAGAACGATCGGCCATTTGAAGACAAATAGATGTAGGTTTGATCTCTCCAATATCCAACCTCTTAAAGATAGACAATGGCATCAAATTGATACTAGCTCCTAGATCACATAAGACATTTCCAAATTTTTTTCCTCCAATCACACATGCTATTGTGAAGCTTCCGGGATCCTTCTTCTTCAAAGGCAATTTTCTTTGAATCACCGCACTAACTTCCTCCGTGAGGCTAATTGTTTTAAATGAACCAAACTTCCTCTTTTTAGCCACGGCATCCTTCAAAAACTTCACATAGCCGGGCATATCATGAAGTGCATCAAGCAAAGGAATGTTGATTTGTACCTTATTGAATATATCCAAGAATCTCATCAACTTCTCATCAACCTTAGGCTTGGCTAAACGATGAGGGAATGGAGCCTTAGTAATAACATCCTTGGTAGGAAGAGGAGCCTCTACTAGCACCGCCTTAGGAGCTTCTCCTTGAACTTTTTTCCTTGATTCTTCATGATACGAACCTTCGCAGATCCGTATAACTTACGCACGCGGAAGACTGAATCGAACTAATGGAAGTCCCAATACGTCTACGAACTAAACCCCCTAAGTAATATAGATAAGCCGAAACCTCTATATCCCAAAGAGACGGTCGCCGAGCCACACGGGGACGCTGAATGACACACAACGAGGGATGATGAACTCGTTGATTCGCCGGGTAAAGAATTCGTCTTGGAAAAATCAAGAGGAATTCGAAGAACTCTCAAGAGAGAATAAAACTCACAATATTATTAATGATCAATGTTGATTTTCGGTCATGACATAAGGGCCATATATATAGTGCTCAAAAACCTATCTAAACCTAGTCCAACTATGAAATAACTTAAGTATAGTCAAACTATGGGTCAAACCCATCAAATAACATAATAAAGCCCAAAAATAAAGCCTTTTAAGGCACAAAACGTGGGCTGCAAAATAAAGTCACGAAAATAATAACTAAGTCTTTAATCTTCAGCCCGGTCACACTTGATAAGATTAACTACTCGCGGGCTGCCCGATCCACCATCTCCAATGGGCTTCTTCATCAACTCTTGAGCCCAAACTTCTTGAACCAACCCTTGCAAAGCTTCCTTAAACTCCTTAGCTCGAGCTCTTGTCACCGGCCCACTTGGAACTCGAACAGGATCTTGAATAAACGATCCTTGGACTCCATCATTCCCCTCCTCTTGAAGAGGATTTGTCCTCAAATCCAAGTCGTCACCTATATCAAAAGGACTCAAATCAGTAACATTAAATGTAGCACTAACATTATACTCACCGGGCAAGTCCAATTTGTAGGCATTGTCATTGATGCGCTCCAACACTTGAAAAGGTCCATCGCCTCGAGGTAGTAACTTCGAACGCCTTTGCAACGGAAACCTTTCCTTGCGCATATGCAGCCATACCCAATCACCGGGTTCAAACACCACCTTGCGACGTCCCTTGTTTGCTTGCTTGGCGTACTGCTCTGTTCGCCTTTCAATGTTCATTCTCGCCTTCTCATGAATCTGTTTCACAAAATCAGCCCTTTTCCGGCCATCAAAATCAGTATGCTCATGCTCAGGTAAAGGAGATAAATCCAATGGAGTCAAAGGATTAAAACCATAAATAATCTCAAATGGCGAAAATTGAGTAGCAGAATGAACAGAACGATTATAAGCAAACTCAACATGTGGCAAACATTCTTCCCAAGACTTGATGTTCTTTTTTATGATAGCCCTAAGCAACATAGACAAAGTCCTATTGACTACTTCAGTTTGACCATCAGTTTGTGGATGACAAGTAGTAGAAAACAACAGCTTAGTACCCAACTTACCCCACAACGTCTTCCAAAAGTAGCTCAAGAACTTAGAATCCCTATCAGAAACAATAGTCCTAGGCATACCATGCAGTCTAACAACCTCTCTAAAGAACAAATCAACAACATGAGATGCGTCATCAGACTTATGACATGGAATGAAATGTGTCATCTTAGAGAATCTATCAACAACCACAAAGATGGAATCGCTACCACGCTTACTCCTAGGCAACCCTAAAACAAAATCCATAGATATATCAAGCCAAGGTGCATCAGGAATAGGCAATGGTGTATACAGACCATGGGAACTCACTCTAGACTTAGCTTGCTTACAAGTAACACATCTACCACAAATTCTCTCAACATCACGTTTCATATGAGGCCAAAAGAAATGTTCATGCAAAACAGCTAAGGTCTTAGCAATACCAAAATGTCCCATCAAACCCCCACCATGAGACTCAAGCAAAAGCAATTCACGTAGAGAGCATTTAGGAACACACAACTTATTCTTCCTAAATAGATAATCATCATGCCTAAAATACTCTCCACTAGCAGATTTCTCACATGCTCGATAAATCTCACCAAAATCAGCATCACTCACATAAAGACTCTTGATGCACTCAAAACCAAGCAACTTAGCATCTAGAGTAGAGATCAAAGCATACCTCCGAGAAAGTGCATCAGCCACCACATTCTCTTTACCTTGTTTGTACTTGATAACGTATGGAAACGTCTCAATAAACTCCATCCACCTAGCATGCCTCTTGTTTAGCTTGTGTTGCCCCTTCAAGTGCTTCAACGACTCATGATCGGTGTGAATGATGAACTCCTTGGCCCATAAGTAGTGTTGCCACGTTTTTAATGCCCTCACCAATGCATACAACTCCTTATCATACGTCGGATAGCTCAAAGTGGGTCCATTGAGCTTCTCACTAAAGTACGCAACTGGCCGCCCTTCTTGCATCAAAACTGCACCAATACCAACACCAGAAGCATCACATTCAATCTCAAAAGATTTAGAAAAGTTAGGAAGAGATAATACCGGGGCGTGTGTCAACTTGTACTTCAACAACTGAAACGCCTTTTCTTGCTCTTCTCCCCAATGAAACTCCACATTCTTTTTGATCACTTCCGTCAACGGGGGCTGCAACACTGCTGAAATGTGGCACGAATCGCCTATAGAAGCTAGCAAGTCCGTGAAAACTTCTAACATCTCCAATGCTCTTCGGACTCGGCCACTCTTGGATAGCTCGTATTTTCTCCTCATCAACCTGTACACCCTGTGCACTAACAACAAAACCAAGAAAAACAAGCTTGTCCGTACAAAAGATGCACTTCTTTAGGTTAGCATACAACTTCTCTTTCCTAAGTACATCTAAAACAGACCTCAAATGCTGAACATGTTCATCATGACTCTTGCTGTATACTAGAATATCATCAAAATAGACCACAACAAATCTGCCTATGTAAGAACGCAAAACATGATTCATAAGACGCATAAACGTACTAGGAGCATTAGTCAAACCAAAAGGCATAACCAGCCACTCATACAAACCAAGTTTTGTCTTAAAAGCAGTTTTCCATTCATCTCCTTCCTTAATCCTAATCTGGTGATAACCACTACGCAAATCAATCTTAGAAAACACACAAGAGCCATGCAATTCATCAAGCATATCATCTAAACGAGGGATGGGATGTCGATACTTTACCGTTATGTTGTTGATGGCTCGGCAGTCACAACACATCCTCATCGTCGAGTCCTTCTTCGGCACAAGTAACACAGGAACTGCACAAGGACTCAAACTCTCCCTCACGTGCCCCTTTGCCAACAACTCTCCAATCTGCCTCTCTAATTCCTTCGTCTCTTCCGGATTGGTTCGATAAGCTGGCCTATTTGGAAGTGTCGCACCTGGCACAAAATCAATCTGATGCTCTATCCCTCGAATTGGTGGTAAGCCTGAAGGTGTTTCTTCGGGAAAGACATCATCAAATTCCTGCAAAACAAAAGAAAAAGAAGGGGGAAGAGAGTCGAGATCATTAGTAGATAAAAAGTTCTCCTTGTACAAAAGTACAATCAAGGGTCTTTCCTCATGAACTGCCAACTTCAGATCACTCGCCCTTGCCAAACATAACTTTTGCACCACTCCCTTCTCCTTATTCTCCTTTTTCTGCTCCTTTGACTTCGCCAACTGTGCCTCTTTTTGCAGCTGCACTTGGTCTTCATACACTTGTTTTGGGGTAAGAGGAAGAAGCGACAACTTCTTCTGCTTATACTCGAAGGAGTATTTGTTGGTGAAGCCATCATGGTTCACTCGTCGGTCGAACTGCCACGGTCGTCCCAACAGAATGTGACTCACCTGCATCGGAACCACATCACACAAGACCTCATCCTCATACTTCCCAATGCGAAACAGAATCTTCACTTGCTTATTAACTCTGACAACACCAGCATCACTCAACCACTGCAACCGGTATAGCTTGGGATGCTGCAACACAGGAAGCCCTAATTTCTGAACCATGTACAAACTAGCCACGTTTGTGCAACTTCCCCCATCGATGATCAAACTGCACAACTTATCTCTCACATGACATCTTGTGTGAAAGATGTTCTCTCGCTGCACCATCTCATCCACATGATTGTTGACGCTCAAAGCTCTTCTTGCAATGCCAATGAGACCAGTAGGTGGAATGATCTCCTCTTCTTCTTCAGTATCTTCCTCCAAAGCTGGCATCTCCGGGTCAACAGCCTCATCATCTGTAACCACCTCTCCATTATCTTGCATGATCATCACTCTTCGATTTGGGCACTCGCTCATAATATGCCCGAAGCCTTGACACTTGAAACACTTACGATCACGATTACGAGTATCAGGCATTGATGTTTTGCCTTGAGTTGTGGGACTCGCCGAATCTGATCGCGCCTTCACAATCGGCTTCTTCTCTTCTTTCGGCCAATCCTCCTTCTTCCATTGGCTTCCTTTGGATGAGGAACCACTAGCAGTTGTTTGATTCTGCTTCCAATTGCTCTGACCTTGCTTGAAATTGGCCTGGTTCTGCCTTGCACTGCCCCTCCTCTTGAGCTGGTTCTCTACCTTTTCCGCCATGTGTACCATGTCTTCCAGCTCAACATAATTATGCAATTCTACCACATCCTTGATCTCTGTTCGCAGACCATTCAAGAACCTCGCCATCGTAGCCTCTCGATCTTCCTGAATGTTGGCTCGAATCATGGCTACCTCCATGTCCTTATGATACTCATCCACTGTCCGGTAGCCTTGCCTCAAAGTTTGAAGCTTATTGAACAACTCTCTGTAGTAGTACGCTGGTACAAATCGCTTCCTCATAATGGCCTTCATCTCGTCCCAATTCTGAACAGGACGCTCGCCATTTCTCCGCCTACTCGTCGCCAACTGATCCCACCAGATGAGTGCATAATCCGAGAATTCAATTGCTGCCAACTTCACCTTCTTCAGCTCGGAGTAATCCTGACACTCAAACATGAGCTCGACCTTTCTTTCCCAGTCAAGATAAGCCTCTGGGTCGTTCCTCCCTTGGAAAGAAGGAATATTCATCTTGATGTTGCCCAAATTATTATCTTGCCTACTCCAACCTCTGTAACCTCCATAGCCGTCTTCATCCACTTCGAGGTTCATATACTCATCATCACAATCAAACTCTAGATCTCTACGTGGCCTGTCGAACTTTGGATCTCTGCGTGGACGCTGAAGTGGAAAACGTAGATGACCTCTACCTCTATCTCTACCAAATCCTCCACCTCTATTACTGCTGCCGTGAGGAGACTCAGCTTGATTTTTCTCCGAAACCTCATGGATCCTCTCATACACATCATCCAATTTTTTTGTGAGCATCTTGTCCAATTCTGATTTCATTGCATCCCACAAAAAAATTTTGCTTTGGATCTAAATCGGGCTGATCTTCTGGATGTGTGTTGTTGCCGGAACCATCGTTTGCTGCATTACTTGCCATACCTATAAATTTTTTTATTTTTATTTTTATTTTATTTTTTTTAAACACAAAAAACAAAGAAAAGGTTAGTTAAAAACAGGATCCTCACCACCTCACCTCACAAGCACTCGTGTATCGCTCAAGGATGATGCACTCAGCACTCATGTATCACTCGAATCAATGGTTTTTACCCTCTAATAATCTCACCTCTCTTGCCTTTTTCCACTCAATTCTCTCTTAATCTACCATTGAACTCTTACCAACAAACCAAGGAACACAGAAAGGAATTACCGATTATTTTTTTTTTTTTTTTTTTTTAATGTGAATTCGACTCAACGAATGAACGCAATAAAATTAACGAGACTCAGATATACGACACGAACGAAGAAAGCAACAAAATTGACGAGACTCAATTCGACTCACAACGAAAACTGGACAAAAGACACGAACGAAAATAAACAAAGGAATAGATACTAAAACCTGAACGCTCGGAAGACGACCTGGCTCTGGTGCCAAATGATACGAACCTTCGCAGATCCGTATAACTTACGCACGCGGAAGACTGAATCGAACTAATGGAAGTCCCAATACGTCTACGAACTAAACCCCCTAAGTAATATAGATAAGCCGAAACCTCTATATCCCAAAGAGACGGTCGCCGAGCCACACGGGGACGCTGAATGACACACAACGAGGGATGATGAACTCGTTGATTCGCCGGGTAAAGAATTCGTCTTGGAAAAATCAAGAGGAATTCGAAGAACTCTCAAGAGAGAATAAAACTCACAATATTATTAATGATCAATGTTGATTTTCGGTCATGACATAAGGGCCATATATATAGTGCTCAAAAACCTATCTAAACCTAGTCCAACTATGAAATAACTTAAGTATAGTCAAACTATGGGTCAAACCCATCAAATAACATAATAAAGCCCAAAAATAAAGCCTTTTAAGGCACAAAACGTGGGCTGCAAAATAAAGTCACGAAAATAATAACTAAGTCTTTAATCTTCAGCCCGGTCACACTTGATAAGATTAACTACTCGCGGGCTGCCCGATCCACCATCACCAATGGGCTTCTTCATCAACTCTTGAGCCCAAACTTCTTGAACCAACCCTTGCAAAGCTTCCTTAAACTCCTTAGCTCGAGCTCTTGTCACCGGCCCACTTGGAACTCGAACAGGATCTTGAATAAACGATCCTTGGACTCCATCACTTCATCAATAGTTGGAGACTCTTCATAGGGTATGTCTTCAACAAGAACTTCCTCTTCTTTACTCTTGGATGTAGCTTCATTCTCATAAGCCCTTCCACTCCTCAAGGTGATAACATTACACCCTTTAGGATTCATCTCCGTGTTGCTTGGAAACTTTCCCGGTGTGTGTTGAGTGGTGGCTTGGTTAGCCATTTGACTTATTTGGCCCTCCATCATCTTCACTTGCTTAGTTAAAGATGTAAGTGAATTCTCCAAGGCACTCACCTTTTGCCCGGTTTGTGTGATGAAATTTCCTTGTTGAGAAGACATTTGAGCTTGATTTGCCAACATTTGTTGCATCATTTGCTCCATTGATGGAGAATTCTTCTTTGGTTCCTCAATAGCTCCTTGAGATACCGAGAATCCGGGAGGTGGCAATTGAGCATTGTTAGGATTACCATAAGAGAGGTTAGGATGAGGTCGATTGTTGGGATTGTATGATTGATAACCTCCTTGGTATCCATAAGAATTTCCTCCTTGGGGCCTTCCTTGAAATCCTCCTTGTTGACCTTGGAAACCTTATTTGTTGAAATTTCCATATTGCCTTTGGTTAACAAAATTCAAGTCTTCACTTCCACTAAGCTCCAAGTTCTCTTGATATTGATGAACACTTTGAACTTGAGCTTGAGATTGAGCTTTCCTCTCTTCTTCATATTGCTTCTTCATATTAGCAACTTCCATTGCTAGAGCATCATACTTCTCATCATCAATAGAAGCAACTCTTCTTGATGGAGCCCTCTCCATGGGCCATTGATAACTGTTAAAAGCCATTTCCTCAAGAATCCTTAGAGCTTCCTTTGCATTTCTATTCACAAGGCATCCTCCGGAAGTAGCATCCACTATGCTTCTCGTGTGAGGTGTGAGGCCACTATAGAATGTGGTGATTTGTTGTCCCTCGTTGAAACCATGTTGAGGGCACTTCCTTAATAACTCTCTATATCTTTCCCATGCCTCAAACAAGGTCTCGTCACCTTGTTGAGAGAAGTGTGAGATGTCGGAGATGAGCTTTTGAGCTTTAGATGGTGGAAAGTATTTGGAAAGAAAGGTCTTGCACAAGTCATCCCACGGATGAATATTGGCCTTGTTCAATCCCTTGTACCAATCCTTGGCCCGATCCCGTAGAGAAAACCCAAACATCCGCATACGAATAACATCACTTGGCACTCCATTTAGCTTGACCATATCACACATATCAAGAAACATGCTAAGATGGGCATTTAGATCCTCCGTGGGACTTCCACCAAATTGTTCACTCTTCACCATTTGAATAAGTCCGGATTTGAGTTCAAAATTGTTGGCATTGATCGTCCCCCACTCTCCTCCTTGGAATTGTTCCTTTGGAGGTTGGAACATATGGTTGAGAGGAGGTGGTGGAGCCTCATTTGCCTTTCTTTCTTGCTCATCTCTCCAAGCTCTCATATCTTCAAGTTCCTTCCTAAGAGCCTCATAATCTTGATTGTTGGCCATGTCTTTTTCTTCAATAGAATTCCGTCTTCTATGTCTTCTTTCAAAGTTCAAGATTAAAGGTTGAACGAGTCTTCCTTTAGACCTTGTGTGCATACACCTACAAAACAAAAATCAAAAGAGAAAAATGTTTGAATTAGTAATTCAATAACCAAATCAACTATTGAAACTTAAACTATGCATTCCTCGGCAACGGTGCCAAAAATTGACCCGCCCTCACTTTAGGGTGAGGGTAGAGAGCAATAATAATCGATTAAGTAATCGAGTCGAACCACAAGGAATGCAAGGACGCTCAAGTCTCAAGTAGTAACCTAGCTACTAAACCTACTATTCAAGCTACCGACAAGCATATTTTTGTGTTTTTTTTTAATTAACTAATGACACCAAAGAGTAATTATCAACTTCAAACTTAACTAAACAAGCAACAAATAAGCAAAGGATATAAAATCAACATAATTGAAGGAATTAAACTATAGAAAATAGAAGAAATCATGATCAAAAGATAGAGGATTCAATAAGGAAGAGAATGGTGGAAGGGTCTTCAAATCTTCAACATAAATCTTCAACAATCTTCAAAATACTAAAACGGAAAGAGGGAAATGTTTCTAGGGTTCTAAGAATGTTAAAAAATATCCAAGATACACAAAATAGGAAGATTTTAGGGTTAAATACACATTAGGTGAGTTTTGGGTCGAGTTAGACCGAGTTAGACGACTAACTCGGTCAAAACACTAAATAAAAGGGACGACGGCGCCCTGGCCGGCGGCCTGGCCGACCGCCACCTGAGTCGCCGGAAACTCTGCAGCTCAGCCGGCCAGCCGGCGCCCTGGTCGGCGGTCCAGCCGGTCGCCGTCCGGGTCGCCGGTCCGGTCCTTTTGCACAGCTTCACCGTTTTCACTCGTTCTCCCTCGTCCAAACTCCGATTCTCGATTTGCTTTTTGCTATGGACTTCTAACGAGCCCCTCTTTGACATGAAATGATCAAATTGCCCAAATGAGTTCTCCATTATTCCTGCAAAAGCATAAAGAGACTCGAGAGAACGAGGAAAACATAATTGAATTCAAACTAGTGAAACCCTAACTCTATATATTTAAATTCCACATTTCAATCCTAGATTTCACCCTAATTAAGCTTGATTCTTCCTTGTTTCTAATCTTCAATCCTTATCCACATGAATACTCTTTCCAATTCTTACAAAAATGGATCGAAAACGGAGAAAAATGAGAAAAGTCTAAAGTATACTAAGAGTTAAGAAACCCTAACATTTCTAACATTAAAACATACAAATCAAGCTTCAAATATATTCAAAATACACTCAACATGCACATAAAATATGTGTTAATCAATCATCGAGTATGCCATGAGTTTGAGGGATAGAGATACAAACAAAAGGTAATATTAAAGGATAAGAGCAAGCATCCAAGAAAACTTCATATTTGGAAAAGAAGCAGCATCACAATCTAGAAGAAATATGGTAGATTATGATGTTAGAAACGCATCGCACTCTTGTTTCCATATAACTAAACCATTAATTCAAAGTTTGAAACAATTGACCTCCAAATTCAAACTTCATGAACAAGAAGAAAAAAAGAAGAAAAAGGGAATCTTCAGCTTTGAAGTTTCAACCTACTACTTCAGTTTGGAGCTAAATTTTTCAACTGACTCATAACACTCACCTGTGTTCAGCAAAGTATACGTGTTGGCTTGATGAAGGATTGTCGACAGAATGCAGTATAGCATTTAGCTTTTCAATTTTCTGCATCAGAACAAATGATGTTCAAACATTAAACCTCTATAACAAACCTATCAACTATAATACAATGACCTCAAGTAAGATAACAACCTTTTTCTCTGATTGAAGTTTTTGGAAAATATACCCAATATCTTGTTTCTTCATCAACATCAGCTCTTTGTTCGTCTACTTGTTCGCTTCACCCCTCCACCATTCAATAAATCATACTCGGTAATGCACAATTGCCATAAACCACCTTCTAATGAGATAACATCTTCTGAACTTACTATGTTCTGTGGACTCCATGAACAGTTTTCGACTTGATCATCTTAAAGTAAAACTCATCTAAATTTTTGAATGCCGCCTTTTCCTTAAGTTTCTGTAAGGTGCATATGCAAGCAATGTTCTATGTATATTGTTCGGATTATCACCAAATTCATTCTTCAGCAAAAAAACTTACCTGCAAAGTCTCCTATTGATTAACACGTATTTTATGTGCATGTTGAGTGTGTTTGAATGTGTTTGAGTCTCGATTTATGTGCTTAAATATTAGAAATGCTAGGGTTTCTTAACTTGTAGCATACTTTTTACTTTCCTCGTTTCCTTTTGGTTTTCGATCCATTTTTGTAAGAATGGAAAGAGTATTCATGTGGCTAAAGATCGAAGGATAGAAATGAGGAAGAATCGAGCTTAATTAGGGTGAAACCTAGGGTTGAAAATGTTGGGGTTGTTGTATATAGCTAAAGCAAAAATGTGTTTTAGTATATATGACATGTATTCCACTGGTAACAATCACCTATCTGAATAAATATATTAATAAGAATAAGTCCTATATCTCATGTTTTAGAACACGTGGACGGCTCGGGTGTCAGGGAGATCACGCAGCGTTCGACAATAATTATGAGATATAAACAGTGTCACAGTCGAGATAGCTTGGGAAAACTATCGGTTTAGACTGCAACATAACGGTAGTGGCGGGTCTCAGTCGCTAGTTATGTTGGTACGGTGGAACGTATTGACAGGATCGAGTGAGATAAGGTTCTTCTGATACTGACCCTAGCAATAGGTGAAGAACTAGAGATCTCGGGATTTAGAGATATGATCTTAATCTCGATATGCTATTAGAGATATATGTGTTGTTCACTGTTACTTTGACTTGTATAGCTAAGGGTCTATCGCAGCATCCCTGATGACTTGCATCTTGGGTAACATGAGGGCACATAGTATGTCTAATTAGTTATATCGAGACACCGTGTCCATATTAGGTTGAGAGATATCCCCTCAGGGAGTTCACAAGGTTTATTATACCAAGTCATGCATGCTGATTAAGTTCAGGTATAATAATAAGGGGTGAACGGGTACTACTTGAGGAGAATAAGATGTTAATTAATTATGAGCAGTCAGAGGAGCTCTAATTAATTAATGGATATCGGAGTCATTAAACACGGGGATAGCTCTAAATAAAGTATCAGCCCCAATCTACAAATTGGGACAGAGCGGTGATTCAGTTGTGATTCTTTAGTGGAATGCATCACAACTCTAATGAAATAAATGTTCTGGGTTGATCATGGTTATTTCATTAGGTAAGGCTAAACTCTGTCCGGTACATAGATCCCTGGGGTGGCCCAAGAGCTCTTCAGGAAAGGAATTCAAGGTATTATTGAGGGATATCAGTTCTGGACTGAAAAGAGGCATTATGGGCTTGAGCTCATTAATGTGGCGCCTACTGTAGTGTAAGGGTCGCCAGTTTCCTCTTCTGGTGTCCATCTGATCTCAATAATTGTACTCTGGTTAATTATATAATTATGGAATAAATTAATATCTAATTAATTAAGATTTATTCTTAATTAAGGAATTAGATAATTAATTTAATAATTATATATATATATATTATTTTCCTTATAATAATTAGGATTAATTCTAATTATATTAATTAAAATTTGTTCCAGTAATTATTAACTAAACCGGGCTTTAATTAATTAAAGCCCGTGACTTAGTGGACAAGGAAGGGGGCGGCACTTCTCCTTATAAATAAGGAGAAGGAGATTCTAAAAAACCTAAGTGTTCTTGAGATAGAATCGGCGCCTACTACTGCATCAGAGGGAGAGTTCCTGGTTCCAAAGTTCCTAGACGCCCACACAGTCGAAGAACTTCGAGGAATGGGATCACACCTCAGTAATCTAGACCTGTAGATTACTCAGTCGGCACAGATCCAAGGTATAACATTCTGAACTCGATTATGTGATTTAGTTGTATTTAAATTATCACATCCAATTCGAAGATCCTGTGGGAAAAAGGAATGCTTTCAAGCAGCAGTTCCAACAGAAAATGTGGAATTTAAATCTATAGAGTTATGGTTTCACTAGTTCAAGTTAGTTCATGTTTTCCTCATTCTCTCGAGTCTCTTTGTATCTTTTTGCAGGTTGATGAAGAAATCATTTGGCCAATTGAACTATTCCATGTCGAAAAGGAGTTCGTTAGGAAGCCATAGCAAAAAGCGAATCGAGAATCGGAGTTCGGACGAGGGAGAACGAGTGAAAACGGTGAAGCTGCGCAAAATGACCGAACTGACGGCGATTTCTTGTGGAAGACATGTGCACGCTCGACATAATCCTTGTGCTTCTCGAGAAGCCCAAATTTCCTCCTCGAATGCCTGCATATCACCATATAAATCAACAGAAAGTTGCATAAAATCAAAAACAGCCAAAAACATAAAAGCAAAAGATATACTCACGGCTGACACCGCTCCTTGTGAGCTTTTCTGGGGAGAGCATTCCTTAATGATGACATTTTCACGCACCTAACCACAGAAAATTCACAGCAAAACCCTAAATAAACCAAATAAAAAAAATACAAGACATTGAAATGATATTGCAAACTTACCGAGCAAAAACATGAGAAATGTTTTTTTTCTTCTGCTTCAGATGCATATATTGGCGTGATTTTTAATACACCTTGATTCAGATCTGAATAAACGTTAACACCTAATTTTACATGGAATAAATCAATCAAAAGGTGAGGGATAGACTGAGGCAGACTAAATTAATCATATTACAATCAAACCCAAAAAAACTCAAAAAAACTCTTGTCAAGAAACACAACTAAATAATGTTAGCAGATCACTATAAAAAATCCACAATTACTAGACCTAAACAAGAGGCAAAAGATGAGCTCAGAACCACTGCCATGACTTCCTCTTCACTTCTCAAACCTCTAGCTCTAGCTCCTCAAAACCCATTGCAATCTGCGCCGCTGTGCCCTTCTTCCTTGAACTCTCAAATCCAGCAAAATCGTGTGATACTTTCGTTTTTAGACGGCAAACCGCTGTGGATTTGAAGGCTGTGGACTTGAAGGTTGCAGTCTTGCAGAGGCGGCGCAGCGGTGGATAGAGACGATTGAATTACATTAGATGCAAAAGTTGACGGTAAATTTTCCCCTTAACGGACGTTACGGAAAAAACCGATTCGGACCTGTATGGCCGGTTCAAACCGCTTGAATCAAGAACCACCCAAACCGATGCAATATTACACGTGTCATGCAATGGTGGAGAGTGAAATTTGCGCCTGACTCTCCTAGTAAATTTCCCTAATTTGGATGGCTCTCCTGCGCGAATGCTCTTATATTATTTATTTATTTATTTTTATTTTTTTTTATCAGATTGCTCTTATATTATTACATGTACAATATACCAAATTTATTAAAATAATACCATGGACCCTATTTTTTTATTTTTTTTTGAGTAGAATCTTTATAAAAGCATTTATTGAACCTAAAAGCGGCCACCCACCCAAACTAAAAATTGCTGGCAAACTAAAAAACTAAAAAATGTCCAAAAAAACTAAAAAACCCTAAAAACTAAAAAACGCCCAATAATTGTTGTTGTTCGAATTAAAAACCTAAAAAACGCCCAATAAAAAACTAAAACGCCCAACAAACTAAAAAATCCTAAAAACGCCAGTAAATCCAATCTGAATTATCATTTAATATTATGTCAGTGTAGTGTAAGAAAAAAAAATGAACACTCGATCTGTAAAAAATTGAATTAGTCGTGAATTATTGTAATACAAGTGTATTGTACATGTATAGAAGAGTCAACTTTTTCTATCCGTAAATTTGTCTATAATTTTTTATTATTTTTATTCTTCTCACCAGGCCCGTCTCTTAGGCGGCCCAAAGTGTTCTTAAGAATAGGGCCCAAAATTTTATAGGGCCCCAATATTTAAGGCCCAACTGATTCTTTTTTTTTTGTTTGTTTTTACAACTTTCTTTTCTTTCTTTTAAGCCCAACTAATTTCCTCTTTATTCCCCTCATGTGCC
Organism: Mentha longifolia; assembly: GCA_001642375.2. Classification (NCBI taxonomy): domain Eukaryota; kingdom Viridiplantae; phylum Streptophyta; class Magnoliopsida; order Lamiales; family Lamiaceae; genus Mentha; species Mentha longifolia. The sequence goes on from CM038115.1 coordinate 28,860,148, forward strand.
TCACTCCCGTTTTCTTTTTTCCGTCCCCATTTCTTCCTATTTTTTCTTTTTTCTATTTTTTCATTTTTATTTTCCCCAAAAAATCTAAAGCTCCATCCACCACCTTAATCAATAAGACCATGTCTTTTACATTAAATTTCCATTTGAATTTCTGGAGGATGTCTTTTTTTTAAATAAAACATTAAAACTATTTACATATTTGGTTTTATATTTTGTAAGATATTATCGTAATACAATTATTTTAAAATAATATCTTGAAAAAATTTAACAGTTTAATTTCATAATTAGCACAGGGCCTTGATATTCATTGAGACGGACCTACTTCTCACATGTCACAGCATCCCTCCTATTTTTCATCAATGTTAACATAAATAATAAAGTGGTTACTTTATACTCTCTCAGTATTCTTCGAAGTGTCCACGTTTCTATATTGTGATGTTTACTCTAAAATGGTCACTTTCCTTTTTAGGCCCAACAACATTAAATTAGCCCAATTAAAAAATATATTATCCCCACCCAACCCTAATCCACTAACTATTTGCTTGATTTTATGAATATGGGCCGTAGAAACTTGTATCAGTATTCCAGGTAGCAGCTTTTTTTTAAAATCAGATGTGACGCTTTTATTTTTGCTTTTTATTATGCTTTCATTTCATCATTTTGCATATTGCATTATTTAATTGTTCATGAAACTTAACATTGTTTTGAATATTCATTGTGGTATAAATTAAATATTAAAATTTAAAATTTGAATTTTGGTAGGAAATTCAAACCTATACAATTAATCTTAATCTACATTTACTAAAAGGGTTGGGCACCACCATTAAGTCATTTCTCAAAAATTGTGCCGAAAAAAGTGGTTATTTCGAAGAATACGGAGGGAGTATATGACTACTTCAAAAATGGGTATTTTTTCATCAATGTTAGCACAATTTGTAATGGATTAACGTCCTCAAATTTGCAGCCCAATGGGCCCATTACTGCCACAGTTGTTGCATTCAATTTCTAATATGTAAAGAAATCATTTTTTACTTTTAAAGAGAAAATAATTCTCAATTGAGCCCAGTTAAAATGTAAATAAAAAATACTTACATAAAAAATACTCCGTATAAAATTTAATTTTTTTAATAAAGAATACTCTGTATGATTGTTAAAGGAACAAACGGCAAGGTATCAAGTAAAAACTAGTAATCTCTTTGTCCTCCATTTACTGACACTCTTACTATATTGGGACGTCCTCCATTTACTGAACATTTCCATTTTGGGTCGTAGACCCCACAATCACTTTAACACTTTAACACTTTATAACTTTATTTTTTAACACTTTAACACTTAAATACTATTAAAAAAATAGATGGACCCACAATTATTCCACTTTAACACTTTAACACATTAATTTATTACTATATTATCAAAATGCAAAAAAACTTTACCCAAAATTTTGGTTCACTAAATGGAGAACAGAGGGAGTATATCATTTTAGCATAGCAACTTGGGGCTTATTTTTTATAAATGAAAAAAAATGCATACTACCTATCTCTCGTTTTATTTGGTCTATTTGTATATTATATATATTTACATATAGCTATTTGGAATGAGACAGAGAAAATATAAAATAACATTATTTATTTTATACTTTAACACAATTAATATGAAATTTAAAGATCGCACTATGAAAGATTCAAACCAGAACCTTTGATCTTAGGAATTAACTCTTACTACTATTAATTAAGCCAACACACACGCAAAATGGAGCTATTTATTTTGTTTTATTGTGATGGAATGCATTATTTTGTGATGTAATGAAGTTTCTGTGTAAAACGTAATGCATTACGCCTAATTAACATGGTGAAAGGTTCACTTATTAATTGTTTTATTTTGAAAGGTCAATTTCTTTAGCTGAATAAGCTACAAGTTTCTAAGAAGTTTTTGAATCTTTCATAATTAATTAATGCAATGTCCAAATATTATAAATCATTGACTTTAGTCATTATTGATAAAATTGAAGTAATATAGTATACTTTTTTTAATTAATAGTTGCAACTTTGGAGTACGTGATTTTCTATTGGATCTTCAACTGACGTAAACATCGGTATCCAAATTTTCGTTTTATTCCACATCTGTGAAGAAAAATTAGTAATTTGCTTCTTTTTTTTCTTTCTAAAATATTGTTTCCATTGCCAGGTTTCAAATACATAATGAAACATTTAAAAAAAACACATAATGAAAAATTGATTGGAATATTACATATTGAATACATCAAAATTTTGTTAAAGAGTATATACTCAACATGATGAATGATATACTAGTTATTTTTTGTGGGCACTATTAGTGGACATCATTTGCATTTTGACCATTTACCATGATATTTTTTTATTTTTCATTGATCTTCATTTTAATACCTTTAAAACGGTTAATAGCATCATTATATTCAGATGTTATATAAAAATCAAACTTCGATCGTTCGTTTTACTCATTTCTTTGAATTTAAGGGATAAAAACAAATCAAAGTTTGATTTTTATGTAATTTGTGAATGTAATGATGTAATTAATACTTTTTAAAGTATTAGAACGAAGATCAATGAAAAAAAGAAGAAAAAGAATCGTAATAAAATGACCAAATGCAAGTGGTACCCACGAATGATACCCACAAAAAGTGTCTAGCATATTATTCCTCCCTCAATGGTGGGCACCTTCGTCTTTTTTTTATTTGACATTATTTTGTTCGATTGTTTTATATTATAGTATCATAGAAATTAATATATAAATCGTTAAATGTACAAAATAAATTAAACAATCGAAAAAATCAAACAAAATAATGTTAGATCGAAAAAACGACGAAGGTGCCCACGAATGTACCAACCATTGAGGGAGTATCATATCATTTCTAGTATAGTAGTAAGTACGTATAACTTTATT
>CM038115.1:28863166-29172464 GCA_001642375.2 Mentha longifolia
GTCCGAATTTCTCTCCGCTCTTTTCAAACAATTTTCTCCCAATGCATCATTTTCTCAGTTTCTTTCCACTCAATCTCCTTCGTTACTCATCCGTTTCGAACGGTTCTCGTGTCCTTGTTACACTTATTGGATGGGTAACAATAGGGGGTGGTCGAAGTCTGAATTTATGTCATGTCATTTCGAGCAATTTTCTCCCAAGGCATCGTTTTTCCCATTTCACCACTCCCCAATCTCATTCGTTACTCATCCGTTTCGAATAGTTCTAATGTCGTTGTAACACTTATAGGATGGATAACAATAGGGGTGGTCGAAGTCCAATATCACTCCGCTCATTTCGAGCGATTTTCTCACAATGCATCATTTCACTATTTCTTACCTCTCAATCTCCTTCGTTACGCATCCGTTTCGAACGGTTCTCGTGTCCTTGTTACACTTATGGGATGGGTAACAATAGGGGGTGCTCGAAGTCCGAATTTATGTCATGTCATTTCGAGCGATTTTCTCCCAAGGCATCGTTTTTCCCATTTCACCACTCCCCAATCTCCTTCGTTATTCATCCGTTTCGAACGGTTCTCTTGTCGTTGTAACACTTATGGGATGGTAACAATAGGGGGTGGTCAAAGTCCGAATTTATCTCCGCTAATTTCGAGCGATTTTCTCCCAAGGCATCATTTTCACTCTTTCTTGCCTCTCAATCACCTTCGTTACTCATCCGTTTCGAACGGTTCTCGTGTCCTTGTTACACTTATGGGATGGGTAACAATAAGGGGTGGTCGAAGTCCGAATTTATGTCATGTCATTTCGAGCAATTTTCTCCCAAGGCATCGTTTTTCCCATTTCACCACTCCCCAATCTCCTTCGTTATTCATCCGTTTTGAACGGTTCTCGTGTCGTTGTAACACTTATGGGATGGGTAACAATAGGGGGTGGTCGAAGTCCGAATTTCTCTCCGCTCTTTTCAAACAATTTTCTCCCAATGCATCATTTTCTCAGTTTATTTCCACTCAATCTCCTTCGTTACTCATCCGTTTCGAACGGTTCTCGTGTCCTTGTTACACTTATGGGATGGGTAACCATAGGGGGTGGTCGAAGTCCGAATTTATGTCATGTCATTTCGAGCAATTTTGATGAGACGGGACCTAGCATTGAAGAAAACAATCGGGACTTGCAGCTCGGAGGACCAGTGACGAGATCGAGAGCCAAGAAGCTGCAAGGTTATTTGCAATGCTACATTCCTAAGAGATTGGAGGATGATGGAGTCGAATTTCATCAATACAAGTTGGTGAATTTGACAAGTGTTGAAGATGAAGATTTGGGCGTCCATCATTGAAAAAAAAGGAAGACAAGCCCAAGAAAACACAATTTCTTATATTTTATTTGGGCTTAAAAAACTACTTTGTATTTATTTCTTAATTTAGTTTAGTCCAATTATCACAACATGTTTAGGTGATTAATTGGCCCAGTTATATTTAATTAAGGAGTCCGAAAATTAACAAGTCCAAGCCTTGTTAATTTCGAAACCTAGCTTAGGGATTAGTCTAGTATTTAAGTTATTTTCGCTGTTACTATTCACAGACAATATTGAATGAAAAATCGAGTTCTTCGTTTTGTCTCAAATCGCGTGCTTAGGTTCACGTCTCTATAGTTCTTGGTAGAGTTTGTTGTTGGCACTTCAAACTTGAATTCATTCGACTCGTTCGTGATATCTCGTAGTATCCGGGTTAGTCGGGCCACGAAGATTGCTCCATAAACGCGTTTCGGATTCAAGTAGATCCGGGGTTCGTTTCGGGTAAGATTCATAATTTGTTTTCGTTTTCAATTCTTCAATTCGTGTTCTTTTCGTTTTCCCAGCCATTCTTCATCGTTCCTATATCATCAGTAATCATCCCCTTCGTTCACATAACCATCCCATCCCAGAAACCCTTAGATTAATTTTCAGATCCGTTTTTGAACCCTAATTCTGTCCTGAAACTGACCACCGAGCCAAATCGAAAACTACCCGTGCGTTTTTGCTGAATTTTGGATATGTTCTTCATAACCCTAAGTTGTAACTTGTGTTAAAATTTGAGCTTATTCGGAATTGAATTGCTTAGGTTACTGTCGTCGCCTATTCAGCGTATTTGTGGGTAGAATTTCAGGAAATTTCCATTCGATTGTTCATAGTTATATTTGGATTGAATCTTTCATACTTGACGTTGTTCGATCCTTAGCTTCCGCGTTTATTGTGATCGCATCAAATTTTCTCCCAAGGCATCATTTTTCCCATTTCACCACTCCCCAATCTCCTTCGTTATTCATCCGTTTTGAACGGTTCTCGTGTCGTTGTAACACTTATGGGATGGGTAACAATAGGGGGTGGTCGAAGTCTGAATTTCTCTACGCTCATTTCGAATGATTTTCTCCCAATGCATCATTTTCACTGTTTCTTTCCACTCAATCTCCTTCATTACTCATCCGTTTCGAACGGTTCTCGTGTCCTTGTTACACTTATGGAATGGGTAACAATAGGGGGTGCTCAAAGTCCGAATTTATGTCATGTCATTTCGAGCGATTTTCTCCCAAGGCATTGTTTTTCCCATTTCACCACTCCCCAATCTACTTCGTTATTCATACGTTTCGAACGGTTCTCGTGTCGTTGTAATACTTATGGGATGGTTAACAATAGGGGGAGGTCAAAGTCCGAATTTATCTACGCTCATTTCGAGCGATTTTCTCCCAAGGCATCATTTTCACTCTTTCTTGCCTCTCAATCTCCTTCCTTACTCATCCGTTTCGAACGGTTCTCGTGTCCTTGTTACACTTATGGGATGGGTAACAATAGGGGGTGGTCGAAGTCTGAATTTATGTCATGTCATTTCGAGCAATTTTCTCCCAAGGCATCGTTTTTCCCATTTCACCACTCCCCAATCTCATTCGTTACTCATCCGTTTCGAATAGTTCTAATGTCGTTGTAACACTTATAGGATGGATAACAATAGGGGTGGTCGAAGTCCAAATATCACTCCGCTCATTTCGAGCGATTTTCTCACAATGCATCATTTTCACTATTTCTTACCTCTCAATCTCCTTCGTTACTCATCCGTTTCAAACGGTTCTCGTGTCCTTGTTACACTTATGGGATGGGTAACAATAGGGGGTGCTCGAAGTCCGAATTTATGTCATGTCATTTCGAGCGATTTTCTCCCAAGGCATCATATTCACTGTTTCATGCCTCTCAATCTGCTTCGTTAGTCATCCGTTTCGAACGGTTCTCGTCTCCTTGTAACACTTATGGGATGGGTAACAATAGGGGTGGTCGAAGTCCAAATATCACTCCGCTCATTTCGAACGATTTTCTCCCAATGCATCATTTTCACTGTTTTATGCATCTCAATCTCCTTTGTTACTCATCCGTTTCGAACGGTTCTCGTCTCCTTGTGACACTTATGGGATGGGTATGATATAAGGGGTGGTTGAAGTCCGAATTTATCTCCGCTCATTTCGAGCGATTTTCTCCCAAGGCATCATTTTCACTGTTTCATGCCTCTCAATCTCCTTCGTTACTCATCCGTTTCGAACGGTTCTCATCTCCATGTAACACTTATGGGATGGGTAACAATCGGGGAGGTCGAAGTCCAAATATCTCTCCGCTCATTTCGAGCGATTTTCTCCCAATGCATCATTTTCACTATTTCTTGCCTCTCAATCTCCTTCGTTCTCATCCGTTTCGAACGGTTCTCGTTTCCTTGTTACACTTATGGGATGGGTAACAATAGAGGGTGCTCGAAGTCCGAATTTATGTCATGTCATTTCGAGCGATTTTCTCCCAAGGCATCATTTTTCCCATTTCACCACTCCCCAATCTCCTTCGTTATTCATCCGTTTCAAACGGTTCTCTTGTCGTTGTAACACTTATGGGATGGTTAACAATAGGGGGTGGTCAAAGTCCGAATTTATCTCCGCTAATTTCGAGCGATTTTCTCCCAAGGCATTATTTTCACTCTTTCTTGCCTCTCAATCACCTTCGTTACTCATCCGTTTCGAACGGTTCTCGTGTCCTTGTTACACTTATGGGATGGGTAACAATAAGGGGTGGTCGAAGTCCGAATTTATGTCATGTCATTTCGAGCGATTTTCTCCCAAGGCATCGTTTTTCCCATTTCACCACTCCCCAATCTCCTTCGTTATTAATCCGTTTTGAACGGTTCTCGTGTCGTTGTAACACTTATGGGATGGGTAACAATAGGGGGTGGTCGAAGTCCGAATTTCTCTCCGCTCTTTTCAAACAATTTTCTCCCAATGCATCATTTTCACTATTTCTTGCCTCTCAATCTCCTTCGTTACGCATCCGTTTCGAACGGTTCTCGTGTCCTTGTTACACTTATGGGATGGGTAACAATAGGGGGTGCTCGAAGTCCGAATTTATGTCATGTCATTTCGAGCGATTTTCTCCCAAGGCATCATTTTTCCCATTTCACCACTCCCCAATCTCCTTCGTTATTCATCCGTTTCGAACGGTTCTCTTGTCGTTGTAACACTTATGGGATGGTTAACAATAGGGGGTGGTCAAAGTCCGAATTTATCTCCGCTAATTTCGAGCGATTTTCTCCCAAGGCATTATTTTCACTCTTTCTTGCCTCTCAATCACCTTCGTTACTCATCCGTTTCGAACGGTTCTCGTGTCCTTGTTACACTTATGGGATGGGTAACAATAAGGGGTGGTCGAAGTCCGAATTTATGTCATGTCATTTCGAGCGATTTTCTCCCAAGGCATCGTTTTTCCCATTTTACCACTCCCCAATCTCCTTCGTTATTCATCCGTTTAGAACGGTTCTCGTGTCGTTGTAACACTTATGGGATGGGTAACAATAGGGGGTGGTCGAAGTCCGAATTTCTCTCCGCTCTTTTCAAACAATTTTCTCCCAATGCATCATTTTCTCAGTTTCTTTCCACTCAATCTCCTTCGTTACTCATCCGTTTCGAACGGTTCTCGTGTCCTTGTTACACTTATTGGATGGGTAACAATAGGGGGTGGTCGAAGTCCGAATTTATGTCATGTCATTTCGAGCAATTTTCTCCCAAGGCATCGTTTTTCCCATTTCACCACTCCCCAATCTCATTCGTTACTCATCCGTTTCGAATAGTTCTAATGTCGTTGTAACACTTATAGGATGGATAACAATAGGGGTGGTCGAAGTCCAAATATCACTCCGCTCATTTCGAGCGATTTTCTCACAATGCATCATTTTCACTATTTTTTACCTCTCAATCTCCTTCGTTACGCATCCGTTTCGAACGGTTCTCGTGTCCTTGTTACACTTATGGGATGGGTAACAATAGGGGGTGCTCGAAGTCCGAATTTATGTCATGTCATTTCGAGCGATTTTCTCCCAAGGCATCGTTTTTCCCATTTCACCACTCCCCAATCTCCTTCGTTATTCATCCGTTTCGAACGGTTCTCTTGTCGTTGTAACACTTATGGGATGGTTAACAATAGGGGGTGGTCAAAGTCCGAATTTATCTCCGCTAATTTCGAGCGATTTTCTCCCAAGGCATCATTTTCACTCTTTCTTGCCTCTCAATCACCTTCGTTACTCATCCGTTTCGAACGGTTCTCGTGTCCTTGTTACACTTATGGGATGGGTAACAATAAGGGGTGGTCGAAGTCCGAATTTATGTCATGTCATTTCGAGCAATTTTCTCCCAAGGCATCGTTTTTCCCATTTCACCACTCCCCAATCTCCTTCGTTATTCATCCGTTTTGAACGGTTCTCGTGTCGTTGTAACACTTATGGGATGGGTAACAATAGGGGGTGGTCGAAGTCCGAATTTCTCTCCGCTCTTTTCAAACAATTTTCTCCCAATGCATCATTTTCACTATTTCTTACCTCTCAATCTCCTTCGTTACTCATCCGTTTCGAACGGTTCTCGTGTCCTTGTTACACTTATGGGATGGGTAACAATAGGGGGTGCTCGAAGTCCGAATTTATGTCATGTCATTTCGAGCGATTTTCTCCCAAGGCATCATATTCACTGTTTCATGCCTCTCAATCTGCTTCGTTAGTCATCCGTTTCGAACGGTTCTCGTCTCCTTGTATCACTTATGGGATGGGTAACAATAGGGGTGGTCGAAGTCCAAATATCACTCCGCTCATTTCGAGCGATTTTCTCCCAATGCATCATTTTCACTGTTTTATGCATCTCAATCTCCTTCGTTACTCAATAGGGGGTGGTCAATAGGGGGTGGTCAAAGTCCGAATTTATCTACGCTCATTTCGAGCGATTTTCTCCAAAGGCATCATTTTCACTCTTTCTTGCCTCTCAATCTCCTTCCTTACTCATCCGTTTCGAATGGTTCTCGTGTCCTTGTTACACTTATGGGATGGGTAACAATAGGGGGTGGTCGAAGTCTGAATTTATGTCATGTCATTTCGAGCAATTTTCTCCCAAGGCATCGTTTTTCCCATTTCACCACTCCCCAATCTCCTTCGTTACTCATCCGTTTCGAATAGTACTCATGTCGTTGTAACACTTGTAGGATGGATAACAATAGGGGTGGTCGAAGTCCAAATATCACTCCGCTCATTTCGAGCGATTTTCTCACAATGCATCATTTTCACTATTTCTTACCTCAATCTCCTTCGTTACTCATCCGTTTCGAACAGTTCTCGTGTCCTTGTTACACTTATGGGATGGGTAACAATAGGGGGTGGTCGAAGTCCGAATTTATGTCATGTCATTTCGAGCAATTTTCTCCCAAGGCATCGTTTTTCCCATTTCACCACTCCCCAATCTCTTTCGTTATACATCCGTTTTGAACGGTTCTCGTGTCGTTGTAACACTTATGGGATGGGTAACAATAGCGGGTGGTCGAAGTCCGGATTTCTCTCCGCTCTTTTCGAACGATTTTCTCCCAATGCATCATTTTCTCTGTTTCTTTCCACTCAATCTCCTTCGTTACTCATCCGTTTCGAACGGTTCTCGTGTCCTTGTTACACTTATGGGATGGGTAACAATAGGGGTGGTCGAAGTCCGAATTTATGTCATGTCATTTCGAGCGATTTTCTCCCAAGGCATCATTTTTCCCATATCACCACTCCCCAATCTCCTTCGTTATTTATCCGTTTTGAACGGTTCTCATGTGGTTGTAACACTTATGGGATGGGTAACAATAGCGGGTGGTCGAAGTCCGGATTTCTCTCCGCTCTTTTCGAACGATTTTCTCCCAATGCATCATTTTCTCAGTTTTTTTCCACTCAATCTCCTTCGTTACTCATCCGTTATGAACGGTTCTCGTGCCCTTGTAACACTTATGGGATGGTTAACAATAGGGGGTGGTCAAAGTCCGAATTTATCTCCGCTAATTTCGAGCGATTTTCTCCCAAGGCATTATTTTCACTCTTTCTTGCCTCTCAATCACCTTCGTTACTCATCCGTTTCGAACGGTTCTCGTGTCCTTGTTACACTTATGGGATGGGTAACAATAGGGGTGGTCGAAGTCCAAATATCACTCCGCTCATTTCGAACGATTTTCTCCCAATGCATCATTTTCACTGTTTTATGCATCTCAATCTCCTTTGTTACTCATCCGTTTCGAACGGTTCTCGTCTCCTTGTGACACTTATGGGATGGGTATGATATAAGGGGTGGTTGAAGTCCGAATTTATCTCCGCTCATTTCGAGCGATTTTCTCCCAAGGCATCATTTTCACTGTTTCATGCCTCTCAATCTCCTTCGTTACTCATCCGTTTCGAACGGTTCTCATCTCCATGTAACACTTATGGGATGGGTAACAATCGGGGAGGTCGAAGTCCAAATATCTCTCCGCTCATTTCGAGCGATTTTCTCCCAATGCATCATTTTCACTCTTTCTTGCCTCTCAATCTCCTTCCTTACTCATCCGTTTCGAACGGTTCTCGTGTCCTTGTTACACTTATGGGATGGGTAACAATAGGGGGTGGTCGAAGTCTGAATTTATGTCATGTCATTTCGAGCAATTTTCTCCCAAGGCATCGTTTTTCCCATTTCACTACTCCCCAATCTCCTTCGTTGCTCATCCGTTTCGAACGGTTCTCATCTCCATGTAACACTTATGGGATGGGTAACAATCGGGGAGGTCGAAGTCCAAATATCTCTCCGCTCATTTCGAGTGATTTTCTCCCAATGCATCATTTTCACTATTTCTTTCCTCTCAATCTCCTTCGTTACTCATCCGTTTCGAACGGTTCTCGTGTCCTTGTTACACTTATGGGATGGGTAACAATAGGGGGTGCTCGAAGTCCGTATTTATGTCATGTCATTTCGAGCGATTTTCTCCCAAGGCATCGTTTTTCCCATTTTACCACTCCCCAATCTCCTTCGTTATTCATCCGTTTAGAACGGTTCTCGTGTCGTTGTAACACTTATGGGATGGGTAACAATAGGGGGTGGTCGAAGTCCGAATTTCTCTCCGCTCTTTTCAAACAATTTTCTCCCAATGCATCATTTTCTCAGTTTCTTTCCACTCAATCTCCTTCGTTACTCATCCGTTTCGAACGGTTCTCGTGTCCTTGTTACACTTATGGGATGGGTAACCATAGGGGGTGGTCGAAGTCCGAATTTATGTCATGTCATTTCGAGCGATTTTCTCCCAAGCCATCATTTTTCCCATTTCACCACTCCCCAATCTCCTTCGTTATTCATCCGTTTTGAACGGTTCTCGTGTCGTTGTAACACTTATGGGATGGGTAACAATAGGGGTGGTCGAAGTCTGAATTTCTCTACGCTCATTTCGAATGATTTTCTCCCAATGCATCATTTTCTCTATTTCTTTCCACTCAATCTCCTTCGTTACTCATCTGTTTCGAACGGTTCTCGTGTCCTTGTTACACTTATGGGATGGGTAACAATAGGGGGTGCTCGAAGTCCGAATTTATGTCATGTCATTTCGAGCGATTTTCTCCCAAGGCATTGTTTTTCCCATTTCACCACTCCCCAATCTACTTCGTTATTCATCCGTTTCGAACGGTTCTCGTGTCGATGTAATACTTATGGGATGGTTAACAATAGGGGGTGGTCAAAGTCCGAATTTATCTACGCTCATTTCGAGCGATTTTCTCCCAAGGCATCATTTTCACTCTTTCTTGCCTCTCAATCTCCTTCCTTACTCATCCGTTTCGAACGGTTCTCGTGTCCTTGTTACACTTATGGGATGGGTAACAATAGGGGGTGGTCGAAGTCTGAATTTATGTCATGTCATTTCGAGCAATTTTCTCCCAAGGCATCATTTTTCCCATTTCACTACTCCCCAATCTCCTTCGTTGCTCATCCGTTTCAAATAGTTCTCATGTCGTTGTAACACTTATAGGATGGATAACAATAGGGGTGGTCGAAGTCCAAATATCACTCCGCTCATTTCGAGCGATTTTCTCACAATGCATCATTTTCACTATTTCTTACCTCTCAATCTCCTTCGTTACTCATCCGTTTCGAACGGTTCTCGTGTCCTTGTTACACTTATGGGATGGGTAACAATAGGGGGTGCTCGAAGTCCGAATTTATGTCATGTCATTTTGAGCGATTTTCTCCCAAGGCATCATATTCACTGTTTCATGCCTCTCAATCTGCTTCGTTAGTCATCCGTTTCGAACGGTTCTCGTCTCCTTGTAACACTTATGGGATGGGTAACAATAGGGGTGGTCGAAGTCCAAATATCACTCCGCTCATTTCGAGCGATTTTCTCCCAATGCATCATTTTCACTGTTTTATGCATCTCAATCTCCTTCGTTACTCAATAGGGGGTGGTCAATAGGGGGTGGTCAAAGTCCGAATTTATCTACGCTCATTTCGAGCGATTTTCTCCCAAGGCATCATTTTCACTCTTTCTTGCCTCTCAATCTCCTTCCTTACTCATCCGTTTCGAATGGTTCTCGTGTCCTTGTTACACTTATGGGATGGGTAACAATAGGGGGTGGTCGAAGTCTGAATTTATGTCATGTCATTTCGAGCAATTTTCTCCCAAGGCATCGTTTTTCCCATTTCACCACTCCCCAATCTCCTTCGTTACTCATCCGTTTCGAATAGTACTCATGTCGTTGTAACACTTGTAGGATGGATAACAATAGGGGTGGTCGAAGTCCAAATATCACTCCGCTCATTTCGAGCGATTTTCTCACAATGCATCATTTTCACTATTTCTTACCTCAATCTCCTTCGTTACTCATCCGTTTCGAACAGTTCTCGTGTCCTTGTTACACTTATGGGATGGGTAACAATAGGGGGTGGTCGAAGTCCGAATTTATGTCATGTCATTTCGAGCAATTTTCTCCCAAGGCATCGTTTTTCCCATTTCACCACTCCCCAATCTCTTTCGTTATACATCCGTTTTGAACGGTTCTCGTGTCGTTGTAACACTTATGGGATGGGTAACAATAGCGGGTGGTCGAAGTCCGGATTTCTCTCCGCTCTTTTCGAACGATTTTCTCCCAATGCATCATTTTCTCTGTTTCTTTCCACTCAATCTCCTTCGTTACTCATCCGTTTCGAACGGTTCTCGTGTCCTTGTTACACTTATGGGATGGGTAACAATAGGGGTGGTCGAAGTCCGAATTTATGTCATGTCATTTCGAGCGATTTTCTCCCAAGGCATCATTTTTCCCATATCACCACTCCCCAATCTCCTTCGTTATTTATCCGTTTTGAACGGTTCTCATGTGGTTGTAACACTTATGGGATGGGTAACAATAGCGGGTGGTCGAAGTCCGGATTTCTCTCCGCTCTTTTCGAACGATTTTCTCCCAATGCATCATTTTCTCAGTTTTTTTCCACTCAATCTCCTTCGTTACTCATCCGTTTTGAACGGTTCTCGTGCCCTTGTAACACTTATGGGATGGTTAACAATAGGGGGTGGTCAAAGTCCGAATTTATCTCCGCTAATTTCGAGCGATTTTCTCCCAAGGCATTATTTTCACTCTTTCTTGCCTCTCAATCACCTTCGTTACTCATCCGTTTCGAACGGTTCTCGTGTCCTTGTTACACTTATGGGATGGGTAACAATAAGGGGTGGTCGAAGTCCAAATATCACTCCGCTCATTTCGAGCGATTTTCTCCCAAGGCATCATTTTCACTCTTTCTTGCCTCTCAATCTCCTTCCTTACTCATCCATTTCGAACGGTTCTCGTGTCCTTGTTACACTTATGGGATGGGTAACAATAGGGGGTGGTCGAAGTCTGAATTTATGTCATGTCATTTCGAGCAATTTTCTCCCAAGGCATCGTTTTTCCCATTTCACCACTCCCCAATCTCCTTCGTTACTCATCCGTTTCGAATAGTACTCATGTCGTTGTAACACTTATAGGATGGATAACAATAGGGGTGGTCGAAGTCCAAATATCACTCCGCTCATTTCGAGCGATTTTCTCACAATGCATCATTTTCACTATTTCTTACCTCAATCTCCTTCGTTACTCATCCGTTTCGAACAGTTCTCGTGTCCTTGTTACACTTATGGGATGGGTAACAATAGGGGGTGGTCGAAGTCTGAATTTATGTCATGTCATTTCGAGCAATTTTCTCCCAAGGCATCGTTTTTCCCATTTCACCACTCCCCAATCTCCTTCGTTACTCATCCGTTTCGAATAGTACTCATGTCGTTGTAACACTTATAGGATGGATAACAATAGGGGTGGTCGAAGTCCAAATATCACTCCGCTCATTTCGAGCGATTTTCTCACAATGCATCATTTTCACTATTTCTTACCTCTCAATCTCCTTCGTTACTCATCCGTTTCGAACGGTTCTCGTGTCCTTGTTACACTTATGGGATGGGTAACAATAGGGGGTGGTCGAAGTCCGAATTTATGTCATGTCATTTCGAGCAATTTTCTCCCAAGGCATCGTTTTTCCCATTTCACCACTCCCCAATCTCTTTCGTTATACATCCGTTTTGAACGGTTCTCGTGTCGTTGTAACACTTATGGGATGGGTAACAATAGCGGGTGGTCGAAGTCCGGATTTCTCTCCGCTCTTTTCGAACGATTTTCTCCCAATGCATCATTTTCTCTGTTTCTTTCCACTCAATCTCCTTCGTTACTCATCCGTTTCGAACGGTTCTCGTGTCCTTGTTACACTTATGGGATGGGTAACAATAGGGGTGGTCGAAGTCCGAATTTATGTCATGTCATTTCGAGCGATTTTCTCCCAAGGCATCATTTTTCCCATATCACCACTCCCCAATCTCCTTCGTTATTTATCCGTTTTGAACGGTTCTCATGTGGTTGTAACACTTATGGGATGGGTAACAATAGCGGGTGGTCGAAGTCCGGATTTCTCTCCGCTCTTTTCGAACGATTTTCTCCCAATGCATCATTTTCTCAGTTTTTTTCCACTCAATCTCCTTCGTTACTCATCCGTTTTGAACGGTTCTCGTGCCCTTGTAACACTTATGGGATGGTTAACAATAGGGGGTGGTCAAAGTCCGAATTTATCTCAGGTAATTTCGAGCGATTTTCTCCCAAGGCATTATTTTCACTCTTTCTTGCCTCTCAATCACCTTCGTTACTCATCCGTTTCGAACGGTTCTCGTGTCCTTGTTACACTTATGGGATGGGTAACAATAAGGGGTGGTCGAAGTCCAAATATCACTCCGCTCATTTCGAGCGATTTTCTCCCAAGGCATCATTTTCACTCTTTCTTGCCTCTCAATCTCCTTCCTTACTCATCCATTTCGAACGGTTCTCGTGTCCTTGTTACACTTATGGGATGGGTAACAATAGGGGGTGGTCGAAGTCTGAATTTATGTCATGTCATTTCGAGCAATTTTCTCCCAAGGCATCGTTTTTCCCATTTCACCACTCCCCAATCTCCTTCGTTACTCATCCGTTTCGAATAGTACTCATGTCGTTGTAACACTTATAGGATGGATAACAATAGGGGTGGTCGAAGTCCAAATATCACTCCGCTCATTTCGAGCGATTTTCTCACAATGCATCATTTTCACTATTTCTTACCTCAATCTCCTTCGTTACTCATCCGTTTCGAACAGTTCTCGTGTCCTTGTTACACTTATGGGATGGGTAACAATAGGGGGTGGTCGAAGTCCGAATTTATGTCATGTCATTTCGAGCAATTTTCTCCCAAGGCATCGTTTTTCCCATTTCACCACTCCCCAATCTCTTTCGTTATACATCTGTTTTGAACGGTTCTCATGTCGATGTAACACTTATGGGATGGGTAACAATAGCGGGTGGTCGAAGTCCGGATTTCTCTCCGCTCTTTTCGAACGATTTTCTCCCAATGCATCATTTTCTCTGTTTCTTTCCACTCAATCTCCTTCGTTACTCATCCGTTTCGAACGGTTCTCGTGTCCTTGTTACACTTATGGGATGGTTAACAATAGGGGGTGGTCGAAGGCCGAATTTATGTCATGTCATTTCGAGCAATTTTCTCCCAAGGCATCGTTTTTCCCATTTCACCACTCCCCAATCTCCTTCGTTACTCATCCGTTTCGAATAGTTCTCATGTCGTTGTAACACTTATAGGATGGATAACAATAGGGGTGGTCGAAGTCCAAATATCACTCCGCTCATTTCGAGCGATTTTCTCACAATGCATCATTTTCACTATTTCTTACCTCTCAATCTCCTTCGTTACGCATCCGTTTTGAACGGTTCTCGTGTCCTTGTTACACTTATGGGATGGGTAACAATAGGGGGTGCTCGAAGTCCGAATTTATGTCATGTCATTTCGAGCAATTTTCTCCCAAGGCATCATATTCACTGTTTCATGCCTCTCAATCTGCTTCGTTAGTCATCCGTTTCGAACGGTTCTCGTCTCCTTGTAACACTTATGGGATGGGTAACAATAGGGATGGTCGAAGTCCAAATATCACTCCGCTCATTTCGAGCGATTTTCTCCCAATGCATCATTTTCACTGTTTTATGCATCTCAATCTCCTTCGTTACTCATCCGTTTCGAACGGTTCTCGTCTCCTTGTGACACTTATGGGATGGGTATGATATAAGGGGTGGTTGAAGTCCGAATTTATCTCCGCTCATTTCGAGCGATTTTCTCTCAAGGCATCATTTTCACTGTTTCATGCCTCTCAATCTCCTTCGTTACTTATCCGTTTCGAACGGTTCTCATCTCCATGTAACACTTATGGGATGGGTAACAATCGGGGAGGTCGAAGTCCAAATATCTCTCCGCTCATTTCGAGCGATTTTCTCCCAATGCATCATTTTCACTGTTTTATGCATCTCAATCTCCTTCGTTACTCATCCGTTTCGAACGGTTCTCGTCTCCTTGTGACACTTATGGGATGGGTATGATATAAGGGGTGGTTGAAGTCCGAATTTATCTCCGCTCATTTCGAGCGATTTTCTCTCAAGGCATCATTTTCACTGTTTCATGCCTCTCAATCTCCTTCGTTACTTATCCGTTTCGAACGGTTCTCATCTCCATGTAACACTTATGGATGGGTAACAATCGGGGAGGTCGAAGTCCAAATATCTCTCCGCTCATTTCGAGCGATTTTCTCCCAATGCATCATTTTCACTATTTCTTGCCTCTCAATCTCCTTCGTTACTCATCCGTTTCGAACGGTTCTCGTGTCCTTGTTACACTTATGGGATGGGTAACAATAGAGGGTGCTCGAAGTCCGAATTTATGTCATGTCATTTCGAGCGATTTTCTCCCAAGGCATCGTTTTACCCATTTCACCACTCCCCAATCTCCTTCGTTATTCATCCGTTTCGAACGGTTCTCTTGTCGTTGTAACACTTATGGGATGGTTAACAATAGGGGGTGGTCAAAGTCCGAATTTATCTCCGCTAATTTCGAGCGATTTTCTCCCAAGGCATCATTTTCACTCTTTCTTGCCTCTCAATCACCTTCGTTACTCATCCGTTTCGAACGGTTCTCGTGTCCTTGTTACACTTATGGGATGGGTAACAATAAGGGGTGGTCGAAGTCCGAATTTATGTCATGTCATTTCGAGCAATTTTCTCCCAAGGCATCGTTTTTCCCATTTCACCACTCCCCAATCTCGTTCGTTATTCATCCGTTTTGAATGGTTCTCGTGTCGTTGTAACACTTATGGGATGGGTAACAATAGGGGGTGGTCGAAGTCCGAATTTCTCTCCGCTCTTTTCAAACAATTTTCTCCCAATGCATCATTTTCTCAGTTTCTTTCCACTCAATGTCCTTCGTTACTCATCCGTTTCGAACGGTTCTCGTGTCCTTGTTAGACTTATGGGATGGGTAACCATAGGGGGTGGTCGAAGTCCGAATTTATGTCATGTCATTTCGAGCAATTTTCTCCCAAGGCATCATTTTTCCCATTTCACCACTCCCCAATCTCCTTCGTTATTCATCTGTTTTGAACGGTTCTCGTGTCGTTGTAACACTTATGGGATGGGTAATAATAGGGGGTGGTCGAAGTCTGAATTTCTCTACGCTCATTTCGAATGATTTTCTCCCAATGCATCATTTTCTCTGTTTCTTTCCACTCAATCTCCTTCATTACTCATCCGTTTCGAACGGTTCTCGTGTCCTTGTTACACTTATGGGATGGGTAACAATAGGGGGTGCTCGAAGTCCGAATTTATGTCATGTCATTTCGAGCGATTTTCTCCCAAGGCATTGTTTTTCCCATTTCACCACTCCCCAATCTACTTCGTTATTCATCCGTTTCGAACGGTTCTCGTGTCGTTGTAATACTTATGGGATGGTTAACAATAGGGGGTGGTCAAAGTCCGAATTTATCTACGCTCATTTCGAGCGATTTTATCCCAAGGCATCATTTTCACTCTTTCTTGTCTCTCAATCTCCTTCCTTACTCATCCGTTTCGAACGGTTCTCGTGTCCTTGTTACACTTATGGGATGGGTAACAATAGGGGGTGGTCCAAGTCTGAATTTATGTCATGTCATTTCGAGCAATTTTCTCCCAAGGCATCATTTTTCCCATTTCACCACTCCCCAATCTCCTTCGTTACTCATCCGTTTCGAATAGTACTCATGTCGTTGTAACACTTATAGGATGGATAACAATAGGGGTGGTCGAAGTCCAAATTTCTCTCCGCTCTTTTCAAACAATTTTCTCCCAATGCATCATTTTCTCAGTTTCTTTCCACTCAATCTCCTTCGTTACTCATCCGTTTCGAACGGTTCTCGTGTCCTTGTTAGACTTATGGGATGGGTAACCATAGGGGGTGGTCGAAGTTCGAATTTATGTCATGTCATTTCGAGCAATTTTCTCCCAAGGCATCGTTTTAACCATTTCACCACTCCCCAATCTCTTTCGTTATACATCCGTTTTGAACGGTTCTCGTGTCGTTGTAACACTTATGGGATGGGTAACAATAGCGGGTGGTCGAAGTCCGGATTTCTCTCCGCTCTTTTCGAACGATTTTCTCCCAATGCATCATTTTCTCTGTTTCTTTCCACTCAATCTCCTTCGTTACTCATCCGTTTCGAACGGTTCTCGTGTCCTTGTTACACTTATGGGATGGGTAACAATAGGGGTGGTCGAAGTCCGAATTTATATCATGTCATTTCGAGCGATTTTCTCCCAAGGCATCGTTTTTCCCATATCACCACTCCCCAATCTCCTTCGTTATTTATCCGTTTTGAACGGTTCTCATGTCGTTGTAACACTTATGGGATGGGTAACAATAGGGGGTGGTCGAAGTCCGAATTTCTCTCCGCTCATTTCGAACGATTTTCTCCCAATGCATCATTTTCTCAGTTTCTTTCCACTCAATCTCCTTCGTTACTCATCCGTTTTGAACGGTTCTCGTGTCCTTGTTACACTGATGGGATGGTTAACAATAGGGGGTGGTCAAAGTCTGAATTTATCTACGCTCATTTCGAGCGATTTTCTCCCAAGGCATCATTTTCACTCT
Source organism: Mentha longifolia (assembly GCA_001642375.2). NCBI lineage: Eukaryota > Viridiplantae > Streptophyta > Magnoliopsida > Lamiales > Lamiaceae > Mentha > Mentha longifolia. The sequence goes on from CM038115.1 coordinate 28,880,027, forward strand.
TTCTTGCCTCTCAATCACCTTCGTTACTCATCCGTTTCGAACGGTTCTCGTGTCCTTGTTACACTTATGGGATGGGTAACAATAAGGGGTGGTCGAAGTCCGAATTTATGTCATGTCATTTCGAGCAATTTTCTCCCAAGGCATCGTTTTTCCCATTTCACCACTCCCCAATCTCCTTTGTTATTCATCCGTTTTGAATGGTTCTCGTGTCGTTGTAACACTTATGGGATGGGTAACAATAGGGGGTGGTCGAAGTCCGAATTTCTCTCCGCTCTTTTCAAACAATTTTCTCCCAATGCATCATTTTCTCAGTTTCTTTCCACTCAATCTCATTCGTTACTCATCTGTTTCGAACGGTTGTCGTGTCCTTGTTAGACTTATGGGATGGGTAACCATAGGGGGTGGTCGAAGTCCGAATTTATGTCATGTCATTTCGAGCAATTTTCTCCCAAGGCATCATTTTTCCCATTTCACCACTCCCCAATCTCCTTCGTTATTCATCCGTTTTGAACGGTTCTCGTGTCGTTGTAACACTTATGGGATGGGTAACAATAGGGGGTGGTCGAAGTCTGAATTTCTCTACGCTCATTTCGAATGATTTTCTCCCAATGCATCATTTTCTCTGTTTCTTTCCACTCAATCTCCTTCGTTACTCATCCGTTTCGAACGGTTCTCGTGTCCTTGTTACACTTATGGGATGGGTAACAATAGGGGGTGCTCGAAGTCCGAATTTATGTCATGTCATTTCGAGCGATTTTCTCCCAAGGCATTGTTTTTCCCATTTTACCACTCCCCAATCTACTTCGTTATTCATCCGTTTCGAACGGTTCTCATGTCGTTGTAATACTTATGGGATGGTTAACAATAGGGGGTGGTCAAAGTCCGAATTTATCTACGCTCATTTCGAGCGATTTTCTCCCAAGGCATCATTTTCACTCTTTCTTGCCTCTCAATCTCCTTCCTTACTCATCCGTTTCGAACGGTTCTCGTGTCCTTGTTACACTTATGGGATGGGTAACAATAGGGGGTGGTCGAAGTCTGAATTTATGTCATGTCATTTCGAGCAATTTTCTCCCAAGGCATCGTTTTTCCCATTTCACCACTCCCCAATCTCCTTCGTTACTCATCCGTTTCGAATAGTACTCATGTCGTTGTAACACTTATAGGATGGATAACAATAGGGGTGGTCGAAGTCCAAATATCACTCCGCCCATTTCGAGCGATTTTCTCACAATGCATCATTTTCACTATTTCTTACCTCAATCTCCTTCGTTCTCTCCGTCAATTCGTATGATTTTTTTCCTAGGCATCGTTTTCCTTGTTCCGTCTCACTTACATCTCATTCGTTACTCATTGGTTTCGAACGATTCTTGTGTCGTTGTAACACTTATGACATACAGAACAATAGGGGGTGGTCAAAGCCCGAAGTTCTCTCTGTCGATTCGTATGATTATTTCCCTAAGCATCATTTTCCTTGTTTCGTCCCCCTCACCTCTCCTTCGTTGCTCATCGGTTTCGAATGATTCTTATGTCGTTGTAATCATTATGAGATACATAACAATAGGGGGTAGTTGAAGTCCGAAGTTCTCTCCGTCAATTCGTACGATTTTTTCCCTAGGCATCGTTTTTCTTATTTTGTCCCACTTACATCTCCTTCGTTACTCGTCGGTTTTGAATGATTCTCTTGCCGTTGTAACACTTATGAGATACAGAACAATAGGGGGTGATCAAAGTCTGAAGTTCTCTTCGTTGATTCGTACGATTTTTTTAAGTATTATTTCAGTATATAACTCCAACACAATCTGCCTACAAGGCACAAAAAGATCAGCCTAAATTGTTCACTTTACAATTCTTCTTGAACAATAAGAGAACTTAATCTAACTGCCTAAAAGGCACAAAAAGGGATGAAATGCATTTTTAATCTCCAGTGAAACCTTAACCTTTACAAGTGAGATCAATTTGTTCTATACTATGTAAGCTCATTGTTCTGGACTACACAAGGTCATGTCATTTCTATCAACCTTAAATCTAGAAAAGAGCAAAATAAGTATAAGTGTGGTTTCAAAGAACATCATCAAAATCAAACTGCAAAGGGTTCCCAACACAACTAGACACGTATTTCTTTTCGGGACATTCCGCCAACTTGACATGTTTCCTAAAATGGTAAGAATTAGGAATTTTAACCCCAAAATTGATATTTTTTTTTTCCCTTCAAATGTTATTCATTAACTTAATTGTTGTTATATTCTTGTGTAATTTTACAAATTAATTGAATGAAAATTTAAAGAATTTTTTCTCAGAATAAATAAATATGTAAAATTTAATTTATTTTGTATATGAAAAATATAAATTATTAAAATAATGCTAATCACAAACACTTACGACCTTTAACAATTTTTTCTTAATTTCTTTGCCGAAAATAAACACATCTAGTTGGACAGGACGGATGGAGTATATTAATAAAAGAAGTTAATACCTTCTTCATTACTCCCTTTTAATGTTTTGAAAACCGGCCCGGGTATCGAACCGGCCTCTTAATTGGGTCACCGAGTCACTGATCCGACCGGTTGAACCGTTTTAAAAAAACCGGATAACCTGTGCATACTTAGTTTTTTTTTATATGTATGAATGTATTGATTAAAATACACAAATACTTAAATAAATATTGACATAATAAAAAAATAATCAAATGTTTATGTAGATTTGTTAACCAATATGTGTACAAAAACATGTATATGAAAATAGTAATAAAAAAATAAAATTCGAACAAACATAAATAATGGCTGCGAAGCTGGCTTCGGAGGACGAGCTCAGTCCCGAAAGATATGAAATCCCGCCGCCTTCCCCCACTCCCGCTCGAACCTCTCTCCCTGAACTCTTTAAATCTCCGTCGCCCTTCTCTCCCCCCAAAAACCCTAGATCTGTCCGTTGTCGCCGTAACCCTATCCTTCGGCGCCGTAACCCTCTCCCTCACTGCCGTTACCTCATTCCTCGCCGGCAAATAGGGGCGAAGCTGGCGTTGGAGGACGAGCTCAGTCCAGAAAAGCCTACACCTCTCGTCAGCTCATCTGAATCGGTGTTGCCCGTCCCTGCAGGTGGTTCCACCATCCGTCCAAGCTGTGAAGGAGGCCGTCGGCTCCCCCATTACTAATACCGTTGGCTCCCGCGTTCCTTAAACCCAATTGATGGATCTGCTTCACTTTCATCTGTGAAGTCCTCCGGTGACGGGGCTGTTGCCGCAGGGAGCTCCGAGGCCGCGCCGCTGGCTGATCGATTCAATTTGGATGAATGAATCCTGAACTTTGCTGGCTCTGCTTGTTGAATGAATCTTGATGTTGTGTTCCTATTTGGATGAATGAAAAGGATTTACTTGCCTATTGCTGGAATTACATCAATCTGTATGCTTCTGATACCTTAGTTCTATTGTGGGAAATTGGCTTAGAAATTACTGCGATGATGACTGATATGGTATTATAGCTGATGCCTTCTCTTTGAAGTGGATTCAATAGTTGTTTGAGTGTTTTTTTTTTGTCTGTGCCTATACTTGATTCAAATTTCAACCTGATGGCATAATTTGGCCAAATGATGGAAATAACATTTGTAAACTGAGCACTGTTCAAGCTAATGCATTATAATCATTGCACAAAAACTTCACCAAATTACAAACAGCATGAGCAAAAAAAAATGTCTGCATACTTTAGCCCATCTAGCCTTCCAAAAAACACTACACATCTTCTTATTAACTCTTTGCATTTGAAGTCCCTGTATAGAATGCCATCTGCACAAAAAACCCTACACATCTTCTTTATAAAAATCTACACAAAAACTGCATCACTTCTTCTTCTCTAGAAATTCAGATCAAGAATCCCTTCTCCATTGTGTGGAACTGTGATATCCATTGCTTGTAGGAGTTCTTCAATACCATCTGTACATTGTTCTCCAATCATGAAATCAATGCATGCCCTAACTAGGTAGATTGGGATTTCCAAATTTCTAGGAAGTATACCCTACCTAAGCAATGAATCCTTCTTCATGTGTGGTTGCTTGAAATTGTTGTGACCCTTATACTTTAATATTTCTTGAAACACACACTGTAGTTAAGAACACCTTATTGAGAGTCATGGGTTCAATCTTTTTGGAAACGGTCCTTCACTGCTTGTATAAGCTCATCAGCATTCTTGCATCTCTGCCTTTGTTGTAAGCATTGAATGACTGTGTGGAACCCTAGGTCTAGCACATTGTAGTCAGGTGAGTTTGGTGGTTGTTGAATCAGTTCAATGTGAAAACCATCAGCATTTGCAACTTGTTGAAAGTCTGCATCTGAGTTCTGTATATGTGGAGGCTTGCATTGTCTTGTTGTATCTGAATGTTTTTGCTTAAAAAGGTTGGCCACTTCTGCTTAATGGCAGGAATAATCTGAAATTGAGACAATACCAAAGCATAATGCATTAATTGAAACATTACATTCTTGCATTGATTATTAAAGTTCATTAAATAAATACATCAATCTGTATTCATTACAATAAGTTCTAAATTACAAGCATGATAGGAATGGGAAGCAATACATTTTACCTGCTTGATGATGCTTTCTTAGATTACTTGCCTATTGATAGACTGAATAGGCTTTATCTCCTTTGTTCCTCTCTTTCTCTTTATGTTGTTCCTTTGTGTTGTTACTTCTTCAACAAAGGGCCATACTCCTATCTTACCATCAAACACACAGATCCCATTCTCATCAAAAACAGGTCTGCATATACAGCACACATGAACATGACCTTAGGTATGAAATTTTTTGATTTGCATACTCTCAGTGGATCAGCTTCCATTGGGATCATGTAGTATATGCAGCTCTTTCTAGTTAAAAAAAACTATTTCTCATCTATGTGTATGGTATCCATTGGCTTGAATTTGAGAAGATTGAGATTTGAATCATAGTGTATGGCTTGTAGACTGAAAGTTAACCTTGAAAGCTTATTAGGATCTGTCAAGAGAGGCCTGATGGCATTTGTATGAGGTCTGAGCAGGTGAGCCTTAGCCCATCTTCCCACAATAGACTTGGGTATTCCAAGAGCATCAGAAAGTGATTGAATTGTACCTCTTTTTTCATGTTCTATTTGCTGAATTTGAGCATAATTGATCTTATACTTTGGCTTTCTGATTCTACCTTTTCTTTTTGCAGAAACATCAATAACCTCATTTCTAGCCATTTGTTCTTTTGCAGATTTCCAGATTCTGCTTACAGACTTCCTGCAAACATTGAATCGCCCAACAGCTTCATTGATCTTCCCATGAACAAGTCGCCCTTTGTTGCAGTTTCCCAACAACCACTGCAACTGCTCCATTCTTGTGTTTTCTGGAATATCAGCTCTCTTTCCCATGTTTTTCTCCTCTTAAGTTTTATGTGTTTTTAGTGTTTGAATGTTGTGAGTGTCAGGATTGAGAAGTGTAATGCCTTATAGAGTAGCTTTATCTGTATTGGAGGGAGAATTTTGAAATTTAGGTGGTAAATTCTGAATATCAAAATTTTTGTATTTATTTCTATTTTAATGTGAACAGATAAATGAGCTACAGTGTTTCCGCTACAGTATTATTAGTGAACAGTAATCGCACCCTTAATTTCTGCCATACTTTATTGCTAACAGCCCCCTTATCCATCTTAGCTATTGTGCCCAAATGAAATGGGACTAATGAGGGGGATGGAGGTAGTATATGGCAAAAAAAAAAGGATAGCATTATCTGTATTCTGCAACATTTCATGTGAAATTAAAGCTGTGCAGACAACTCTGGTCAAATTTGTCCAAGAAGCACATGCAAATATTTGCAATGTACCACCTAAATTTAATAAAAAACTCATTCATTACTTAAAGTTGACATTGCAGCATAACCCAAGTGATGAGACGGGACCTAGCATTGAAGAAAACAATCGGGACTTGCAGCTCGGAGGACCAGTGACGAGATCGAGAGCCAAGAAGCTGCAAGGTTATTTGCAATGCTACATTCCTAAGAGATTGGAGGATGATGGAGTCGAATTTCATCAATACAAGTTGGTGAATTTGACAAGTGTTGAAGATGAAGATTTGGGCGTCCATCATTGAAGAAAAAGGAAGACAAGCCCAAGAAAACACAATTTCTTATATTTTATTTGGGCTTAAAAAACTACTTTGTATTTATTTCTTAATTTAGTTTAGTCCAATTATCACAACATGTTTAGGTGATTAATTGGCCCAGTTATATTTAATTAAGGAGTCCGAAAATTAACAAGTCCAAGCCTTGTTAATTTCGAAACCTAGCTTAGGGATTAGTCTAGTATTTAAGTTATTTTCGCTGTTACTATTCACAGACAATATTGAATCAGAAATCTAGTTGATCGTTTTGTCTCATATTTCGTGCTTCGGTTCACGATCCTATAGGTTCTTGGTAGAGTTTGATATTGGCGATTTCAAACTTGAATTCATCGACTCGTTCGTGATATCTCGTAGTATCCGGGTTAGTCGAGCCACGAAGATTGCTCCATAAACGCGTTTCGGATTCAAGTAGATCCGGGGTTCGTTTCGGGTAAGATTCATAATTTGTTTTCGTTTTCAATTCTTCAATTCGTGTTCTTTTCGTTTTCCCAGCCATTCTTCATCGTTCCTATATCATCAGTAATCATCCCCTTCGTTCACATAACCATCCCATCCCAGAAACCCTTAGATTAATTTTCAGATCCGTTTTTGAACCCTAATTCTGTCCTGAAACTGACCACCGAGCCAAATCGAAAACTACCCGTGCGTTTTTGCTGAATTTTGGATATGTTCTTCATAACCCTAAGTTGTAACTTGTGTTAAAATTTGAGCTTATTCGGAATTGAATTGCTTAGGTTACTGTCGTCGCCTATTCAGCGTATTTGTGGGTAGAATTTCAGGAAATTTCCATTCGATTGTTCATAGTTATATTTGGATTGAATCTTTCATACTTGACGTTGTTCGATCCTTAGCTTCCGCGTTTATTGTGATCGCATCACCAAGGCAAAAATATGTGATGATATTATAATATGCGTTGGTATTTATAATGCAAAATGTACAACCTTCAATTTGGATATTTTTTTCTATGATGCATATATAATTTGTATTCAAAATCTCGTGGATCTGCTTAAAAAAACCTGGTGGACAAAAATATTGATGCAAGTGCATTATCTCAAATATTATCTACTATCTCGAAATAATCTTATTTTTGTTGTCTCACACTAGAATAAAATTCCATAGAAAAATACAAAGGGTCACACATCTCCAATTTAAGTTCGTTAATATTCAAATAAATATTACAAAGTTATATGCAAATGTTAGATGAGGGTCAAGACATGCCGAGAGTGGACCGTGTGGAGTCTGGGAAGGACATGGCGATGAAACAGCCAAGTGTGAGCCGTGGTGTGCTCATGTATGAAAAGATCTTGGCGGGAGCTGCGTCAAACAACGGACGTGGTGTGCCGGGAGAATTCACTTGTGGTGAGCGAGTTGTTGCTGAAAATAGATCGAAAACAAGAGGGTTATCCCACACGACGAAGACGTCTTCGAGTTTTGGTGGGGGAGGTTTGTTAGACCCTTAAATCAGCGGATGCAGCAGGTGCACCTAGCCACGGGCGACTATATCCATTTTTTAGGCGGCCCGTCGACCAATACTTTTTTGCCTAAATCGGCACCAAGTGTGCATAGCCACGGGCGATTCATATTCGATTTTGAGGTGGCCTGTTGGCCAATATATTTTTAAAATTCTTTTAGTATATATCGATAGCTATAATTGTCAAATATTTGTAATAAAATGTATATTTTGAATTTAAACTACCTGAGAATATATTAGACACAAAATTGGTTTTGAAGTGGCTCATTAGCTAATAAATTTTTAGAATTCTTTTAGTATGTATCGATAGCTATAATTGTAAAATTTTTGTAGCAAAAGGGTATATTTTCAATTTAAGACACTTTACAATAAATTAAAAATAAAATGAGAATCGTTTTAACAAATAAAATGATACCCCGTCGAATTTCGACGGGATACAAACTAGTTCAAATAAATATTACAAAGTTATCAAATTTAGAGACTACAAATGGATTATGCCATATACTATTTCTTTTTATGTACAATGTACTGAACAAAAACGTTCCATAGTTTAAGTGTCCACCGCTAATGTAACAGTGTCATGTTAGCAATTTTTCCATTTCAGTGTTTAATTTTTTTAGGTTAGGTTTAAATTTTTTTAGCAAAGTTTAATTAATTTTTGTTTAATTTTTATTAATTTTTTTTATTTATACTATTGTTACGCCAGTAGACACATTAAACATGCCCATAATAAGCATTACTCATGTACTAGAATAGAATAACACGAGAATATGTTGGTGAAAGAAAAAATCAAGAAACGCAAATTATGGCAGAATACACGCGCTTTTTAATTCTCCAATAAAGACTTCTTCCAAAGTTGTTGAACAAACAAAAAAGTTACACCTCATCAAATCTTGATCTGAATCAGCTCAAATTTGGTAAATAAATAAGTAAAACAAGGAAAAAAAAAATGAAAAAACAAAGAAAGAAAGAAAGAAAGAAAAAAGAACTAACATACCAATACAACACAAACTCAACAAATTCTTCACAATTTTGGGTTAAATTAAGTCTCATCAATCACAGATTCTGCAAGAGAACAGCTACAAGAGCAGCAGCAGAGAATCCCAAACAGCAGCGACCGCGAATACTGCCGGAACGAAAACACAGCTTCTGAAAGTGGCCGGAAAGTTAGCCGGAGAGCTGTTCTTTACCGGCGAGGAAGTAGGCGGGGGCGGTGGTTTCTGAACATGGATGGCAACTTTCATGCCTCCGTAGCACATCCCGTTCCCACTTATGAAGTAGAAAGTCTTGGTCACGTTGAGGGGAACCACGTCCCTCCCGGCTCCGGTGGTCCAGTTATGGATGGGATGCTCGGAGTTGCAGGTCTCGTAATTGGTCTTGTTCACCTCAAGAACACTCGCCTGATTCCTATCATACACGAAAACTGGAAAAACGAAAGCAATGAGGAGATGAACAAATGATACTTACTATACTACTAACTTTGCCCACTTTCTTGCACACAATTAGAAATGTGTACTAGAACAAGAATTGAACCCGATGAAATGATTGAATAATTTTTGTTACTGAACTCTCTTAATCAATGGTACTTTTGCCATTTAGCTAAAAGTAGATAGTTGATTTATCGAATAAAACACCCTTTTGGAAGAAGAACTGAGCACTTACAGGATGAATAGTCATTAATGGAGATAAAGATGGATCATAATATTTCTAAATTCTTCTAAGAAATATCAATGCCACTTTCTCTCCTAATTAGCTTTCAAGAACTGACTACTTTGCACATCAAATTCTTGAAAATCCCTATTATATCACTAAATTGAAACTTAATGATTCACAGTTTTCATTAAATGATCAATACAATTAAGGTAAAAATTAAGTAATTTCAAGAGCTAAACAGCTTAAACAAGGATTCAACAACACCAAATCACTAAGCAATAATACATAAAAAACAAGGATTCATCAGAACAGCCTAATCCACTATTTAAAATTAAAGTGGGAAAAAGAAATACAAGCACATATAAACTGTAAACTCAATCTTGGGCAACTAAGATTGAAGAAGTGAAAAAAAAAAAAAAAACCTTTGAATAATAAAATAACGCACATTTACAGAAAGCCAGAACTTTATAGTACAAGAAACACAAATTTCTTTCAAAAAAAGTAGGCAATTAATTAAAAAAAAAAAAAAAAAAAATCAACTACTGTATAACACTACATTTTTAAATTAAATCAAAGCAACTTTGACCAGACTCAGTTTCAGAAAGCAAAACACTAAAAAAAGTGAGCTAAAAACCACAGATCTAATAGTAGCAAGCAAGGAATTAATGTAATCCCACTTCAAATTTACAAATCAAAAGGTGAGCAATAATCTACAAACATTGCAATCCAATTTCAGCTACATGATCACAAATTTTGAACAGATTAAGTCCATAAAGATAGAGTAAAATCTGGAGCAGAAAAAAAAACAAAAAGAAACGAAGGAAAAAGAGCAGATCTGAATGTAAAGGAAAGAGAGCGTACATAGCCAATCGTCAGTGTTGAACTTGATATCCTGAGCCCAAATTGTGTAGTTCACACCGCTCTGGCTCCACCCCACTTTCCCACCCACTGTATAGCGCACCGCCGCCGCCTCCGGCAGCATCACCGCCGCAAACAGAAGCGCCGCCGCCGCCGCCAACAGAATCCTCTTATTCAGTCCCATTTTTCCTCACTCTTCCCGACAGACGACAGGAAACGAGCTACTTTCGAAGTGCACACACGCGCACTCTCTCTCTCTCTCTCTAGAAGGGAAGGGACGAGAAGTGCAGGAGAAATAGGCAGTTATAATGAGGCGTTGGAGGCGTGTGGGGCAGAGTGCAGATCTGTATATTTAGTTAATTATTTAATTCTTGGGTTGTAACATTAATTAATTTATCAACCTCTATTTATTTCACTCCTAAAATGAATAAAACAATATTCCATAAAACAAATTCAGATATTAATTATCCTCAAATATAAGAGAGACGTTTGTGCTTATTTTTTACCATGATGATTGTAAAAAATACAAGTCAATCTTAATTTCATTTAAAAATTCAGATAAATTATAATCTAATATTAGTAGTACGTTTAGTAAAGAATCTAAAAGTTAAAAATGTAATACTATACCCTAAAAAACATTCAATTATTAAAATTCATCCGCGCCAGCCCTGCATGCGGATTAAAGAAGAAAAAAAAAAAAAAAATGTCGTACAGCTGCTCATTGTGAGTAGGACAATATTTTGACGGTGGATGCTTTACTAATTTTCATATTCTCGTTATAAATGGGGGCATTTTCATTTTCAAATATGGACTTTATACATAATATAACTTCATTTGCATTATAACCAAATTTCATGCTCGTTTATTGCAGATGGAGATAATAATTTCTTTTTTCTTTTGCAATATAAATTTTAAAATTCTATGTGCTTCACAAATAATATACATACACTCCGTATTATTCTTTGATAAAAATGCATATTAATATACGAACTTTGACCATCGTTCCATTTAAATCATGAACTTTCAATTTTTTTTATAATTACAAGAACTTTGTCCAGTGTTCAATTTTCACACCGATTGAGTTTCCGGCAAAATCGAAACTGACGTGGCGATCTACGTGGTATTTTTTTAAAACTAAAAATGCATATAAATACATGAACTTTGACCATCGTTCCGTTTAAATCATGAACTTTTGGTTTTTTCTGTAAAAACAAGAACTTTGTCCCGTGTTCAATTTTCACATGTTTTCAATTTCCCCCAAAATCGAAACTGATGTGGCGCTTACAAGAAAAACGATATCATTTCAAAGTGGTGGCTTAAACGACATCGTTTAAGCCCTTCCTCCTTGAATTAAATTTCGATCCTCACTCTGCATGAATGTCTACCATGGCCGCCACCCAAACGTGGTGCAGATCAAGGAGGTGATGGCGGCGAAGCAAAAGATTTTCTTCGTGATGGCCGCTCGAAAGTATTTCCAGCTGCTCGTCAGCACCCTCAATTTCTGCCATAGCCGCGGCGTCTCCCACCGTGACCTCATGCCGGAGAATCTCCTTCTCGATGAGGATGGCATCTCAAGGTCTCCGACTTCGGCCTCTCCGCCCTGCCGGAGCACCACCTCAACGACGGCCTCCTCCACACGCAGTGCGGGACGCCGACCTACGTCACGCCGGAGGTGCTGCTGAAAAAAGGCTACGACGGTACTTAGGCCAATATCTGGTTGTACAGTGTTGGTCCCGGAAATATTTCATTGGTGTATGGGGGGGGGGGGGAATACACCAATTTCCAACAGTTTTTGATTTGTACAAACTGACAGGTGCTAACTGACTAAGGCGAACTGAGTCCGAGAGTTTGATCAGAGTGAGTGTTCAGTTTATCCAACTCAAACAGTGAACTGCTGAGTTTGTTAAACTGAACTAGAGTGCGGAAGTTGGTGGCTAGTGTTGGAAAACTCTTTAGAAAATTATTTTATCTTTTAAACTAACAGTTCGAATAATGAATGCAGTATGAGGTGCTTGTTAGTTCAGCAGTTTGTAATAAGTAAGCAGTAAAGAGAGTTTAAGAGAGAGAGAGAGATCGAGACACGAGAGTTTATCGTGGTTCGGAGATAACCCTCCTACGTCCATGTCAGATCTTGCGATCTGAAATCCATTAACCTTGGATTTCGTTCTCTCTTCTTTATACTGGTCGAGAACCAGCCTTTACCTTTCGTCAGTTCCTTGACGAAGATCAAGCACGAGTTATGGGTCGTGACCCTTACAAACTTTACATTCAAACTTACTACAAACAAAAACTTATCTGCTAAACTCTTCCTTGTTGTAGAGTTTGACTATGCTCAACAATGGTGGAAATTACAATTCTTCTATCTACTATAAATGTAACTAATCATAAATCTCGTTATCAACACTTGGGAAACTCATTTAATTTCGAGTGTTGAAGGATTTGAACGAGAGAGATTTCTTCAGTGATTGAGCATGAGAGCTTTAGTTTCCCGTTCATGATTCTGGAATGGAAGAAGGTATATATATGCTTCATTTGAAATAGAGTCGTTGGGTGTGTCAGTCCCGTACTCTGACACAATTCCTTCCCTCCCGTTGAGGCAGTCCAGTTTACTTCTGGAGATGCAGTGACCAGATCAGATCAACCTATGTAGGCAGGTTGAAGCTACCTCTTAAAAACTGGAGTCTTCAGCGAACTTCCTTTAATCGGCGAGTCTTGAACTTATCAAGGCAAGTGCTGAACACCTACAATCTGGTTGACTAAGATCTGCCTAACTCAGATCATCAAACTGAGTTATACATGACGGTTTGATCTAGCAACCTAACTCTAGAAGAGATCTAAAAACTTCTAAGTGTTGTTTCGATAAACATTATCAAAACTCACAAACTGAGTGGGGTTCCCAACAATTTTCTCCTTTTTGATGATGTCGAAACCAACACCTTACAAATAATTCCTAAGTAAAGAAATAGACAGTTCAGTTCATTAGAAATTAAGGTAAGATAAATCAACAATAAATGAAATTGTATTTAATAGCAACTTGGACAAAGAGAAATTGTCATCAAAGCTTCAATTAAGAAAGTACTTCATTAGGTAATATAGCTTACATCAGAAACACAAAAGAACAGATTACATGTAAGCTAGATTACACAAAACCATTGCCAACTCCTTATGTAGTTCATCTATCTTCCCCCGAAACAAGTTCTTCCTCCTATCATCTCCATTAGCTTCAGTTTCTTGTTGTTCGGCAGGATCTTCCTTCTCTCTTTACGCTTCCCTTATTTAGAAGACTCATTACCTTCCTCTGATCTCTTCTTCTTCTTTGCCACTATATTGCCATCTTCCGCCTTTTTGACATCATCAAATGGGTTCGGATGAACTCCCAGAGTATGGCATTCTCAGTTTGGAGGGCTTCGACCTGGCGATCCACGTAATCCTCGCAGTGGATTTTGAGAGCAGCCACATCCAACGTTTGGGTAAGGCTGTATGCTACGAATATTGAGGGTACGTGGATCTCCATGGTCTCCTCCACTATAGTCTTGGCGAGAGAAGAGACTTCATCGTGCAGCTCCTTGAGACACTGGTCAAATTTGGCATTGACTCCTTTAAGCTCATTGATGAGGATGGAGTCTACCTTTTTAATTTTCTAATTGACCACAGTTTGCCTTTGAATGTCGGCCAGCTCGGATAGATTGAGCTTTCTCGACATTTTTCCCAGTTCAGCCTTGACAAAAGCCATGATCCTTTCTTCAGTTGCAGTAGGATCGTGAGCTGAGGAAGTAGAGGGAGCAACAGTAGATGGGTCTTCCTCCAGTTTGACTGCAGAGGGAGGGGAAGCAGATTGACTGGCTTCCAGCTTGACGCATGGGAGGGGAGAGGCAGATGGTGTAGGAGAGCTTGAGGGAATGGGAACTGCAGGGGAGGTCAGAGAACTTTGAGAGTGAATTACTCTCTTGGACCTCACAGAAGCAACCATTTCAATGGCTTTCCTATTCCCTTCCGTTGAGCTTGGGGAGAGGCAGAAGGGTTGACTTCGACGGTAGCTACGGCCACAGGCTGAGCTCTCTTGGTGGCCTTCATCTTCAGCAGTAGCTTCTTGGTGGGTGCATCGACCTTCTTGATCATGTGCGTTAGCACGCCAAGCTGCATCTCCAGCTGCACTTCCGAGTGAGGCACCAGCTGGTCTTCGGTGATCTCGACCTCGTCAGACCAATCGTGATCTGGCAGGTGAGATCGAAGAAGGAAGCTGATCTTTGTGCCGTGGTGGAGGGGTCGACAAGCCTGACCTCCACAATCCGATCTCCATCAAGAACTTGGGTAATGAACCCAGCTTCTTCGATGAACAGATTGATAAACAATCTGGACTAGTTAACGTCTAACTGCTTCATCACAACCGACATTACTCAAAACTTAGGTAGGGAGACAGATTCATCGGAACCAGCGTACAAAAGGAAGACGTTGTGGATGAATTCAAAAAGAATTCGGTATTCCGGCTTCAGCAATTTCCGATTGAAGGTCGTCAGGTCGTATTCCTTGGCCGGTTTGATTAGTGCTTGCTGATAGACTTCTTGAACAAGAGAGAGAGGAACCTCATCGACTTTACAGATGGTTTCCACATCTGCAAGATTGAATGCTTGCAAGACCGAGGGCAACACCAGAGCGGAGAGATCCGGTTCCCTTTAAACTTCGAGGCAAATGGTTGTCGAAGTCGGGTCTGCATTGATAAACACGTATTTTATGTACATGTTGAGTTTATTTGGTATAGAATTCATGCTTGAATATGTGGAGTTTTAAGTGATATTATTAGGGTTTTGCTAGTTTGCTTGCATTTGCATTTTCCTCATTTTCTCGAGTTTTGTTATGCTTTTCCAAGAAAAATGAAGAACATATGTGGCCAATTAAACTGTTCCATGTCGAAGAGGAGCTCGATACGAAGCCATAGCAAAAAATAGATCGAGAATCGGAGTTCGGACGAGGGAGAACGAGGCAAAACCGTGGAACTGCGCAAAGGAGCAGATTTTCAGGATAGACGGCGGCCTGCCAGGCCGCCGAGTTGCCGCACCACCTTCACTTAAGGGGCTGAGTTGGTCGAACCAACTCGGTCTAACTCTTCCCAAACCTCATTTTTAATGTATTTTAATCTCAAATCTTCCCCAATTGGGTATTCTGAGCACCCAAGACATTCTTAGAACCCTAATTTTCATTTCCTCTTCACTACTTTAGTAATTTCAAGATTTGTGAAGATTTACTTTGGAGATTGCAGATTGAAGACCATTGATTAACACGTATTTTATGTGCATGTTGAGTGTGTTTTGCATGTGTTTTAAGTCTCGATTTGGGTGCTTAAAGGTTAGAAATGCTAGGGTTTTTTAACTTGTAGTATACATTCTACTTTTCTCGTTTCTTTTCGGTTTTCAGTCCATTTTTGTAAGAATTGGAAAGAGCATTCATGTGACTAAGGATCCAAGGCTAGAAATGAGGAAGAGTCGAGTTTGATTAGGGTGAAACCTAGGGTTAAGAATGTGGAATTTGAATTCATAAAGCTAGGGTTTCACTCGTTCAAGTTTGTTTATGTTTTCCTCGTTCTCTCGAGTCTCTTTGTGTCTTTTTGCAGGTTGATGGAGAACTCATTTGGCCAAATTGATCATTCCATGTCGAAGAGGAGTTCTTTAGGAAGCCGTAGCAAAAAGCGGATCGAGAATCGGAGTTCGGACGAGAGAGAACGAGCGAAAACGATGAAGTCGCGCAAGAGAAGGAAAACCGGCGGGTTGGCCGGCGGTTTGCCAAACCGCCGGTTCCCCTTCCCACAGACCGCCGGTCAAGCGTCCCTCTTCACTAATGGGCGAGTTCGGCTCATCCAAACTCGTCCCGGTTCGTCCCGTTTCACCCCGATTCGACCCAAACTCGATTTGTGATGTATTTAACCCCAAAATTCACCCCATTTGTAGATCTTTTTCATATTTTTAATTCCCCAAGAACCCAAGAATATTTTCCCTCTTTCCCTTTTAGTATTTTGAAGATTGTAGGAGCTATACTTTGTGGATATGCAATTCAAGACCATTTTCTTCTTCCTCATTAAACTCTCTTTCTTTTAAGCATGATTTCTTCTATTTTCTATGGTTCATTTCCTTTAATTATGTCTAGCTAATTTCCTTTTGGTTCCAATATATGAAGATATGATCTAGAAAATTAGGTTTTTGGATTTTGTTGTTGGATTTACCTTCTAATTCATATGTCTTGTGATTTGGGACTTGATTTTATTGCATGAGTGATTGGTCATCATAGAGTGCATACAAGGTGTTTGGTTAAATGCTTAGTAGGCTTTAGTTCATAACACTTGGCATCAAATCACAACAGATTAGTAATTCTTGCTAATAGGAGATTCTAGATAATTAATTGAGCTATTTGGAGTTAATTTATGCATCTTGAGACCTAGCGGAGATAGATGTCATAGGTTAATCTACTAATATTGATTGCTTTGAGAGAAAAATTGATGTTTACTATATATAGAACTCCCATATGAATTAGATTAAAATGGTTAATCCATGCAAATCCATAAACCTAGACTTTTAGTGATTATTGGATTATATTTGGAACCATACTTTCTCTTATTGATTTTATATCATTTGCCACTTGTTACTTGCTTAGTTAAGTTTGAGCTTTGTTAATTACTTTTCAATTGTTTTTTCTCAATCAAAAACACAAAAACATGATATATTGTAGCTTGGATAGTAGGTTTAGTAGCTAGGTTACTACTTGAAACTTGAGCGTCCTTGCATTCCTTGTGGTTCGACTCGATTACTCAATCGATTATTATTGATCTCTACCCTCACCTCTAAAGTGAGGGCGGATCAATTTTTGGCGCCGTTGCCGGGGAATGCATAGTTTAAGTTTTAATAGTTGATTTGGTTATTGAATTACTAATTCAAGCATTCTTCTCTTTTGATTTTGTTTTGTAGGTGCATGCACACAAGGTCTAAGGGAAAACTCGTTCAACCTTTGATCTTGAACTTTGAAAGAAGACATAGAAGAAGGAATTCTATTGAAGAACAAGACATGGCCAACAATCAAGATTATGAGGCTTTTAAGAAGGAACTTGAAGATATAAGAGCTTGGAGAGATGAGCAAGAAAGAAGGGCAAATGAAGCTCAACCAATAATTTTGAGCTCAAATCCGGTCTTATCCAAATGGTGAAGAGTGAGCAATTCGATGGAAGTCCTATAGAGGATCCGAACGCCCATCTTGGTATGTTCCTTTATATTTGCGACACTATCAAGCTTAATGGAGTTTCAAATGACGTTATTCGCATGAGGATGTTCGGGTTTTCTCTACGGGACTTGGCCAAGGATTGGTATAAAGGACTAAACAAAGTCAACATTCATACATGGGATGATCTATGCAAGACTTTCCTCTCTAAATACTTTCCACCATCAAAAGCTCAAAGGTGTATCTCTGATATTTCACATTTCTCTCAACAAGGTGACGAGACCTTGTTTGAAGCATGGGAGAGGTATCGAGAGCTTTTAAGGTAATGTCCTCAACATGGCTTCACGGAAGGTCAACAAATTACACTTTCTATAGTGGTCTCACACCACATACACGTAGTATTGTGGATGCTACCTCCGGAGGATGTCTAGTGAATCGAAATGCCAAGGAAGCCTTGAGGATTATTGAAGAGATGGCCGCCAATAGCTATCAATGGCCAATGGAAAGGGCCCCTTCTAGGAAGGTTGCTTCTATTGATGATGAGAAGTTCGATGCATTGGCAATGGAAGTTGCTAATATGAAGAAGCAATATGAAGAAGAGAGGAAAGCTCAATCTCAAGCTCAAGTTCAAAGTGTTCATCAATATCAAGAGAACTTGGAGCCTAGTGGAAGTGAAGACTTGAATTTTGTTAACCAAAGACAATATGGAAATTTCAACAAAGGAGGGTTCCAAGGACAACAAGGAGGATTTCAAGGAAGGCCACAAGGAGGAAATTCTTATGGATATTAAGGAGGTTACCAATCATACAATCCTAACAATCGACCTCATCCCAACCTCTCTTATGGCAATCCTAACAATGCTCAGTTGCCACCTCCTGAATTTTTGGTGTCTCAAGGAGTTATTGAAGAACCAAAGAAGAATTCTCCATCAATGGAGCAAATGATGCAACAAATGTTGGCAAATCAAGATCAAATGTCTTCTCTACAAGGAAATTTCATCACACAAACCGTGCAAAAGGTGAGTGTCTTGGAGAATTCACTTACCTCTTTAACAAAGCAAGTGAAGATGATGGAGGGCCAAATAAGTCAAATGGCTAACCAAGCCACCACTCAACACACACCGGGAAAGTTTCCAAGCAATACGGAGATGAATCCTAAAGGGTGTAATGCTATCACCTTGAGGAGTGGAAGGGCTTATGAGAATGAAGCTACATCCAAGAGTAAAGGAGAGGAAGTTCTCGTTGAAGACATACCTTATGAAGAGTCTCCAACTAGTGATGAAGAATCAAGGAAAGAAGTTCAAGGAGAAGCTCCTAAGGCGGTGCTAGTAGAGGCCCCTCTTCCTACCAAGGATGTTATTACGAAGGCTCCATTTCCTCATCGTCTAGCCAAGCATAAGGTTGACGAAAAGTTGATGAGATTCTTGAAAATATTCAACAAAGTGCAAATCAACATTCCCTTGCTTGATGCGCTGCGTGATATGCCCGGTTATGTGAAGTTCTTGAAGGATGCCGTTTCTAATAAGAGAAAGTTTGGTTCATTTGAAATAATTAGCCTAACGGAGGAGGTTAGTGCGGTGATCCAAAGGAAGATGCCTTTGAAAAAGAAGGATCCCGGAAGCTTCACAATAGCATGTGTGATTGGAGGGAAAAAGTTTGGGAATGTCTTATGTGACCTTAGAGCTAGCATCAATTTGATGCCATTATCTATTTTTAGAAGATTGGATATTGGAGAGATCAAACCTACGTCTATTTGTCTCCAAATGGCCGATCGTTCCATATCTTATGCCCAAGGAATTGTTGAAGGCGTGCTAGTGAAAGTTGAGGAGTTTATCTTCCCCGCGGATTTTGTTATCTTGGATATGCCGGAGGACAAGGATATGCACCTCATTCTTGGGCGTCCTTTTCTAGCAACCGGAAGAGCTCTTATTGATGTGCAAGACTGGAATCTTACGTTTAGAGTTAATGAATAGACCCTCACTCTTTCAATCTTTGATGCTATGAAGCGAGGAAATGACTCAACCTATGAGGAATGCAATTCAATCACTACCTTGCCTACATCTATGGCAAAAGATCTCACGAAAGAAATCATCTCTAATTCTTTCTATTCTTATTCCGATTTGGATGATGCTTGTGATGATTTATTGGAATCTATTGCTTATTTGGAAGCAAATCAAGGATCCTTGAAGGATGAAGTTCATTACCTTGATATCAACCAACCAGGGGAGAGTTGAAGTTCAACTAAAGTGGAATCTTCTTCAAACACTTCTCAAGAATTAAAACTTCTTCCCGATCACCTAAGGTACGCCTTCCTTGGTGATAATGACTCTTTACCCGTAATTGTGTCACAACACTTATCAGAATCTGAATTGGACAAGCCCCAAACCACCGAAAACCAGCCGGACATTTCAGGATAGACGGCGGTCTGGCCGGCGGTCTGGTTCACCTTGCACAAACTGCCGGTCAACCCTTTCTCTCCCTTATTTCTATTTTTGTGTTATTTTCTCCCATTTTCAATTTCAAACCAAATTTCTCAAGAACAAACCCATTTTCCCTCACTAGAACTTCATTTTTCATCCTCCAATTACTTCCAAATCACTTGGAATTAAGTTAAATCCTTCCATAGGTCCATTACTCATCCTAAAACTTGCATTTTGATCCAAGAAAATCACATTTTCACCCACATCTTCATAAAAAATGAAAATTCATTTTTCTTTTGAAAGAAGTGAAGTTCTTCAATTTCATTCAAGACAATGAGGTAATGAGTTCTATATCCTATCTTTTATGAGTTTCTACTTGTTTTATATGAAATGATATGTATGTTTTGCTTATCAAATTCATGAAAATGGGTAGAAATTCTTGCTAGGGTTTTGTTTGAATCTTGAGAATTCTTGAATGGAAAATGTGGATTTGGTCATGAATTGGACAGCATTAATTCTTTTCTTTAGGATTTATGCTATATCAAGCCTTCAAGTTTACATTCTTGGATGAATCATGTCTCTTTTGCACTTGAGCATACTTAGAATGAATTTGTAATCTCTTGATGAATGAATGAATGTTTATGCTTGATTCTTGAATAGGACATTCATCTCTTGAATGTTTCATTACTTGAAGAGGGTATGTTTTCATGGATTCTTGAGCTTGAAATATGAAAATTCATGGTTTAAGTCTCTTGATTTGAATTTCCATATGCATTTGAATTTATTTTTACTTGGTTATGCATGCATGGAGTGAGATGAATTTTTCTTGAACTTAAGGGAGTCATGTTAATGATTTTCTTGGTGTTTGCTTGACATTCACTTATTGGATGCTTAAAGGCACAATGGGGGGTAATGGATAGGAGATATGTTGTTTGATAAGTGAAAATTCCTTGTTTAAGTCTTGAATCTTATTTGGAATTTTTCACCTCTTGTAGAGAAAAAGGAACAAAAGGAAAAGGTACTTCAAAGGCACCCTCAAAGGCCTTGGTCACCTATTCCAACAAAAGGCGAAAAGATGGATCTTCTTCTTCACAACCAAGAAACACCATCTCACCCAAAAGTCCCGGAAACTCATGGACTTCACTTGAGCAATAATGATGAAAGGGCGGCATTTGCTACACTTGTCACAAAGGGCATTGAGGTGACTAGATTTCCATCTCGAGAAGTGTTGCAAACCCTTGGGCTCTATGACAATGTGAAGGCTCTTTTTGATAATATTGGGTGGGGTGATTTCCTTGATGATATCATTCAAGATCGGAGGACTTATGTCAAGGTTACGCTTGAAATGATGAGCACGTTGGAGGCCACGAATGTACATGCCTTGCAAAATATCAAGTTTCAACTTTACGGTGAAAGGCATGAGATGTCCTTAGATGACATTGATGATGCATTTGGTGTTTCCCACGGAGGTGATCAACTCATAGAGCGGGTGTTCGACCATAATACTTTTTGGAACAAGCACGTTCCCACTTCACAAGAAGGGTATAGGTCCAGATATTCTAAATCTAACGAAGTAAGGAACCCGGTGCTCCGAATGGTTTTGAAGATCCTATCTCACAGCATCATAGCTCGAAAAGAGAACATTTCGGTGAGGAATGATGACCTATTCGTTCTCCATGCCATGCTCACCGGAAAGAGAATTAGTTTTTGTAAGCTTTTCATTCCTCAATTGGCAAAACAAGCTCGTGGTGAAATTGGAAAGATAAATATTGGTGGGATGCTCACACCAATTGCAAGAAAAATCAAAGGGAATCTTGGTGGATATCCTCCGATGAGAGGTGATTTTCTTTTCGATATCATCAAGCTCCGGTATTTGAGGTTCATTAATTCGGTTTCCCCTCCATACTACTTCTGAATAACTAAGGAAGAGTTGTACCCATTGCCCAATGCAATGAGCATTTTGGTGACAAATGTTGAAGAAAGGAAAAATTGGTACTTGACCACCCCCTTGCATTATGTAATCATGAAAGGTCATATATTTAAACATGGTGAGGGGGATCAATACTCACTTGGTAGAAGAGGTCATGTGGAAGGGGAAGAGGAGAACATGGAAGGGATGGATGATGACTCAATGGGAGATGAAGAAGTTCCAAGTGGTTCATTAGATGAAGGAAGGTTTGAGGTTCTTGAGAGTCGAATGGAAGACATAGAGAGTAATTTCAAAGCTTTGGACGCTCAAGTCACGGTTATGAGACATGAAATGACATCAATCCGAATCACTCAATTGGAAGAAGCAAGAAGAAGCGAGAGAATGGAAGCACTCCTTGAGAGCTTTAGGGACTATCAAATTGGCCAAGGCGCCACTTGGCCAAGACCGCCCCCGAAGTAGCTCGGAATGTTTGTAAGTGTAATTTAAATCCATTATTATCTTTCCCTCCAAACTCATTTTAGAATTTATTTTCTAAAATAAGTTTGGGGGAGGGGGGTAGGATAATGAATTTAAATTACTTACATTTCATGCTTTTAAATTCTCTTTAATTATGCTTGTTTTTCTACTTCTTTGCTTCTTTGTATGTTTATTGTCTCTTTAATGTGACTTGGTGATATTTATGTGTCTTGCTTGTCATTTGATGGGTTGATGATTTGGATATGTTGGTTTTGAATGAGTGAATGGAGTTGTTGGATTTTTGGTGAGAAGTTTGGTTTGGAGGTGGATCTTGGAGAATGGATTTGTTGTGAAAGATTTTGTTCATTGTTGGTTTGTCTTATTGCTTTGTGGTGTGAATTTGTTGAAAGTTTGTTGTTTTGCTCTATTGCATTTAGGGATGAATAGGGGTTCAATGAATAGTTTGTTGATTCATGAGGATTGTATGTCGAATCTTTGGTTTTGAGTGCGAAATTTTTAGAAAGGGAAAAGTCTTAAGTTGAGAATGCATGTATGCTTGCATGTGTGAGTGCGAAAGCACGTGTTGAATTGCTCAAGTGCATTAGAGGGAGATGCCTATGATGAAATGTGAAAAATGTGGAAGTGTTTTGAATTTGAGAAGCATGATTGAGCACACCTCTTTATCAAGTTGCATGAGTTGTTGATGAAGAATGAAACTTGATTGTCAAGCATTGAACATTAACTAGTGAGGACTTGAGCTAAGACTACGCATTGCATATAGTAATTGTTCCTTGTTGAGAGTTATCATGCATGCTTCTCTATTTCTAGAACTTGCCTTGGTTCTTAATCAAGGTTGCTATTTTTGTGCATAGAATTAGGAAATGATCTTAGGCCATCTTTCCATAACCCTTTTTCCCAAACACTAACCTATCTCTCATTACCCTTGTGGTCCCCGTTTGAGCCATATATAGCCTTTCATTTAAAAACCGGAGGATAGGGGGTAAAGGATGGATAAAGGAATCTTGGTAAGAGTTGAAAATTTGTGGAAAATTATGGGTAAAATGGAGAGTTGTTGGGATGGAATTGCCTTGAGAAGATACTCCTATAAGCTCTTGTTTAGAAATGAATAAGTTAAAAACAAAGTTCTTACTAAAAAAAAAAAAAAAAAGAGAAAAGAGGAAAAGTTGTTGAATAAAGAGCATAAAGGAGTAGTTCTTGTCATGTGATGAGTGTTAGTAAAAGCTTGAGATTTCATTATAAAAAGGGGTTGGATAAGGTAGAAGATGAATAATTTCTTACTTAGAGTGAGGAAGATATAAGGTGGGGTGCTTGAATGAAAATTAAAGTCACTTAGCCTAAAAACTCCCTACCTTCACCAATGTCCCTACATTACAAGCTTAATAAAGTCCTTTTTGATCTTGGTTCTATGCACATGCATGGTAGATAAGAGGCAAGCTTATGGTAAATGAGTTGCATTGCATTGATTTGTTGAGTGATGACCCTTATACACTTGAGTGTTGAGCTACACACTTCCCGTGAGGTTCATTTGCTTGATGATTGAAGTAAGTTCTTTGCTAGTGATTATGTGAGGAGGTAGAGAGTGTGCTTGATATGCTTTGAAAATTCGGAAAAATATTTTTGGTTAGAAATTTTGAGGCATCGTTGATCTCAAATGCACACTCCATACGTGTTAAGTGTTTTGATTGTTCGTTTCATTGTTCGGGACGAACAATGGCTTAAGTTTGGGGGAGTGATTAACACGTATTTTATGTGCATGTTGAGTGTGTTTTGCATGTGTTTAAGTCTCGATTTGGGTGCTTAAAGGTTAGAAATGCAAGAGTTTCTTAACTTGTAGCATACATTCTACTTTTCTCGTTTCTTTTCGGTTTTCGGTCCATTTTTGTAAGAATTGGAAAGAGCATTCATGTGACTAAGGATCGAAGGCTAGAAATGAGGAAGAGTCGAGTTTGATTAGGGTGAAACCTAGGGTTAAGAATGTGGAATTTGAATTCATAAAGCTAGGGTTTCACTCGTTCAAGTTTGTTTATGTTTTCCTCGTTCTCTCGAGTCTCTTTGTGTCTTTTTGCAGGTTGATGGAGAACTCATTTGGCCAAATTGATCATTCCATGTCGAAGAGGAGTTCGTTAGGAAGCCGTAGCAAAAAGCGGGTCGAGAATCGGAGTTCGGACGAGAGAGAACGAGCGAAAACAATGAAGTCGCGCAAGAGAAGGAAAACCGGCGGGTTGGCCGGCGGTTTGTCAAACCGCCGGGAACCAACATCAGACCGCCGGTTCACCACCTCATTTGGCAGCATAGACGGCGGTCTGGCCGGCGGTTTGCCAGACCGCCGGTTCCCCTTCCCACAGACCGCCGGTCAAGCGTCCCTCTTCACTAATGGGCGAGTTCGGCTCGTCCAAACTCATCCCGGTTCATCCCGTTTCACCCTGATTCGACCCAAACTCGATTTGTGATGTATTTAACCCCAAAATTCACCCCATTTGTAGATCTTTTTCATATTCTTAATTCCCCAAGAACCCTAGAATATTTTCTCTCTTTCCTTTTTAGTATTTTGAAGATTGTTGGAGCTATACTTTGTCGATTTGCATTTCAAGACCAATTTCTTCTTCCTCATTAAATTCTCTTTCTTTTAAGCATGATTTCTTCTATTTTCTATGGTTCATTTCCTTTAATTATGTCTAGCTAATTTCATTTTGGTTCCAATATATGAAGATATGATCTATAAAATTAGGTTTTTGGATTTTGTTGTTGGATTTACCTTCTAATTCATTTGTTTTGTGATTTGGGACTTGATTTTATTGCATGAGTGATTGACCATCATAGAGTGCATACAAGGTGTTTGGTTAAATGCTTAGTAGGCTTTAGTTCATAACACTTGGCATCAAATCACAACATATTAGTAATTCTTGCTAATATGAGATTCTAGATAATTAATTGAGCTATTTGGAGTTAATTTATGCATCTTGAGACCTAGCGGAGATAGATGTCATAGGTTAATCTACTAATATTGATTGCTTCGAGAGAAGAACTGATGTTTACTATATATAGAACTCCCATATGAATTAGATTAAAATGGCTAATCCATGCAAATCCATAAACCTAGGCTTTTAGTGATTATTAGATTATATTTGGAACCATACTTTCTCTTATCGATTTTATATCATTTGCCACTTGTTACTTGCTTAGTTAAGTTTGAGCTTTGTTAATTACTTTTCAATTGTTTTTACTCAATCAAAAACACAAAAACATGATATATTGTAGCCTGGATAGTAAGTTTAGTAGCTAGGTTACTACTTGAAACTTGAGCGTCCTTGCATTCCTTGTGGTTCGACTCGATTACTCAATCGATTATTATTGCTCTCTACCCTCACCTCTAAAGTGAGGGCGGATCAACCATAATCCTTTTCCTTATTCATTTCTCTTTCTTTTAAGCATGATTTTATCAATTTCTTATGGTTTATTTTCCTTAATCATGTCTAGCTAGATTTCTTTGTGATTCCAATTATATGTAGATTAGGGATAAGTGATGGGATTAGGCTTTAATCTATGAATTTACCTTCTAATTTCATGTTCATTTCTCTTGGTGCCATGTTTTATTATGTAATTGTGCTTGATCACCATAGTTGCATATCAAGTGTTTGATCTAATGCTTAGGAGGCTTAGATTAGATGCTAGGAAACAAGAGAATTGCATGCTAGAGATAGTAGGGCTAAAGAACTCAATGTGCTATTGAGAGTTAATGATCTACTTGATGTCCTAGTCAGAATTAGGTATTTCATTAATCAACTTAATTTAGTTACAATGAGAATTGAATAAATCATAGTTAGGAGGTTTCCCACATGAGATTAGATTAAAATGACTAATTCTAGTTAAATTCCTACATCCCTATCACCTAGACCTAATCGAAGTATAATTGAAGACACTTTCATTTCCTAACAAAATTAGAAGTTTCTTAGGACTACCAGGCTATTACCGAAGATTCATTGAGGGATTTTCCGAAATAGCAAAACCAATGACGCAACTGCTTAGGGAATCAAGTTCACTTGGACTCCAAAATGTGAGGCGAGTTTCCAAATTCTAAAGGAGAAGCTGACAAATGCACCAATTCTAGCAGTTCCGAAACCAGACAATGGATATGTAATTTATATTGATGCCTCGAAGAACGGACTTGGATGCGTGTTGATGCAAGACGGAAGCGTGATAGCATACGCCTCGCGACATCTCAAACCTTACAAGCTGAATTACCCAACACACGATCTAGAATTAGCAGCAGTGGTGCACGATTTGAAAATGTGGAGACACCACCTCTACGGGGTTCGGTGCAAAATTTTCACTAACCACAAAAGCCTTAAGTACTTCTTTGAGCGAAGAGACCTCAACATGAGACAGAGGAGATGAATCAAATCAGTTAAGGATTATGATTGTAGTGTTAACTACCATTCGGACAAAGCTAATGTTGTAACTGACGCCTTAATTCAAAAACCCCAACCAGAGTTAGCATACTTTCTCACTAGTGAGGAAACACTCATCAAAGAATTTCAAAGGCTAAGTTTGGAGGTGGTACCGCCACGTGAGATGGTAGAAGGGATTATCGCTACCATGACGATAAAGCCCAACTTGAGGAGTAGAATTATAGATGAACAGAGAAGGGACGATGCACTAGAGAAGGTGCGTTTGAAGGTGAGGTCGACCGATGCTGGAGATTACCACAAGGAAGCTGATAACGCCATCACTTTCAAGGGAATGTTGTGCGTGCCACACAAAGGGGAACTCCGAAATGAGATTTTGAGTAGAGCCCACGACACACTATATACCGCGCACTCCGGAGGCACCAAGATGTATCAAGACTTAAAAAGGGAAATTTTGGTGGGAAGGCATGAAGAGAGATATAACCTCTTTCGTTGAAAGATGTCTGACATGTCAGCAAGTGAAAGCATTACATCAATGGCCATATGGTAAGCTACAACCACTGGAAATTCCATAATGGAACTGGGAGCACATCACCATGGATTTTGTGACGGGTCTACCAAAATTAAGAAAAGGAAACACTACCATTTGGGTAATAGTGGATCGACTTACGAAATATGCTCATTTTATCCCCATCCACATCACTTATGGCTCAGATAAACTAGCTCAACTGTACGTACGAGAAATCATGCGTCTCCACAGAGTACCAGTATCAATCGCATCGGATCGAGACTCGAAGTTTACGTTTAGATTCTGGACAAGCATACAAAGAGATTTAGGGACCTAACTTAACTTCAGCACTGCTTTCCACCCCCAAACCGATGGCCAGTCAGAGAGAACCACTCAGATTCTTGGAGATATGTTACGAGTTGTGATACTTGACAGAGGCGGATAATGGGAATCGATCTTACCCCTAGCTGAATTTACCTACAACAACAGCCATCAGGCAATAATAGGCATGGTGCCGTATGATGAGCCGGGGTCCAGCACTGATGAATTTATTTAGTTGCTCATGTTTTATATTTTATTTGGGCTTAAAAACTTTGTATTTATTTTTAATTTAGTTTAGTCCAATTATCACAACATGTTTAGGTGATTAATTGGCCCAGTTACATTTAATTAAGGAGTCCGAAATTATCAAGCCCAAGCCTTGCTAATTTCGAAACCTAGCTTAGGAATTAGATTAGTATTTATGTTAATTTTCGTTTATACTTTGAAACAGACTTGATTGAATGAAAACAGCTTCACGCTATTCTCTTGCCTCACAAAAACTGAAGAGTTCTTGGTAGGGTTTGATTGTTGGCGACTTCAAACTTGAATTCAATCGACTCGTTCGTGATATCTCGTAGTATCCGGGTTAGTCGAGCCACGAAGATTGCTTGATAATCGCGTTTCGGATCCTTGTAGATTCGAGGTTCGATTCTGGTAATTTTCATCTCTTTAATTTTGTATTTCATTAATCCATTGATTGATTTTCGTTCCCAGCCATCCCTCATCATTCATATATCATAAATATCCATCCTCCATCGTTCGTATAACCACCCGATCCCAGAAAACCCTTAGATTAATTCGAGATATGTTTTGAAACCCTAGTCGAAAATAACCACCGTGCCAAATCGAAAACTACTCGTGCGTTTTTTGCTGAATTTTGGATATGTTCTTCATAACCCTAAGTTGTAACTCTTGTTAAAATTTGAGCTTAATCGGAATTGAATTGCTTAGGTTTCTGTCGACACCTATTCAGTGTATTTGTGGGTAGAATTTAGGGATTATCATTCATATTTCATAGTTGTTGTTTGGATTGAATCCTTTTGTAGTTGACGTGTGTTCGATTCGTAGCTTCCGCATATTGAGATCGCATCACGTATGAAGTGTTGTATGGGAGGAAGTGCAGATCACCACCTTATTGGGATAAAGTGGGCGAGAGAAGAACCTAGGTCCGGATGCGACCAACGACATGTAGTGTGACAAATCAAAAACAGGAAAAAAACAGCTCAGAGTAGACAAAAATCGTATGCTGCCACCCGAAGAACCGAGTTACAATTCAAAATAGGCGATAAGGTTTTCTTGAAGGTAGCTCCTTCGAAAGGGATGACCGGGTATGGAATTAAGGGCAAGTTGATACCTCGTTTTACTAGACCTTATGATATTCTGGAGAATGTAGAACCGGTAGCGTACAAATTGGCACTATCACCGGACCTTGGAGATGTCCATAACGTTTTCCATGTGTCACAACTAAGGAAATATGTGTTTGCCCCCAAACACATATTGCGCCAAGGAGAGATGATCCTAGAACCAGACCTAAGCTATGAAGCCAGACCCGGAGCTTTGGACCGGAAGGTTTAACAACTTAGGAACAAGTTGATTACCTCCGTAAAGGTGTTATGGAGACATCACGGTCAAGACAAAGCTACGTGGGAGCTCGAAGACAAGATGAAGGAGAAATGCCCGGAGCTATTCAAAGAATGTATGCAAATTTCGGGACGAAATTTTTGTAAGGGGAGTAGGATGTAATATCCCGCCTATTTATTTAAGTTAATTATGTAATTAACTTACTATAAGTATTCATTAGCAATACAAATTAAATATTAGTACTTGAGACAAGTCGTTATGAGCTAGAATTTGAGCCGTGTTCGTCAGATTAAATTCAAAGATAGAAACTAAATGGGCCGTTTATTTTATTAATAAGAGAGACTCTTATTTCCAACTTTATTTGAGGCTAACCCATTTAGAACTATATAAGCTAGGCCCAACAAAATTTATTAATTTACTCGAGTCGAGCTCGTTGTAAATTAAAAATGGATCGAGGCCGTTTAGTATTAAATTAGACGAGCCCCAAGTCTGGGCCAGCCCCATTAGGACAGAAGATTAGCCAAGTGAATGTTTCTGTCTAAATTCCTAACTAAGGCCCAATGGCCAACCCAAGAAATCCGAAAATCTACTAATATACAAAAAGAGAAGAAAGGAAAACAATAAATAAATAAATTACTTTCTGTCCTTAAACACACCAAGAACGAAAATTTCTATTCAATCCAATAAACAAAAAGAAAATATATTAATTGCACTCTACTAAGCTAGCAATTAGATACAATGAAAGCCATCATTACAGTACATGGGAATCATAAAAAGAGGCCTACAATGCAGCCCCTACTCTTCTTTGCCTACTCCCTTAGGCCACTTCTGCAACTTCTTTCTTCAAGAAACCATTCCCCAATCACAGCCTACTTTTTCCTCCATTGCAATGATGAAGACTTAGCTGATGCAGCCCGTAGATGGTGGATTTCACTTTATGGGCCAAGGATTGAAGATGATATGGGCCAAGGAGTGAAGATATTATTTATTAGTTTATTTAGTTGAATATTTTTATTATTTTCGGATTTTATTAATATTCTAGTTGGTAGGGTTATTTTCAGCATTATTTTGGTAATTTTATTCCGTTTTAGACTAGGATTTGGTTTAGTATATGTTAGGATAAGTTTTTAACTAGTTTCCTTATAGAATTAGGACTTTTTGAAGCCTATAAATATGGCTTTTATGTAATGCACGAAAATTAGACTTTGATGAATATATTTTGGTGGAGTTTATCTCTCTGTTTTAGAGAATTTCGAAAATTCTCTTTGTTCGTCGAAGACGAACGTTTATCTGGCGAATCCATCGAATTCATCACCCTCGTTTGTGTGTCATTCATCGTCCCCGAGTTGCTTAGACAATACCAGTTGGGGTATAGGGAGCTTCGTCTCGTCTATATTACTTCTTGGATTCGATCTAAGAGGTTTTGGGATTTTCCATCGGTATCTTTGAGTCTTCCGCGTGCGTGTTGAATTACGGATCTGCAAAGGTTCGTATCACCATCAGTTGTATTTTTAGTTCGTGTCTTCCGCGTGCGTGTTAAATTACGGATCTACCAAGGTTCGTATCATTTGGCACCAAAGCCAGGTTCGACATCCAGGTTTTCGTATCTTTATCTTCGTTTTCGTCTATTCGAAATTCGTTGTCTAGTGTTCTTGTTTCCGTCGTCTTTGTCGTTAAAAAAATATATATATAGAGTTCGTTTGTCTTCGTGTCAATTCATCAAAAGAAAAAATAAAAAATTGTTCGGTTACCTTTTGATCGAGTCTTTGTTCAGCATTTTGTCAAGTGTCTTTGTGGTTGCGTGTTGTTGCGTCATTAGCAGCGTAATTAACCAAAAAAAAAAAAAAAAAAAAAAAAAAAAAAAAAAAAGGGGTCGTGGATTGTGGCTGAATATTGTGGGTAGCAAGTTTAGATTCTTTTCATGCCACGTGTTCATCCTAGTTTTGTGGGTTCGTAATATTGCTTATTGCTATTGATGGTATTAATGTTACTTTAAGAATTAGATACAGTATTGGGATTCTTTATATTGAGTTCATATTTTTGTTGCCTTAATTGTAGTTGTTGCTTTAATAGGGTTCTACACGTCAAAATCCTTAGTGACAAGTCCGTTTGTATTATTTTCGGGCACGACTACATCTGCGTTTCTAGTTTCCATTTTACATTATTGCCTTTGTGCAAATTAGTTGTTGCATTCCTCGAGCCGTCTAGAGCCTTAGGATCAATTCCTGATATTTTTTTGTGCTCGTTGATTCGTCGATCGGAGTTTAGTTGATTGGAGTTATTTGATTTCAGTTTTTGAGAGAGCTTTGAGTGGTAAGAGGCAAGTGAGTGTGAGACTAAAAGAGGGTAAAAGCCATATATCATTGAGTGATACACGTGATTTCTCTTTTGAGTGATACACGAGTGCTTGTGAGGTGGTGAGGATCCTATTTTAACTAACATTCCGCTTCTTGTTTGAGAAAAAAAAAAAAAAAAAAAAAGAAAGAAAAACTGTTTTGCAGGTATGTCGGTGTTCGGAGGTAGAGGAAGTCGAGGAATTAATCGACGAAATCATTTTGAGTCGGAATATGACGAGTATGGAGAAGATTGGGAGAATGAAGATGAAGAGGAGGAGTATTGGCATAGAGGAGGTCTAAGAGGAAGAGAAGATAGCAATTCAAGACATATCAAGATAAAGATTCCTTCTTTTCAAGGGAAATATGATCCTGAGTTGTATATCGAATGGGAGAGAAAGGTGGAGCTCGTGTTTGATTGCCATAATTATTCTGAGTTCATGAAAGTGAAGCTGGCATCCAATGAGTTTTCGGGCTATGCTCTAATTTGGTGGGATCAGTTTGTGAAGAGTAGAAGAAGGTACGGAGAGCAACCTATCCAGACTTGGAAAGAGATGAAGGTGGTGATGAGGAAGCGTTATGCGCCTTCGCATTACTATCCTGCGATTCAGACCGATTAGAGGCGACCTCAAACTGCTAATGTTTCATATTCAAAGAGAAGTTGCTGGGAGGAAGAAGAGCAGCCGAAGGTGTATACACGTGCATATGTGAAGCCAAGGTCATAATGTACGAGTTTCTCTAAACCAATTCGTGATCGTGGTGGAGTTGTGACCAAAGATGAGATAGAAGATTCAAAACTGAAGATCTTGGAAATCTTGAAAGAACTGTGTCAAGTGGTGGAAGTAATCAAGCACCCCAAAACCATCTTCTTCTCAAGGTATTTACCAACCTTCTTTCTGTCCAAATTCAAGATTACCTTAACATGCATAAATCACATCCATACTTAGCACTTCTCTCAAGGTTTTCCAAGCACAAACTCTCTGCACAAATCCACACACTCTCTGAAACAAGAAACAAAGGAAGGAAAGCAAGCAAGGAGAGAAGAGAAAAGACAGATTCAAGAGGAGAAAACCTTGCAGCCCCAAAACCACCACTTCAACTCCAACATTTGTTTATCACCAAGTAAGTCCTACCTTCCCTCCGTTGAAACTGAAACTAAGAGCATGCTCACCTCCCTTTTCTTTCCAAGAAATACACTCTTGGGAGTAGTTATGAAGCTCTAACATAAACAAACATGCATAATGCCATTTTCAAGAACTAAGCCAAGCACCAAATATACACTGCCTTCTTACAGCTTCAAGTCCTATAAACATGTAAATATACATATATCTTGAAACCAACCAGCCAGAACACAAACACACCTATTAACATGCTTACACACACACCTCCTCAAGCTTTCGATATATATATATATATATATATATATATATATATATATATATATGTCTTGCAGCCAAGTATATAAATAACCATAATAGGATTATGAAACAAATCTGAAAACTTAACTGATAAGCAAACAAACAGAACACCTCCTCCAAAACAAACTGATATGGCTCCAGTTATGCATAAAGAGCCCTAGAATCCTATAGCTTTATGTTCTCAATTACTCTTTCATATCAGAAGAGAACAGTTAAGCCTTGATGGAAGCCGACATGGTCCAAACATATAGAACAAGAACATAAATTGGAAACAGATTCCTAATAAACAAGCCTAAGTGTTAATCGTAGTAGAGAAACAGTAACATACAGGCACTCTCAAAAACCACAAAAAAAATGTATAAATGTGTAACTCAATAATACCCGAGAGAGAGAGAATAGGAGAAATTGTACCGAAGCGGAGGATTTTTCCTTCGCCATTGGAGACGAGTCGCAGCAGCGGCAGTCCTAGAGCTCTCGACGACAATCGGCGTCGATGACGGGAACCACAGCGAGCCCGACAGAGCAATAGCAGCAGCGACGGCACCTTCTTCGCACCGAACCTGCAAAAACAGAGAGTGAAAATGGTAGCCTAATAATAATAATAATAATAATAATAATAAAAGGGGAAGAAATCGAGAAGGGGGAACGATCAGCAGAGCATCGCCGGAATCGAAAGAAGAGGCGAGAGGGGAAAATATTCCCTAATCTGAATTTCAGATTAGGGGTTTTTAATTTTCGGCGAAATCGAAAGCTCGCCGGTTCGCGGGAGTTGCGCCGGCCACAACACGACGGAGGGACAGTGCACGCGCCAGCAAAGTCGGAACCGCCAGCCTGAATTCGAAGCCGGCGGATGAAGGTGCAGCGGCGCCGTCTCAACCGCGACAACGGAGAAGCTCGACCGGGCTCGAGCCAGCGACGATGCACGCTGATTGGAGGGAGTATTCGCCGGAGAAATATATGAGAATAGAGGATCGAACACTGCCCAACGTCGAAACCCAATTTTCAGAATTTGGGGCTCGATTTGGGGGAAAATTGCAGAGACAAAATCACGCGACAGAGAAAGATCACCGGGCGGCGGCGATTGGCAACGCCGACTCCGGTGAATCAAGGGCGAAGGACGATGAAATCGGAAAGAGGCGATCGGATGCAGAAAGATTACAGAGGAGAGATCGCGAGTTCGAGAGAGAAAGGGGGGAGTGTGAGTTGTGCGTGAATGGAGAGGAAAGGAAGGGGGCTGGGTTTGATTCTAGTTGACCCGGGCCGGGTTCGGGTCAAATGCGGGCCGATTCGGGTCAGATGCAAGTTCGGGCCGAAGCTGGGCCGAGTATAGATCGGGCTCAGAGGGTGTTGGGCCAGTTCTCTATCTTTTCGGTTGAATCTATATTAAAAGAATGGCTCAAATAAATTCCTTTGGGCCACAATTCACTCAACTAATTAATTCCAACCCAACTCCTAAGTATTTATATAAAGAGCCAATTACCGTTGAATTACAGTTTAAAGTCGAGATTACTCACCCAAGTAATTAATTAATTCTTTTATAATTTAACCAAGAGTTAAGTTATTATTCCAAAATTAATTGATTAAGATAATCAATTATAATCAAGAATTGAGAAACCTCTCAATTAATTAAGAAGAACTTTAATAATAATTATTATTATTAAGGAAAATTCTCAATTATTTAAATAGCGATAGTAGCGCTTCAAATAAGTCGATTTAGCGGTCGAATCGAGAATCTCATTTCGATTCTTTGAATTAAGGTCAAGCAAAAGGAGACCGCAGCAGTGGAAGCACCTCAACTGTGTCAAAGGAGAAGAAAAGCTATCGAGGTGGGCTTTCTAAAATAAAAGAGTTTTATTAGCTGATATTAGTTCTTTTTAAAGAATTGTCATGCCATAAAGTTTTCAAGTTTATGTATGATGTCTATTTGTTTTTGGCTTTGCCAAAAGTTTATAAGAATCGAATTCGGGTCCTTGTAAGGTAGCGACCTTACTTGGACTAACGTGCACAAAGCGGCAGACCACCTTAGCGAGGGTGTGTCTGTCTGGCCTCCGCGAAAGGTGTACAACTTCCCGGATGCAAGTTTAGTTTGGATATGGCTGATTACTAAAGAACATAGACTGCAGTCGCTTTAAGTTTCAAGTGTTTTAGTACACATAGGCCTTTTTCTAAAACCCTATGTGATACCCTTGCATGGCTGACAATTAAAGAAAATGTTTTGGCAACGTGTTCACTGGGTACCTAGAGTACTCAGCCCTGTACATATTTTTCATGTGCAGGTTGAGCAACATGGAGTGAAGTGGCCGGTGGAGCTTTTGTCGATCCCAAGAAGTCGAAGTCTCTTGGTGGTGCATGTCTTCACACATGCATCCGTTTCCGCTGTGCTATTCAAATGTTATTCAATTTGGTTGTATCTTAAGTTAGATTGACGACGTCATCATTGCACTTCGTACAACTTGTTTGGTTTAAGAACTTCTTTGATATGATCGAGTCAAGTTATTAATTCTCCCTCATCATTTATTTTTTTAATCTCCGTGATATTTCCGTAAGTCACGAATTACCGAGCTAAGCTATTAATTAGCAAAGCGCGGTCGTGACATTCTTAGATTCATTTTCTGTAGAGAGTGGGGCGCTAATTCTATAAGGAAACTAGTTAAAAACTTATCCTAACATATACCAAACCAAATCCTAGTCTAAAAAGGAATAAAATTGATACGAACCTTCACAGATCCGTAATTAAACACGCACGCGGAAGACTCAAAGATACCGATGGAAAATCCCAAAACCTCCTAGATCGAATCCAAGAAGTAATATAGACGAGATGAAGCTCCCTATACCCCAACTGGTATTGTCTAAGCAACTCGGGGACGATGAATGACACACAAACGAGGGTGATGAACTCGATTGATTCGCCGGATAAACGTTCGTCTTCGACGAACAAAGAGAATTTTCGAAATTCTCTAAAAGAGAGAGATAAACTCACCAAAATATATTCATCAAAAGTCTAATTTTCGTGCATTACATAAAGGCCATATTTATAGGCTTCAAAAAGTCCTAATTCTATAAGGAAACTAGTTAAAAATTTATCCTAACATATACCAAACCAAATCCTAGTCTAAAAAGGAATAAAATTACCAAAATAATGCTAAAAATAATCCTACCAACTAGAATATTAATAAAATCCGAAAATAATAAAAATATTCAACTAAATAAACTAATAAATAATATCTTCACTCTTTAGCCCATATCATCTTCAATCCTTGGCCCATAAAGTGAAATCCACGATCTACGGGCTGCATCATTCCCCTCCTCTTGAAGAGGATTTGTCCTCAAATCCTGGCCGTCTCCCACGTCAAAAGGAAAGAAGCTCCACTCCTTCTTCTTTTCATCCGGTAACATAAACTCTATCTCATTCATCTCCGCTAACTTGGTTTGATGTTCACTTCCTCGAATTCGTTGTACGCCAGAAAATGTATCACCGGGAACAACATCCTCAAAATTCTGCAAAGAATGAATAGAAAGAGATAGATAATTAAGATCATTAGTGGACCAATCATTTCCTTTGCAAAACTTTGCCTCCACGAACTTCTCCTTATCGACCCACTCCAAATCATCACTCCGATCAAGTAGAGACTGATGCATCAACTCATTCTCCTTTATCTCTACTTTCTCCTCCTTAGGCTTCACCATCTCCGCCTCTTTTTGCAGCTGTACTCGATCCTCACAAACTTGTTTTTCAACAATCAATGAGGTAAGATCTCGATGCTCTTCATCACCTACTTGATTATGCACACTCGGAACATCATCATCGAATAAAGTAAGTGGCCCAGGAGGTGCTTTGATTTCTTCCACCTCTTCATTCATTTCTTCCAAGACCTCCATTTTTGAATCTTTTCTGTCATCTTTGTTGGAAATTTGGTTTTTTGACCAAATAAATAATAATTAATATTTAATTTATTACGTAAATTAAATATTAGATTATTGTTCTACTCGTGGAGTAGATGAACGTGGTATATTTATATGCTCAAAACCGATTTCTGGTGAGTGAGATATAAATGTTCAAAGTTTGGTGGAGAATTACTTCATTAGTTAATGAAGTGTAAGTTATACCACATTGATTAAATATTAATGTGGTGTGCTGTTTAAAAGTGTTTAAACATGTGGGCTTAATAACAAGTGGGCCAAGTAAGTGGATAAGTGTGTGGTTGGGCTCTCGCGTGAGCACACACTCGATCCGGCCCCGCCGTCCGTGCCGGACGGCACGGACGGCTCCGGCTCGGGCTCGGGCTCGGGCCTCGGCCTCGGGTTCGGGTTCGGGTTCGGGTTTCGTGGCCGTGGACTTGGATCTTGGCAATTGGTCCTTTGGGTGGTCCTTTGGGCCTTTGGCTTGGGCTTGGGCTTGGGCCTTGTATACTATATTTTTTGGACCACAAAATATATAGTGTATTGGGCCATGTTTTGGGAGCCCAAACGTCTAGCCCATCTGTATGTGTGCGTGGCCCGATCCGTTGCAGCCCAAGAGAATCTTCCAGAATGGCTGTTACAATAGCATTCAACCCCACCATCTTCAACAGTCGGAAACCGACGGTAACAGCCAAGTAGTGGCTCGTAAATGCCATAATGGCATTTAAATCTCCCCATGGTGATCAGCCCTATAAATAGGAGGCATGGTTGCATTTCATAAACACACCAACGAAAACCATCTCTGCATTCTTTCATTCTCTCGAGCTCAGTTTCTTCGCCTCTTTTCAGTTCGCCGAAGCTTCTTAGTTTGCGGTGCTGTTACTAAGAAGACGAGAAGTCGTTTTATCTTTGGGGACGAAGCGCCAAATCCGTGAGCACTAGCCGGGGCGTAATTCGTCTTGCGGAAAGAGGGTTTCCTCGACTCGACTTCAAATTTCAATTTGTTCACTTGTAATCTTCGTTTTTCCTATTGTAATTGTACGCCCGGCAAGTTCTACATTTTACAACAATCGCAAGACGAATTATACTTGCCGTTCGAAGGAGTTTAGAAATTCAATCACCTATTCGAAGATGACAAGTGTTGCAGCTTCCACCGACTCATCCATTGAAGCTTCGACATTACCATCTACTATGTCGTCAACTGTTCCATCAACCATGTCAACGCCGTTGCCAACTTTCACTACTGCATCGGCAATGAACTTCAACACTGGCGGTTCAACCGGAGGCTCGACTATGCCTTCAAGTTCATGGGTTTGGAGTAACCCGTTTTTGTCAAGCGGTGGTTCCGCTTCAAGCGGCACCGTGGGTTCCACTTTTAGTGGAACTGTTGGAGCGCCATTCATGGGCTCGACTGTGGGGGCGGCCTATGGGCCTAACCCAAGTGGCTCCCTTATGGGAGCAAACTCGGCACCAAGGGTGATGCCACCCGCCGAGAAGCCGCCGAAGTTTAGCGGAGCTGACTTCAAAAGGTGGCAACAAAAGATGTTGTTCTACTTGACAACATTGGGAGTGGCAAACTTCCTCACGGAAGATGAGCCGGCTGCGCCAAATGCCAATGAGGTGAACTTCCATGTTCGTGCCTTGTATGACAATTGGCGAAATGGAGACTATTTGTGCAAGAATTTCATTCTCAACGCTTTGGATGATAGCTTGTACAATGTGTACTCTGGTGTCAACACCTCCAAAGGAATTTGGGAGGCGTTAGACAAAAAGTACCGTAGCGATGACGCGGGTACAAAGAAGTTTGTTGTAGCCCGATACTTGGACTACAAGATGGTCGATTCTCGATCGATGATGGAGCAAGTACAAGAGTTTCAACTCATTGTGCATGACGTCCATGCTGAGGGGATGGTCCTTCCGGACGCGTTCGTGGTGGCGACCGTGATCGAGAAGCTACCCCCAAACTGGAAAGATTTCAAGAGCTACCTTAAGCACAAGCGAAAGGAGATGACTCTTGAAGACTTGATTGTGAAGCTACGCATCGAGTCTGATGTGCGCGATCAAGACAAACCGAAGGCACCGTCTGATGCCAAGGTGAACTTGATGGAGAAGGGCGGTCCCTCCAACAAGCGTGATCGCCCAAATGCCAAAGACAAAGGCAAGGCGAAGGGACCATCGAAGAAATTTGATGGTGATTGCTACAATTGTGGCAAACATGGGCATACTGCGAAGGAATGCAAGAAGCCCAAGAACAAGAAGAAGAAGAAACATGCTGCCAACGTCGCCGAGAAAGACGGCGAGTGGGTGAAAGAAGACTTTACGGCTGTGGTCACCGAGGAGGTCAACCAAGTCGAAAAGCCGGGAGGCTGGTTCATCGACACTGGCGCTACTGCGCACGTGTGTGCCGATAGGAACAAGTTTGTTACCTATCAAGCTGTTGAGGGGAGGAAGCTCAACATGGGGAACCAAGCTTCGTCCTTGGTTGTCGGAATTGGAGATGTGGTGCTAAAGCTTACATCCGGGAATTCTCTAACTTTGAAGAACGTGCTGCATGTTCCCGACATCCGAAAGAACTTGGTCTCAGGCTCTATTCTAGTTAATAAGGGGTTTAGACTAGTTTTTGAGTCTGACAAGTTTATTTTGTCAAAGAGTGGTACTTTTCTTGGAAAGGGTTACCTCTCTGATGGTCTCTTTAGGTTGAATGTATTGGCTATACGCCATGTACCAAAATCTATTGAGAGTAATGAGAATGCTACTACTTCCTCTTACATTGTTGAGTGCTCTAATTTATGGCATTGTAGATTAGGACATGTTAATCTAAATGCTATAAAACGATTAGTAAATTTAGATTTACTAAAGTTAAATGAAGTTAACACTCAAAACAAATGTGAAGTTTGTGTTGAGGCAAAAATGACAAAACCACCGTTTCATTCGGTTGAGAGGAGCACGAAACCCCTTGATTTAATTCACACCGATGTGTGTGATTTAAAGTATGTGCAAACTCGTGGTGGTAAGAAGTACTTTATCACGTTCATCGATGATTGCACGAGATATTGTTATCTTTATCTTTTAAGAGGTAAAGATGAGGCTATTGAAGCGTTCAAACACTTCAAGAATGAAGCCGAAAATCAACTAAGTAGTCGAATTAAGAGTGTTCGAAGTGACAGAGGTGGCGAATATGTCGCTCCGTTTGAGGAATTATGCAACGAAAGTGGTATAATTCATCAAACGACGGCTCCATACTCACCCCAATCAAATGGCGTTGCTGAACGTAAAAATCGAACTCTTAAGGAGATGATGAATGCTTTGTTGATTAGTTCAGGGTTGCCCCAAAACATGTGGGGGGAAGCTGTCTTGACAGCCAACTATATATTAAACAAGATTCCACTCAAAGGTAAAGATGTTACTCCTTATGAGTTATGGAAAGGTTGGAAACCGTCGTACAAATACCTTAAAGTGTGGGGGTGTTTGGCGAAGGTTGAAGTGCCTCTACCTAAACAAGTTACAATTGGCCCTAAAACGGTTGATTGTATCTTTATTGGGTATGCACATAACAGCAGCGCCTATCGCTTTGTTATCCACAAGTCGGAAGTACCCGACATGACTGTGGGTACAACGATCGAGTCAAGGAATGCAATATTCTTTGAACACATATATCCTTGTAAAGACAAGGGTAATGTAGAAACCAATTCTAGCAATAGAATTGAAGGTGAAGCCACGAGTTCTAAATCCGAGGATGAAGAACCTAAGTCACGCAAACGACAAAGGTCTAATCCGGAAGATAGTGAACTGAGACGTGGTAGTAGAGTTCGGAAACCAAAGCAATTTGGTCCGGATTATGTAGTGTTCATGTTGGATCAAGAACCTACGACGATCAAAGAAGCTTTTTCTAGATCGGACAGTCCGCTTTGGAGAGAAGCGGTACAAAGTGAAATTGAGTCCATTAGGCAAAACCACACTTGGGTGTTGGTTGATTTGCCCGAAGGGTGTAAACCCTTGGGGTGCAAATGGATCCTTAAAAGGAAATACAAAGCCGATGGATCAATTGACAAGTACAAGGCCCGTTTGGTTGTCAAAGGGTTTAAGCAGAAAGAAGGGTACGATTATTTCGATACCTATGCTCCTGTAACAAGGATTACATCCATTCGGGTGCTTCTCGCAATTGCTGCATTGCACAATCTCGAGATACATCAAATGGATGTGAAAACTGCTTTCCTCTATGGAGATTTAGAGGAGGAAATCTATATGGAACAACCAGAAGGATTTGTAGAACTTGGTAAAGAGAAGAAGGTTTGCAAACTGGTTAAGTCCCTTTATGGATTGAAGCAAGCGCCACTTCAATGGCACTTGAAATTTGATAGTGTGATGCTATCAAATGGTTTTAAAATAAATGAATGTGACAAATGTGTTTACATTAAGAACACAAATAACGGATATGTTATTGTGTGTCTTTATGTAGATGACATGTTAATTATGGGTAGCAATATCCGTGTAATTAACGAAACGAAAAGCATGTTAAAGAGGAACTTTGACATGAAAGACTTGGGTTTAGCGGATGTTATTCTTGGTATGAAAATACTAAGGAAATCTGATGGGATTGTCTTGTCACAATCTCACTATGTTGAGAAAGTGCTCAAGAAGTTTAACGCTTTTGATAGCGTGCCCGCTAAAACTCCTATTGAACTTAATGTTCATTTGAGCAAGAATCGAGGTGAGTCTGTTGCTCAAGAAGACTATGCTCGAGTCATAGGGTGTTTAATGTATCTTACAAATTGCACTAGACCCGACATAGCATGTGCCGTTAACAAATTGAGTCGTTACACGAGCAATCCAAGCAAAGAGCATTGGAGAGCTCTTGTACGAGTTTTGAGATACTTGAAGTATACTCAAAGTCATGGGCTACATTTTTTGAGATACCCCCCGGTACTTGAAGGGTACTGTGATGCGAATTGGATTTCGGACACGAAAGATTCACTTTCTACAAGTGGGTACGTGTTTACTATTGGGGGTGGAGCTGTTACGTGGAGATCCACAAAACAGACGTGTATAGCCCGATCCACCATGGAGTCCGAATTCATAGCTTTAGATATAGCTGGTGAACAAGCCGAATGGCTAAGAAACTTTCTTGAGGACATACCATGTTGGGAGAAACCATTACCTCCGGTGATGATTCACTGTGATAGCCAAGCGGCTATTGGTAGGGCAAAAAGTGGTTTGTATAATGGTAAGTCTCGACATATTCGTCGACGACATAATACCGTGAGACATTTGATCACAATTGGGATTATCTCAGTCGACTATGTAAAGTCGTTGGATAATCTAGCGGATCCACTAACCAAAGGGTTAAACCGTGATCAAATGAATAAGTTGCTAGAGGGAATGGGAGTAAAATCCACAAATTAAGAACTATCATAGTGGTAACCCAACCATGATGATTGGAAATCCCAAGAACTTGGTTCAAAGGGAAAACTAAGCTATGAAAGTTCGTGTGAAAACACTCACATTTATCTATTCCTTAGAAAGCGTTTGAGTGTTGAAAGCTTGCCTAGTGGTGAGGTTAAGTCTATGACTTTTAATGATTCCTAAATACCTCGAGGAGGTTGAGTATGGCAAGATACTCGGTAAAGAATCACCTATGTAAGTGTGAAGTGAGGCCGCTTCGTTAAGATACACTTATGAATCCAAAGGGGTGTTCAAGGC
This sequence comes from Mentha longifolia, assembly GCA_001642375.2. Classification (NCBI taxonomy): domain Eukaryota; kingdom Viridiplantae; phylum Streptophyta; class Magnoliopsida; order Lamiales; family Lamiaceae; genus Mentha; species Mentha longifolia. The sequence goes on from CM038115.1 coordinate 28,922,327, forward strand.
CGAAATGGACACAAAACGTGAGAACGGATGAGGTTGAGGTGTATAAGCGTTAACATCGTTGTCTCGGTGCACGCCATGGAGGGATAGTTCAAAGCATTGCGCTACTATGCCGCCTGTGTACTCGATGGTGTTGACTATGGAAGGTTCAAAGCCATAAACTACCTATCCTAATACTTTTATACCTCATGAGGACTGAGCTCTTGCATTTGCATACATTTGCATATGGCTATCTCACTCATGTGGGGGATTGTTGGAAATTTGGTTTTTTGACCAAATAAATAATAATTAATATTTAATTTATTACGTAAATTAAATATTAGATTATTGTTCTACTCGTGGAGTAGATGAACGTGGTATATTTATATGCTCAAAACCGATTTCTGGTGAGTGAGATATAAATGTTCAAAGTTTGGTGGAGAATTACTTCATTAGTTAATGAAGTGTAAGTTATACCACATTGATTAAATATTAATGTGGTGTGCTGTTTAAAAGTGTTTAAACATGTGGGCTTAATAACAAGTGGGCCAAGTAAGTGGATAAGTGTGTGGTTGGGCTCTCGCGTGAGCACACACTCGATCCGGCCCCGCCGTCCGTGCCGGACGGCACGGACGGCTCCGGCTCCGGCTCGGGCTCGGGCTCGGGCCTCGGCCTCGGGTTCGGGTTCGGGTTCGGGTTTCGTGGCCGTGGACTTGGATCTTGGCAATTGGTCCTTTGGGTGGTCCTTTGGGCCTTTGGCTTGGGCTTGGGCTTGGGCCTTGTATACTATATTTTTTGGACCACAAAATATATAGTGTATTGGGCCATGTTTTGGGAGCCCAAACGTCTAGCCCATCTGTATGTGTGCGTGGCCCGATCCGTTGCAGCCCAAGAGAATCTTCCAGAATGGCTGTTACAATAGCATTCAACCCCACCATCTTCAACAGTCGGAAACCGACGGTAACAGCCAAGTAGTGGCTCGTAAATGCCATAATGGCATTTAAATCTCCCCATGGTGATCAGCCCTATAAATAGGAGGCATGGTTGCATTTCATAAACACACCAACGAAAACCATCTCTGCATTCTTTCATTCTCTCGAGCTCAGTTTCTTCGCCTCTTTTCAGTTCGCCGAAGCTTCTTAGTTTGCGGTGCTGTTACTAAGAAGACGAGAAGTCGTTTTATCTTTGGGGACGAAGCGCCAAATCCGTGAGCACTAGCCGGGGCGTAATTCGTCTTGCGGAAAGAGGGTTTCCTCGACTCGACTTCAAATTTCAATTTGTTCACTTGTAATCTTCGTTTTTCCTATTGTAATTGTACGCCCGGCAAGTTCTACATTTTACAACAATCTTTGGTCACAACTCCACCATTAGCACGAACTGGATTAGAGAAACTTATAAAATCTGACCATGGCTTCACAAATGGACGTTTGACCTCCTTCTTCTGCTTTTCTTTCTCCCAAAAACTTCTCCTTGAATATGAAACATTAGTAGCTTTGAGTTGCCACCAATTGGTCTGATTCTCACTATAGTAATGGGAAGGTGCAAAATGTTTCCTCATCACTGCCTTCATCTCTTTCCAAGTCATGATCGGCTCTACTGCATTCCTTCTTCTATTCTTCACTAACTTATCCCACCAAGTCAGAGCATAGTCCGAAAGCAACATGGATGCCAAGTTCACCTTCTTGAACTCAGAATAGTTATGACAAGCAAACACGAGCTCCATATTTCTCTCCCATTCAAGATATAACTCCGGATCATATTTCCCTTGAAAGTAGGTAATGTTCAGCTCATCGTCCTCACCTCCATACTCTAAATCCTCAGCATAGCCATCATAATATGACTCAAAGTAGTTACATCGGCTATAGTTTCGGACTTTACCTTTGTCTCGACCACCACGCCTTTGGCGAATTATCGCCAACTCAGACTTCATTTTCTCCCCCCATTCTTCCACCATCGCCTCTATCATGAGTTATTTTTGTGGATCAAGCTCACCCGACATACCTGCAAAACAAGGTTTTCTCTTTTTTTTTTTACACAAAAACGAAAATGTTAGTTAAAATAGGATCCCTACCACCTCACAAGCACTCGTGTATCGCTCAAAGAGAAATCACTCAGCACTCGTGTATCACTAAATAATATATGGCTTTTACCCTCTTTTAGTCTCACACTCTTTTTGACATTGTTGCAAAATCAAAATATATTTTTTTTTTCCGGAATTTTTTAGATATTTCGACACAAAGAAAAAATTCTCGTAACTTACACCCTAACACTACAGACTGAGACACAAAAGCTGAACAACAGACATTCCGACACTAATCAGTAAACGTTGCAACAGGATCGCTAAAGCAACAGATAGGCAAAAACCCAACAGACAGCGAATTACGACAGCACACAGAAACCGTCGTCATAGAATGGAAAATACGAGGCTGAACAGAAAAGTACGTGAACAGACAGATCTGAAAGATTTTTTTTTTTTTTTAAACGACAAACAAATACGAAACGAATCTAAAAGACGCAAACAAGAACGAAAATACTAGACGAAAACGAATCTAGAACGAAAAGACATGGAAACAAAAGGAACGATTAACCTGGATAACGCAACCTAGGCTCTGGTGCCAAATGATACGAACCTTGGCAGATCCGTAATTCAACACGCACGCGGAAGACTCAAAGATACTGATGGAAAATCCCAAAACCTCCTAGATCGAATCCAAGAAGTAATATAGACGAGACGAAGCTCCCTATACCCCAACTGGTATTGTCTAAGCAACTCGGGGATGATGAATGACACACAAACGAGGGTGATGAACTCGATTGATTCGCCGGATAAACGTTCATCTTCGACGAACAAAGAGAATTTTCGAAATTCTCTAAAAGAGAGAGATAAACTCACCAAAATATATTCATTATAGTCTAATTTTCGTGCATTACATAAAGCCCATATTTATAGGCTTCAAAAAGTCCTAATTCTATAAGGAAACTAGTTAAAAACTTATCCTAACATATACCAAACCAAATCCTAGTCTAAAAAGGAATAAAATTGATAAGAACCTTCACAGATCCGTAATTCAACACGCACGCGGAAGACTCAAAGATACCGATGGCAAATCCCAAAACCTCCTAGATCGAATCCAAGAAGTAATATAGACGAGACGAAGCTCCCTATACCCCAACTGGTATTGTCTAAGCAACTCGGGGATGATGAATGACACACAAACGAGGGTGATGAACTCGATTGATTCGCCGGATAAACGTTCGTCTTCGACGAACAAAGAGAATTTTCAAAATTCTCTAAAAGAGAGAGATAAACTCACCAAAATATATTCATCAAAAGTCTAATTTTCGTGCATTACATAAAGACCATATTTATAGGCTTCTAAAAGTCCTAATTCTATAAGGAAACTAGTTAAAAACTTATCCTAACATATACCAAACCAAATCCTAGTATAAAAAGGAATAAAATTACCAAAATAATGCTGAAAATAACCTACCAACTAGAATATTAATAAAATCCGAAAATAATAAAAATATTCAACTAAATAAACTAATAAATAATATCTTCACTCTTTAGCCCATATCATCTTCAATCCATGGCCCATAAAGTGAAATCCACGATCTACGGGCTGCATAAAAAATTACCAAGATAATGCTGAAAATAACCCTACCAACTAGAATATTAATAAAATCCGAAAATAATAAAAATATTCAACTAAATAAACTAATAAATAATATCTTCACTCTTTAGCCCATATCATCTTCAATCCTTGACCCATAAAGTGAAATCCACGATCTACGGGCTGCATCAGAATTATAAATTACTAATTGTAATTGTGTTATTGATTATCTTAATCAATTAATCTAAATTATTAAATCTTGGTTAATTATCTTATCTCAAGTTAATTATCGAAAGTCTTGAAGTAATTCCTTACAAGTTATGAGAACTTAATCGAGAGTAGAATACGATTTATTGAGTGGCGTCTCGGTCTGTAATTAATTAGGAATTTGGGCTCGTAAATTAATTAATAATTCAGGCCCAACTTAATAGCTAGAAACCGGCCCAATAGTCGGTGCTGGCCCAATCCTTTCATCCGGCACGCGAATTAACAGAACCCGGCCCCACCTGGAATACTTATTAATAAAATAAATGAAAGAAAGAAATAAAAATAAACTAATCCCTATTTCCTTCTTCCTCTCATTTCACGATTGATTCTCTCTATCTCTATCTCTATCTCTATCTCTCGCTTGTGTCTTCCTTTGCAATTCCCTTCTTCTTCGTCACTATTCTCCCGATCTTCTCCGGCAATGTCTCCGAGCGGCGCCTCCATTAATGAGCCGCCGTTCGCCGGCCGCCGCTTGTCTCTTTGCTGTCATGATTTTTCTCCAATTTGAAGGATACCTAGATCGAATCTGGAGAGCTTCTCCGCCGATTTCTGGCGAAGGACGCCGTTTGCAGCTTCCGGGTGGCTCTCCGGTTGCCGTGGTGAGATGGCGCCGAGTGGGGTGTCCGGTGGTCTCAGCTCCGACCAATATCGGCTCTTGCCGGCGTGTCTGCCCCTGTCGCGTAACCACCCTGGTCCAACGCCCTTCGGCGCAATTCCCACAAACTCGACTCTTCCATCTCTCAAGTCCTAAATCAAAATCTCTAATTCATCTTGAATTAGGGAACATTTGTCCCAATTTTTCTGATTAAGAAACGGACGGTAGCGGGGCTGTCGCCACTTTGCTCTCCCATTTAGTTATTTATTTATTTTTCCACTTTAATCGCTGATCCTTGTTCTCTGTTTACTGGTTTGGCGAGGAGATGATGGAGGCACCACTGCTACTTTTGCTCGCTGCCGTGGGAGCTTCGATGTCGATGATCGTTGTTGTTGCCAGCTGCAACTCACCTAGTTTCTTCACCGTCGAGGCTTCGAGTCTCGGCGGAGGTTCGGTATTGATTTCCTCTTCTCTCATTTTATTTCGCATTTTCAGAATTAAGAAAGTGTGTGTGTTTATTGTTGGTTCAATTTTGCGTGTATAATTCACAGCATATGCTACTAGTTTTTGTTATGAGTTTCTTGTTGTTGCATAAGCAAGGTGGTTAGTAGGAGTTGGAGGGGAAACTATTTGTTGTAATAAGTATCTCGGACTGATTTCATAACTTGGATATGGGCATGGTTATTTGGCTGTATACAAGACTAATACATGCTTATAGCCTAAGTAGGAGTGGAGAATTATCTTTTTCATGCTTAGTTTGGGAGTAGAGTTTAGGAGTAGAGTGGTTAAATGGATTTGGATATTACCTTGAAGAAGTAGGGCTGTAGTTGCTAGCTTCTTCCTTCCCCCTCTTTCTCTCTAGTTGTTGCAGCCTCCTTCTCCCTATTTTTGTTGAAACTTTGGTGATGTATGGTTGAAGATATGGCTGTGGAGAAGTGGTCATTTATACTTGATTGTGTGCAGCCTTTGTAACTAGTTATTAGTTCAGTTTATGGTTTATTTGTTGGATAAAGAGGTTCCATAATCTTTGGCTGAATATCTTCTTCTTAATTTGCAGATTTGCTTGGCTCAAAGAGGCTACAAGGGAGCTAATTTTCTGGAGCTGACAAGATTGATTTCTCTCTTCCCTTTTTCTTTGATTAGAAACGTGTAGCACTCTACCTTGTAAGATCATTTAATTGCTCATTGGTTAATAACTGTATTGTTATTCCAAGGTTGAATTGATGTAATGTAGTTATTTAATAAGGACTCGCGTAGTTGCATCTTGAGTATCTTTTAATTGTTCTTTGGTTACTAAAGGTAATAGTATTGATGTCTGCAATATGGAGCTGATGCATTTGTATGTCATTAAATTACTAATCTAATGGATTAATAGGAAAGACTTACCTTTCTTCCTATTTGATCGAACAATACATGTTGTAAGCATTCTTCTTTTTATTTATTTATTTAATTTAGGAAGTAAGGCATTGAGCCATATTTACTAATACATACTCCTATATAATATGGCTTGGTCCAATAATATCCATATACTAGAATCTCGACATTAATAATTGAAACGTTAGATTCGATTTAACTTGCTAAGAGGATACTCGAATAATAAATTAATTATTTAGCCAAAACAATTCGATCAAGTGTCTAGTCGATCAATTGCTAATTAACTAAGAGTGATTGTTAATCAAGTTCTTACTTGATTTTTACCTGAGAACTTCTTTCTCGGAAATAAATATATAACGATTAGAAGTCAAAATTAATTTACTAAAAGTTGCTAATTTCTTTTAGCAACATAATTAAGCTTCTAGTGATAGTCATGAAAATACGGGACGTTACAGTCTTGAAGTCCTCTTTCTAAATTTGTGTTAGCTCGATTTAGCTAGGATTAGAAAACCCTAGTCTTCAAAACGGGACGTTAAGTGAATTTGGAACGAGCCAAGGTTCGGAAACCCTAGCCATCGATAATCGGACCAAGGCCTAGGGAAGCCTGGGCCGTCGTCGACATCGAGCACGCTGCAGCTATACAGCCGCCGTCTCGTCCGCACGCGTTAGGCCACGCGCCGCCGCGGTGCATGCCGAAACGTGTCTCTGCAGCCCCGACAATGAGCAGCTGGGCTCGTCGAGCCTGCTGTGTCCCTCGCAGCATGGTTCGAGCCCTAGGCTCGATCGTGGGCTGCGCCAAATAGCCTGTCGCCGCCGTCGTCTTATGCGTTGCAGCCGTGCAACGCTGCCAAGCCCTCGGCGGTGGCACCGCCGCCACCGGCCGACTCCCAGTGGGCTCGGGCATTGCCCAGCACCTCGACGAGGGTGTTGGGCTCGAGCTGGAGGAGCAGTAGCCACCGGACGGCCTGCACGCACGCGCGGTTCAACGAAACCCCAAGGTTTCGCCCACGCCGCCGCTGCAGCCTCCGCCGCCCTCGCCTATAGCCACCATTGGTGCCGTCGGGCCTGCCCAGCACCTGGGCTCGGTGCTGAGCCTCGCACGCAGGCCTAGTTTGGCCTTGGCAGCCTGCGCGCAGGCCGAAATCCTTAGGGTTTTGGCCGCCGCAACTACCGCCGTCACCCGCCGCTTCCGCCGCCGACTCTATGCCGCCCAGCCCTCATGCGATGGTGACTGAGCCCTAGAGTTAACCCTGGGGTTCGGCCATCGCAAGAAACGAAGAGGGGTGCACGATTCGCAGCCGGATCGGCCGCCGCCTATCGCGCGTGTGTGCAAAACACGCCGCCGCGCGTCTGCCGCCGTTCTTCGTCTCGTTCTTCATTCTTCGTGATTTCTCAAACTCCACCGTACAATTACAATGGAAACTAATTGAAAAATACAAGAGAAATCTAATGAAAAAATAGATCTAAACCAATCGGTACCTTATTTCTTATCGATTCAAAAAAACAAAACGAATAAAACTGAAATAAAATCAACGCAAATTATCCCGGACAGCAGCATGCACAAATTATGGCATAAATCGACTCATATGCATGAACATGTAATTCTCAAAATTACAACAGAGCCAATTCACAAAACCTAGGCTCTGATACCAACTGAATGGATCGCAATATCGAAAGCGAACCAATTTTGCCTCGGATCTGAATTGGTTATTGTAATTAATGCAATTAATTCACATATAAATCGAGATGTACCTTCGAGCTCGGAGATGGTAATCTACAGGTCTAGATTACTGGAGTGATATCCCGCTCCTCACGCTCAAATAACGGAGTGGGCGTTGAAATCGAGATCAGATCTTGGATCACGCCTTGCACTTGAGTTGAATGAATACAACTCAATTTCTTCTTGAAGAAGAAGAACCGCCGCCGCCTCTCTGTCTCTCTCTTTGAGATTCTCTCTCAAAGTGCGTGTTATGATTGCATATTAATGATTAGGTCAAACCTAATCTTTATTTATAATTACTTATAAATATACCCGAGAGAGATTGCGTGTGTGTGCACATTGGGCTTAAGTGCAATCCTTGGCCCGAATTGGCCCAACTGAAGGTGATAGGCGCCTACTTAGGGTTTTCTCCCTAAGTGTCGCCCCTTGTGGGCTAATGGGCCCACAAGCTCACTTTTTTGGTCCAAACCAGCTATTGGGCTCAATATTTAACTTCTGATCCATCATGAGGTGTTTGGGCCACTCTAGGGACCTAGATACCAGACAGAGTTAGGCCTTACCTAATTAGATAATTACTATACTCTCCCCTAGAGCATTTATCATAATGAGAGCTATAACTCATCCCACTAAAGAGTTACAACTGAATCACCACTCTATCCCGATTACGTAGATCGGGGCTGGTATTTTGCTTAGTACGATCCCCATATTTAAGAATCCTGATATCGTTAAATCTACATCCGAGGGAGCCTCCAAGGGACGAGGACCAGAGGAAGGATACCAATCATCTCCACGATGAAAGCAGTGTCCACTATGCGAAAAGGGACCAACCAGTGCTTCTGGGTAACATTAGAGGAACAAACAAGCAAAGACGAGCTGATCCATGCCATACTAGTCATTCACGATTTCGAAGACGTGTTTCCAACCGACTTGCCCGGAGTGCCTCCAGACCGCCAGATTGAGTTTCCGGTCGACCTCGAGCCCGGAGCTGCCCCAGTATCAAAGGCCGCATACCGAATGGCCCCCAAAGAGTTACAAGAACTCAAAGTCCAACTGCAAGGATTGCTCGATCTAGGATTTATCCAGCCTAGCATTTCACCATGGGGAGCACCCGTGCTCTTCGTAAAAAAGGAGAGCAGCATGAAGATGTGCATCGACTATCGAGAGTTAAACAAGCTCACCATCAAGAATCGTTACCCGCTCCCGAGGATAGATGACCTATTCGATCAACTCAGAGGAGCTTGCGTATTCTCGAAGATTGATTTAAGATCTAGATACCACCAACTCAAAGTTCGAAGGGAAGATATTCCGAAGACAGCTTTCAGAACACGCTATGGACATTACGAATTTACCGTAATGCCCTTCAGACTAACCAACGCGCTCACTATCTTCATGGACCTGATGAACTGAGTTTTCCACCCGCACCTCGATGGATTTGTATTGGTTTTCATCTACTCCAAGGATCGATCGCAACACGAGAAGCACCTCAGAATCATGCTCGAGACACTACGTCATGAGAAGCTCTACCCCAAGTTTAGCAAGTGCGAGTTTTGGCTGAGGAAGTCATGTTCCTTGGTCATATCGTCTCAGCAAAATGAATTAAGTTGGACCCCGCCAAGGTAGAAACGGTCAAGGAATGGAACACCCTGACCACCGCCAACGAAATCCGCAACTTCTTAGGACTTGCAAGTTACTATCGACATTTCATCGAAGGTTTTTCAAAACTTGCCCGACCCATGGCACAACTTCTAAGGAAAGGCACCAAGTACACGTGGACAGACGAATGCGAGAAGAGTTTCCAAGAATTGAAGACCTGACTAACCACCGCCCTAGTGCTTACTATCCCACAAAACGGCCTAGAGTTCGTGATCTTCACCGATGCCTCAAAGTAAGGACTCGGTTGTGTGCTGATGCAAAAGCATAAAGTTATTGCGTACGCATCACAACAACTGAAACCTCACGAGCTAAACTACCTGACTCACGATTTGGAACTGGCAATTATGGTACATGCATTGAAGATCTGGCGACACTATCTCTTCGGAGTCAAGTGCGAGATATTCACAGACCACAAAAGCCTTAAGTATTTCTTCGAGCAAAAAGAACTCAACATGAGACAATGGAGATGGTTGGAACTAGTGAAAGACTACGACTGCACAATCAGTTACCACCCAGGGAAGGCCAACGTCATTGTCAATGCCCTCAGCCGGAAAACGCAAAGGAAGTATCTCTCTAACGGATAGTGGATGCACTCTCACTATAAATAGGGATGCTGACTCAATGTGAAGACACACGAAACTACTCTCTCGCGCACAAGATTAAAGCAAGAACTTCAAAGCTTTCTTTCAAACATTCTTTCATGTTCTTAAGTCTTACAGTTTAGTTGAGTCTTTAGAAACTTGCTCTGGGTTTTTTAAGTCCACAAACCCTATATCTCTTCATCCCTAGATTTTCTAGGAGAAGAATCCTTATACCTTTTACGTGATCTTCATTGTAAAAGGATTCTCTATTAAGTTAAAACACTCGTAAACCAAACCCCCAACCCAAAGTCTTTTGTGTTGTAAGTTTGTGTTTTGTTTGTTGATTGTGAAGCTTGTGTTGGCATACACAAGTGGAAGGTCCAGTATAGGAGTTTGTCGTTAGGATTCTAGATAACCCACTTGGAATCTCTAGGTTTTCAAGTTCAAGTTGAAGCGCTTCACTGGGAAGGATAAAACCAGGACGTTTGTTTGTGTTTGTGTTTGGTTGTTCGATTTTCCGAGTGAAGGAAGTTCGAGTTGCTGAGTGAAGCAACAAGTGGATGTAGAAGCATAACCTCCGAACCACTATAAGTCTCGTGTCCTTACCGCTTTAATCGTATCTGTTCTTTATATTTATAAGTATTGATTATTGCATAAAGCACACACTCACTTAAAGCAACCAACACAACATTTTTATAAAAGCAAGATTTTCAACAAGCGAGTATAATCGCTCACCAAATTCCGCAAGCGTTTTCTCTGAAAGCGATTCGCTTTTGAAAGGGTCTCACTTTTTCAAAAGCGAAATGTTTCTCTTTTAAAACTTACTGTTTACACGAAAATTTTAAGAGAAGTCTAAACTTTTCTTACGCGTGTATTCACCCCCCCCTACACGCGTACACTCGGTTCTGGGACCAACATATATACAAAGAGAGAGGTAATTAGGTTTTCCATCTAACACACGTCACTAGCAAGACTTGGGGAGCAAGAAATATTAACTTGACCAATAAGAATTCTATTGATTCCAAATCTCAAATCCCACGACTCAAGCCCAAATCCCAAAGTCCAAATAATAATAGTTTTTCATTTCCAACAACTAAGTCCCCATCGTCACTGGCTGTGATTTGTTCAGTCGATACTTTAGTGCCATGCACCGTTTAAGAGGGCAATTGTTCAGGTCTGGAGCACACTGCCGATGGGGTTGTTGTCGTGGGGAGCTCCAAGGCAGCGCCGCCGTGGGCTGTCAGTGTGGAAGATGAAAAGCCTATGCTGGATGAAAATTATTTGAGCGGTCCCTACAACATGGAAGATGACGGCTATTGAAGACGGGGAGAGGCGATTTCTAGCACATTCACAATGGGCAATTGTTGAGGAATTCTGCAAGATTCAATTCCCTGCAATTCGGTGAATTCTGATCCCTCTCGATCTTGTTACTTATGGTTCAGTATTTTATGGCTTTAGTTCTCATTCCACCAAATCTCTTGCTCACCACTTCAATAACTTCACCTTTCGATCTTTGTGATATTGCAGATTCAAGAAACCGACTTCCTACAGTAGTTGAAGAGTGTAGCCGTTTCATTGAACTTCCCCTTTGCAGGCCGTCCATCCTTGCAATTTCCAAGCAAAAATTGCATGATCTCCTCTTTTGTAGCATCTGGAAGATCCTTGTTCAAGCCCATGTTTCCTCTCTTTTTTTGTGGTTGCGGTTTTTGTGAAGTTTTTTAAATTGTTGTAACTGAAAACTAAAGAGCGCAACAACTTATTTATAGAGTAGATTTTGTTTGGTCTTAATTTCAATGGGAAACTTTGAAATCTCAAAATTTTGTATGTTGTGAATTATGAATAATTGAAATCTTAAACAAACATTGAAATCTTAAATTTAAAAAAAAAAAAAAAATCATAACATGACATGTTAAATTAATTAATGTACTGGTATTTCTAATCATTAATTTCAATCATCATCAAAAACAAGTAGTAACTTTAAACCCTCTTTTAAGGAAAATTATCTAAAGCATATGTAACACATTATGATGCACGATGCATTATAATTATACATAGTATTATAGTTATGCATAAGATTGGTCATTTTTTTTTTACAATAAACTGTGATCAAAATATATTACTATGCATGCATTTGTACTCCTTAGTGACAATCAAACTCCAGTTACTCCACGATAAAAAAAAGAAAGGAAAACAAATTCAAAAGAAACAGTCCTCCTTACTTCAAGCCTTAATTTGTGAGAGGGATTGATTACTTATTTCTAATTATGTCCCCTACTTAATTTTAATCTTGATTTTCTTTTTGCAACTATCGGTGTTTCTTTAATAATACTTCCTCTGTTATGTTTATAACAGGTTTTTTCTCTTAGACACAAATTTTCAGGATAATATAATTAAAGATAAATTTTAATATTTAATATTTTAATGCATATATATTTTATATTTTAAAATTAGGGCATCATAGATCCATAAAAATGTATTGATGTTTATTTTAAATAAAAGATCGTATCAAAGCATTTAATTTGGTATAAAAATCGTAAAAGCTGGAGAACAAACGAGCAAGTAATGATAATTTAAAAAAATTCAATTTAAATTGTATTGAAATACATGAAGAGAGGTGATTAGATGGTGAATTTGGTAGATTAGATTAGGGGTGAAAATTTAAACAACACACTTTGAAATTGGGTATGTAAAATATACCCAATTCTTGTGATGTATTCACAATATACCCAAATTTTGTTTTAAATAATAGATAGGTAGACATGGGCCACACGCAAGATTCTCTCGATTTTAGTTTTTTGTCTATCATTGCATGTACTTTTTTTGATTTTTGTGTTTGACTGAATAAAAAAAAAATACTTCAAAGTTTAAAACCGCCTCATGGCCATCCTCGTCCCCACTTCTAAACCACTAAAGTAAAAAATCGCCCAATAATGTCAACGAAGCGCAGCTCAGTTGGTAAGACGTTTCCCCTCCAACCAAGAGGTCGGGGGTTCGAGACACCTCGGGTACGTGTGTGTGTGAGTGTGTGTGTTGTGTTTGCCTGATCAAAAAAAAAAAACCAATAATATATATATATAAACTGTCCGAAAAGAATAGAAACCGCTCAGGTAGTTTTCCGCCGGCGAGCATTTCACGGGCATTTTTTAGGGCGTTTCGGAATTTGTGGGCCAAATTATAGTTAGAATGGAAGAGAACCAGAAAATATATTAAAACCACCCAAATAAGTGAGAAACCGCTCGAGCGATTTTTTCAGACTTATTCGAGCGGTTGCAGGCTGTTTTCGGCAAGTTTGAGGATTGTTGCATTGCTACTATATAACAATCAAAAAATTTCAATCCGTGTCAAATACATCAAAAAATGTGTAAGATACCATCATTTATTTTCCCTAATCCCGTGGATTAAATTACAAATTTTAATTATTTTAATTTTTTTAATGCTGAAACTCTCTGCCCAATCACACATCACCCGTCAATTATTTCATCAATGTACGTGTCCACCTTATTAAAATAATGAAATGGGCAGTTTTGATATACTTATTTAAAAGTTGATACTTTTTACATACTCATTATGAAATAGGTAAAAAAAAAATACACATTAAGAGTTAGGTTAATAATAAGCTCTAATTACTTTCTTATTGGGAAAGAGCTCATTATGAATGAGACATCCCAATAAAAAAAATGAGCTCATTATAAATAGAACGGGGAGTATATAATGAATATCTATCATTATTTTCAAACATGATACCCCCTCCGTCCATGATCTTTAAAGCTAAAATTTATGGCACAATGTTTAATATTTTGTGATGATATTTTAATAAGTTAAAGTGTAAAGTGGAATAATTGTGGGTTCGTCTAATATTTTTAATTGTATTAAAGTGTTAAAGTATTTTTATTGTGGGGCCTATTACAAAAAATAGAAAGGTTCTGAATATGTTGGACGTCCAAATATAGTATTAGTGTCAAAAGATGATGGACCGAGAAGTATTATTCTACTGGATCCACCCGAAAATGGAATGTAAACACATTTATGGGACGGGGAGAGTATTACCTCGATTTAGCTAATTAAAATTCATCATGATAGATGATTCAATTATATGAATTATGGATTGTAATATCGAAATGACGTCGTGTTGGCTAACTGACATTAAAACTTAAATTCGAATAGATAACCCAACATAAATGAATGTATGCAAGAGAGATAATAGCTTAAGTGAATTTTAGTTTCATTTTTTTTTTCTTTTAATTTAGAATTGGTCAAAACGATATCGTTTTAATCAAGACGACAATCTTTTCAGTGACACATCAGTATTAATATGCCATATCATCTTCAATTTTCCCCTATTTTTTTTTTTTCAATGTGCAAAATCTAATTTACTTGATTGCTTATTTATTTAAATTTACAAGTCAAAGCTTATGTGCAAAAGCAAACATCAAATTTTCTCAGGTTATAAATTATTAATAACAAAAGCTGCTGTGAATATCGCAAATAAATATTTTGTGATTTAAGAGCTCACATAGAAGATAGAACCTTCGAGAATTCAATCTTTTTATTTTTAATCTTAATCATATTCCTAAAAATAAATAAGCCAGAAACCGGAGCAAATACTGAATCAAGATCCAAATTTTACGACATAACTGAATTTTACAATATACACACAAACATTGATTAAACAAACTGTAAAAGTCTCCAGTCTGAAAACTATTATACTGATCTAGAACATCTAGAGAGCTGGAAGCAGTACCTATGTTATAAACAGACACAGATCATCTCCTTCCTCAGTTCGATTTAGTCGAGTCTTCTCAACAGATACTCGATCTGGACTTGCTTTGTCAATGGCATGATCCAATCCCAGTAAAGATCCCCAACTATGCTTGGATTGATTTTGTAGACTGCCTCAGAGCTGCTGCCTTCACCTTCACACAGAGTTACTTCTTGACCGTATTTTCGGGTTTTCATCTCAACTCTTCTCCTGATTACCTCTTCGACTTCTGGGTAAGTGAGAAGATTCATTAGTCCATCTCTATCCTGCATCATCATTTAAGTGTTTTGGAGAAACAGTCAGAAACTGGATTTTGGTTGGGTTTACCAAGAACGCATGCCAAGTAATAATGGGATCTTACCTGTGCTCTAATGGCAGCTTTGTAGACATCAGGGGATTCTCGAAATTTTGCTTCAGCTACAAATTTACCGTAGTGAATTCTCTTTGACAGGGCCTGCAGATACAAAAGAGATTGATTTGAGTTATGGTCATTATGTGGGATATGCATTTATGATATTCGTATTTTAGAAACAAACTCCACCAAGAACATCATCAGTGTTTCGTAAGAGATGACACGGAGCAAATTCTGTTTGTTCAACATATGGTGTATAATCCAATGTGCAAAGAAGATGAACTTAGCCTGTGTTAGGCATTGATGTGCATTCTATCAGCAAACAATTTCGGATAAATATACTAGCAAACTTGTATCATTTGAATCTTTCAAGTAGAAAAGTTGATCAAAAGTCATAACACATACCTGCAAACATATTGTGTCGCAATTAGCAGCGGATCCGCAATTACCATCATGACCTGCTTTAACTAATCTGGGGAGGAGATTCTTGAAATACATGTCCCAGATTTGACCATTAATATTTATCGACTCTGCTGCAGGATGGAGAACCTGACAAAGTTCCGGGAACATACTCATTTAGGAGCCACGTCTAGCCAAAATTATGCAAAGACATCATAAAGTGGCTGATCAGCAATGATCTCAACGCATGATTGCATGGATTTAGGTAATTCTACCTTTGACTCATTCATGTCTCACAACACATATACACATATATATACTGAGATCAATAGTTCTAAGAACTGCTCCACTCAGTTCACATAAAGTAAGCCATTCACACTCTTTGATTAAAGAATAGTGGCTGCAGGGGGAAAAAAAAAATCCCACTGAGCCATCAATTGAAAGATTAGCTTCCTAACAATGTACTCGTAGCTGTGAATAGTTTGAACGCTTCTATCATAATATTTGTCTTTTCTTTTTCACATCCGTAGCTTGTGAGCCCTAGTTATTCTAGATAAGCAAGCACTCGCTCCATGATCATCGACTGATACAATATGGTGGGATTTTAGTGCTAATGGACAACAAATCATTCATTACTTTACCTGTGGATACTGAAGTGGGGGCAACAGTGGCCGAGGCAAAACATCAGGGAAGAAAGGATGCTCATCAGGGCTCTTGTATCTTCCAACCTAAATCAAATACCAACAAAACATGAATAAGCTATGACACTGTAACCATCAACAAAGACATAGAGGCTATTCAACATACAGTTGCATGAAGCTTTTCAGTTTCCTTGAGCATGTACTCGATCAACGAGCCATTGAATCCTTCAATGGCAAAAGCATTCGGATCGTACACATCTCCATTGTAACAAAATTGAGCCCTCTCCACAAGACCAAATATAATGCTATCCTCTTGTCGAATCAATGAGTTCCGTATCCCATCAAGAGTATAGCTCTGAGTCTCATCAACCCTACTTTTCGGTTCCACCCTGAAAAGAACAAAGACATAACGCTGAGAATAATTTTGATTGATCTAGTCATGGGAGAAAAACAATGTGAAGTATACTTCAACAAGAACATTAACAACTAATAACATTCTTAGTTTAGAGGTGATCAAGGTTAAACAACTTTTAACATAAGGCATTCAATAACTTCACTTCTGCTGCAAATTATAACATAGCATTCACATAAAGGCAACACCATTCATACATAAAGAGCCTAGCCAAAAATTTCCATGGTGAGTAGTGAAGTTCGATTTCATACTCCACGGCGAGAAGGAATTCAACATAGAAACTTGTTGAAAAGAAAAAATTCAAACGCCGAGCCAAAAAATTCTAAGATAATTGACCACCGACCTCACTTTTCTCTCTCTTATGTTTTTTTCCCTACCATAATTGAAAAAATTATCCGAGAATTACTTGCGCATCGCAATTCATCAGCATTGCGCAAATAAACACACGAAATCCACTAAAATAGCAATCGCAAGACGAAACAAAATTCAATAGGGGGAAAATTTGATAAACTATAAACAATCAAATCTCATCATCCACAAAAATAAAGTAATTCCATTTTAAATTTTTAACAGAACAATAAGATAAAAAGTTGTTGGTACCCAATAGTCGCTGAAGAAGAAGCTCGAATTGTGAGAGCGCACATCCTCAAATCCCTCGAATTCTGAAACCGGACGCTGCAATTCTTGTCCGATTTTTGTGGGGCGAAACCGGACGAGGGCTTGGAATTGCAGGGGCCGAAGACGGTGGAGGTGGCAGCGGCCAACACCTTCGCCTCCATTTTTCAAACCCAAAAGATAAAGAATCGCAAGAAACAGATGTAGAAAAATGCAGGAACAGAGTTCACCGCTGGAAAGAAAAGAGAAGAAATTGCAGAATATATGTGAAAGGTGTCTGACGCCCCTTTGATCTCTTTGTTTGTTGGCGGTAGCTGGTTGGCTTTGTAGTAGTTGAGAGAGAGAGACAGATAGCGAGAAGAGGGAGAGAGAGAGAGAGAAGAGAGAGAAAGTGGTAGGTAGAATAGAAGCGTAGAAGGAAGTGGAAACGCCATTTCTAATCCACATGCCCTACGTGAATACAAGGTTGGTGTGGTGTGGTGGTTAGGCTTTTTCATTTTTTTTTTATTTCAATAATACAAAAATAGATATTATTACCATTTCAATATTACTAGTTTACTACCCGTCGAAATTCGATGGGGTCTAATTTTTAGTTAAAGTTAAAAAATATATTTAATCATTCGTTTTAAAATGATAGTACTTTAAAAATTCATTAAAACAAATATTTTCTAGTGCAACTTCTGTCGTAATTTGACGAAATCACTTACAATTTTTAAATAAAATACTCCCTCCGTCCCCCTTTAATTGTCCAGTTTAACTTATTGACTTTTTGGCACGCATTTCCACCGAGCCGGGAAACGAGTTATAAAATATAATTTTGAAGTATTGTTTCTCATAGTATCCGTAAAAGAAACAATACTTCAAAATTATATTTTATAACTCGTTTCCCGGCTCGGTGGAAATGCGTGCCAAAAAGTTAATAAGTCAAACTGGACAATTGAAGGGGGACAAAAGGAGTATATAAGAAATATACTCCCCTTCCGTTCACCAAAAGTTGTAATATCTCGTAAAAGATTTTTTTTTCTTCAAAAAATTATTTTAAAACTCATCATCAAGATGCGTAGAAACGCGTGCCAAAAAAAATGATCAACTTTTAGTGGACAAAGAGAGTATATAATGATTTTTATGTTATAACATTGCGGCAAATTTATAAGGGGAAAAAATGTGAGCATTTATTTAAAAAAAATAGGATGATATAAAAAAATAGGTTAAAAGAAGAGATAATATTTTCACATGTAGCTATATTCTTTTTTTAATATCAAGTCATTCATTGTTCTATGTAATTCAAAAATCGGATAAAGAGGTGTAACATTCCTCTAATTATTAGAAAATATGTCAATTAGGTGTAACATTTCTTAGGTAGCTGCTTATTTTGAATGTCAAGTTATTTATTTATTTAACTCTTTTATGCATGGGTTATCCTTTCAATTCTCTAAAAAAAATAATATGATTAACTTGCATAAAATACCTATAAATCAATTAAAAAGGTTAAGTCCAAACAATCGAAATACAAAAATAGAAAAATACAAAAATACAAGAATAGTTCAAGATAGATAATATTTCTGAAGTCACTCGTTGTTTACATTAACAAAAAAATTAGGTCAGAAAAATATGTAATTTCTCGAGCAGTTTAATTTAATTGCAAAGAAGTAGAACTTAATTTTTTTAAGTTGTAATTAATTTAAATGTCAGGACGAATATAATTTTATATTTTAAGATTATAGGTAGGCTGGTTAGGATGCATTCTAAAAAAAATAGCATCAAACTAAATTTGAAATAACAGATAAATGAGGTCTAGCGTTACTCGGTTAGTTTTACTCACTTTGAATATCAATCAGCTCGTTGATTATTGTCATAGAAAAATAGATTAGGAGAGATGTGATTAGGGGAAAAAAAAAAAAAAAGCTCAATTAGATGTATGATTTTTTCGCATGGTTATATTCATTTTAACGTAAAGCCGCCCGTCATTTGATATAAATTGAATGATAGAATGTCAAACCACCAGTCAATTAGATGATTGTTAAGGAAAGTTGACATTTCTCGGATATGTTTACTCGTTTTCAATTCAAGTCGTCTATTAATTCTTTTAAATGTTGATTAAGGATTACTCCATGACATATAACTTTTTCTATGAATGAAGTCATCTTCTCTTCATGTATATAAACTTAGTAAAATTTATTTGAGATGACTCCATCATGTTTGAGTTTTCCTATCGATGAAGTTGTTTCTCTCAAAAATCGATTTGAGATCATAAATTAAACAAAAATCAATTTATTAATAAAACAAAATCATAAAATTAAACTTTTCAAAAATTTAAATATTTCTAAAATAAATTAATACTCTGTATATATTTACTCCCATAATAGTATTATTTTATCTATAAAGGAAGGAAATAAAAAATATGGGGGAGTTCTTTTTCAATTAGTTCAATAGGCTTTATGTATAACTAATCAATTATATCCATGAGAATTTAATTATACGTATAAATATATGCAAATAATATTATCTTTATGTATTATATATATATATATATATAATAAATGATTGAATATAAATAATTGAGTATATATAGATGATTTAAATTATGAGACTTCTATTCAAATTGAAAATTTATGAAGACATATATATTAATCATATTAATATATTGATTAATTAGCCAAAATTATGAGAATTTAGCAAAATAATCAAAAAAATCATAGTTGATCGATAAATTAAATAAATTAAAGATGGATAATTTGTGATGTTTTATTTTATATGAGTTCTCTATTATAAAGTTTTATAAAAAGAAAGTCAATGTGGGATAGCTGATTGTAAATAAATTAACGAATATTAAACTACAGATTTAAGAAAACATATGAAGATTTAAAATGATGCCCTGTAACTTTATAAGAAATTGAATACCAAAATTTTACTTTGTCTTAAATGAATATGACATACGAATTGATAGAGTTAGACTTTCGTTTTACTTTATTTCATGAATAAAACAATGATAACATTGAAATATCAAAGAACAGATCTTCAACATCTGATAACATTGAAATATCAAAGAACAGATCTTCAACATCTACACACGTAAGTATATATATATATTTATGCTAGACACATGAATAATAAGCTTGAATTAGATAAACATAATAAGCTTGAACAATTTTATTCAAATTGAACATTCTATAAAGATATATATTAGTTAGATTAAAGTATTAATTAATAGGCAAAATTATGAGAATTTAGCAAAATAATCAAGAAAAATCGTGATTGATCGACCTTTATTTTAGTATTATATATATATATATAGATATATAGATTTCTTTCTTCTAATAATATTTTGTCCACAACTTTCTCAGCCTAATCTTTGGGTCTAATTATAATAGATTAAATTAGACCCAAAGATTTTTTTGATACATAATTTAATCTATTTATATAGTACGGAGTACTATATATAAAAAGAATCATTTTTTAGTTGATATTGTCAAAATTTGTGATAAATAGTCATGTAGTGCAGTTGATTTTTCTTTAAACGAGTAACATTGTAATTATACTAATTAAGGGTGCAATAATGCAATTATGATACACTCCGTATTTGATAATTTTATTTATTTTGTAACAACTTTATTTTTTAGATGATTTTGTAACTACTTTACTAGGCTCATAATTGCAATATAAGCTATACTCCTATATATACAGTACTCCGTATATAGGAAATTGTTATTGTTATGGTACATGATCAACTTGAGCACGACATGAGCGACAACAACCGATTTTCTCTCTCCATCCAATATATATATATTTTTAATTTCTTTCTCTCTCTTGCAAATAATTTATTTCTTTATGTTTACACATCTATTCCGTTAACTATTTTTTATAATAATTTATTAATTTTAACTACTTTATAAATTGTTATTAGGGTTTATAATTTTTTACTAGCTATAACTTCTCTATCAGAAATGCTTAATTTAAAATGACAAAAACTTGTGTCAGCCGGAGGCACCGTGCGGCCGGGCCCAAAGTGTCAATCTTTATACAGAAAATTGTCAATTTATATGAATAAAAGTGTCAATCTTTAACATAATTATTTTACGAATAAAATGACAATTTTTAAAAGTGTCAATCTTTATACAGAAAAGTGTCAATCTATATGAATAAAAGTGCCATTATTTTAGCCCGGCCGCACGGTGCCTCCGACTGACCCAAGTGTGTCCCATTTAAAATTATGAAGTCAAATTCTGAAATATTCAAACGCGAACTCATGTAATTGCTATCCAACTTTTAAACACTAAAAATTTATAAATTAAGCATTCCAAATAATTTATTTAAGCACTAAAAATGTTCAAATTAAGCACTCATCTTCTCGAATACCATAACTCCTTATACTGTAATCATAGCCAGACATACTGCAATGATAACCAAATTGATTATTGATGTATAAAAATATTGTATAAATTGATTAACTCAATAATTAAACGAGACCACGATTTGAATCCCTTTATTAGCGGCAGTTTCCCTGTTATTTGGGGGATAAATTATCTCATTTGCCCTTATGTGAACAGATACGAATAAAAAATAAATATAAGATGAATATTTATTTCATTATGTCTTTAAATCTAAACCACTTAAGTTTATAAAATATAGGGCGGAGATTGGAGAAGTCTGAACCACATTATGAGTTTATGGAATTTTGAAAAATTATATCCTCTCCGTCCATGAATAATAGACAAAAAAATTCTAGTGCGGAGTTTAATGCGTTGCAATGATATATTAATAAATTAAAGTATTAAAGTGTAGTAGAATAATTGTGGGGCTCTTTAATATTTTTTTTGTGTGTTAAACTGTTAAAGTATTAAAGTTTAAAGTATTAAAATATTTGTGTATTATAGAGCCTACTACTATAAAAAGAAATTGTCTAAAAATGATGGACGTCTCATTCCCCTTTACATTTTTTTTTAGGTCTACCCGTGACGCTTAAGTAGGCTTAAAAAAAAGGAAATTTTAATATTCAAATAACCAAATCGGTGATGGAGATGGTTTCTCTATTAAGAAAAAGAAATATTAAACACTTTGTAAAGATTGGATGTTGTGATTTTCTTTTTTTTCTTCTAATTTTATTACCTTTCTTGATATATATACTCACTCCCTCTCCCAAACGTGTATCTTAATTTGACCGGTATGAATTTTATGAGAAAATAAATAAATTTATTATGTTGTTTATTATAAGTAGGAATGATATATAGTAAAATTAAATTAAAAACCAATAAATATATAATGTAGTAAGGTTATACAACGATATTATTGTGATGTATTCACTTGCGAAAATAGAATATATTTTTATAGACGTACCAAAATATAATTATAAGTCACACTGGGCGTGCCAAAAATTTGTAAACACAAATTTTATTAATGTATTTAATAAATAAATACAAAAATGTGTACAAATAAACTATTTGAAAACTTGAGTTGACTTGAGTAGATGCAGGTTGCGATCTCTAAGGTTCCTCTGATTCTCTCTCTAATTTGTTTTTTGAGCGGCTTTGAGCAGATTTCGAGATTTGCGGAGAATTTGGTACTCCTTAATCTCTTTGGATTTGATATTTGAATTTTGTAACGTTAATCTGAAGGCTTTGGCCTTGTTTCCGGATTAAACGTCGATATGAGAAGACTTCGGCGAGAAACGCGCTAATTTGGAAGACTTCCGGATTGAATGCAGATTTGAGACGACTCCGGCGAAGAACGCGATGCTTTCCACGAAAAACGCACGAAGGACACCTTGAATATTGTGGAGAATTCGTAGAGAATTTGTATTCTTCTCTTTTGAGTTCTCCAATATATTCAAAAATAATAGAGAATTTGTAGAGAATTTGTATTCTTCTCTTTTGAGCTCTCTAATATATTTTCTAGTTTGATTTTTGAAGTGAATGGAGAGCCTTATTTATAGGTGTGGAAGGAGTAGGCTTGGTGGGCTCTCAAGATGGGCTTTTAGGCCGGGGTGTCACAATCCTATTGACTCTCAAATATTAATATATATCAATAAAATATTTGACTTATTGCAAAAGAAATCTCCAATATCTTTATTAATAAATATATTATTTAATTTGGATTTCATAAGATTCCAAATCAAATAAATATATAATCAAATAAAGATATTTTCTTTTTCCTCAAAATTTCGGTGCTTACAAATGCCCCCTCGAGACTTGTTCATGAACGATTTGTCGTGGAAATGGACGAGTCTCGAATCTTCGAATTTATTAAGCAGTTTATACTCTTATCAAAGAGTTCTTGATTTTGAATTTGTGAATAGTTTATTCTCATATCCAAGAGTCTTTAATTTGTTTGAAAGTTTATACTCGTTTCAAGGAGTACTTCAATTTGACGTTGGATTTGAATTTGTAAATAGTTTATACTCGTATTTAGGAGTTCTTGAACTTGAACTTGGATTTATAAATAGTTTATACTCGTATTTAGGAGTTTCTTGTTGAGTTAGATAGTTTATGCTCATATCAAGGAGTTTTATTTGACTTTGATTTGGAATTAGATAGTTTATGCTTGTATCAAGGAGCTTTGATTTGTAAACCTTTTATACTCGTGTTAAGGAGTCTTCACTTGATTTGGATTTTGAGTTAGATAGTTTATGCTCGTATCAAGGAGCTTTGACGAACTTGATTTGTAAACCTTTTATACTCATGTTAGGGAGTCTTCATTTGATTTGGATTTGTAGACATTTTATACTTGTGTCAAGGAGTCTTCATTTGATTTGAATTTGTAGACATTTTAAATTCTTATCTAGGAGTATTCACTTGATTTGGATTTGTAGACATTTTATACTCGTGTCAAGGAGTATTCACTGGATTTCTTCTTCAAAGAATTTGATTAGATAGTTTTGGCTCATGTCTAGGAGCTATATTGATAGTTTATGCTCTTATCAAGGAGCGTTTTTTCATGGATTGCGACACCTCTTGGAAGATTAGATCATGACTAGATTTGTAGTCTCTTCTTCATCTTTACTTGGAGTTTCTTCAAAAGATCTGCCCCCATATTCTATTTCTTGATTTTCTTGCAGTTCGTGAGGCTCTTGTGTCGAGATCTCTTCAACTCCATTTAGAATCATGCTCAATTCCATGTCGTGAGCTTTGGTAGCCATTTCCTCGAAGGTTTTTGGTTGGATTCCTTTCAAGATGTATCACAAACTCCAATTCATGCATTGGATGCATATCTCGATTGCAGAGGTTTCAGATAGTCGATCTTTACAATTTAAACTCAAGTTCCTCCAACGATTGATATAGTCGATGACAGGTTCTTCTTTGAATTGACTTGTTTTTGTAAGCTCGACCATGCTCATTGTTCTTCGAGTGCTGTAGAAGCGATTAAGGAATTCTTTCTCTAATTATCCCCAACTATCAATTGAATTCGGCTCCAAAATAACATACCAGTCAAATGTATTGTCTTTCAAGGAGCACACGAACTGTTTCACCATGTGATCTCCATATGTCCCCGCATCATTGCAAGTCTCGATAAAATGAGCCACATGTTGCTTTGGATTGCCTTGACCATCAAATTGTAGAAAGTTTGGTGGTTGGTAGCCAACTGGCATCTTCAAGCGATCAATCCTTGGGGTATATGGCTTGCTATATGCCCATGATGGTTTGGAGTTGCCTTCAATTTTATCTTTGATTGATACGATGGTGAATTCTTTGAGTTGATCAGCATGGATCGAACCAATAGAATGAACTTCAAGCTTTGAGGTCGAAGGTTTTTCACTTTCTATTGTTTGGGGGTTTGTGATGCGAACACAATATACGCGGAAGCTAAGGACACGAACAACGTCAGTTACGAAAGGATTCGACTCAAGGATACAACTGAAATTAGGACTTCTAATTATACTATGAACCGAATTAGGTCCCCAAAAGATTTCCCAATCTAAATCCGATCTATCCAATTATACTCCAAACCTACCAAAAAATACACTGAATAGGCATCATCAGAAACCTAATTTATTCAAGTCCAATTAAGCTCAAAATTTAACACAAGTCACGACTTAGGGTTTTGAAGAATATATCCAAAATTCAGTAAAAACGCACGAGTAGTTTTCTATTTGGCACGGTGGTTATTTTCGGGTCAGATTTAGGGCTAAAAAACGGATCTAGAAATAATCTAAGGGTTTTCTAGGATTGGATGGTTATAGGAACGATGGGGAATGTATATTTGTGATATATGAAAGATGAGGAATGGCTGAGAACGAAAATCAAACAATGGATTAACGAAATTTGAATTAACAAGGTATGAAAATTACCAGAAACGAACCTCGAATCTACAAGGATCCGAAATGCGATTATCAAGCAATCTTCGTGGCTCGACTAACCCGGATACTATGAGATATCACGAACAAGTCGATTGAATTCAAGTTTGAAGTTGCCAACAACAAACCCTACCAAGAACCTTCAGTTTTGTGAGACAAGAGAATAGCGTAAAAGCTATTTTTCATTCAATCAAGTCTACCGAGTATGAACGAAAATTAAACATAAATACTAAGCTAAGAGGGCTGAAAATACCAAGTAATGGGCCTAGGAAAACGGGCCAATTAATCACCTAAACATATTGTGATAATTGGGCCTAAAATAAAATAATTATAAGTCCAGTTTTCGTTTCCTCTTTTAATGGGTCTCCGAAATATCATCTTCTACACTTGTGAAATTCACCAATTTGTAATGATGACATCCGGTTCCTTCATCTTCCAATCTCTTCGGAATGTAGCATTGCAAATATCCTTGCAGCTTCTTGGCTCTTGATCTCGTCACTGGTCCTCCGAGCTGCAAGTCCCGATTGATTTCTTCAATGCTAGGTCCCGTCTCATCATTCCCCCCTGCTGAAAAGAATTCATCTCGAATTCAAGTCCTTCTCAACATCTCGATCATCTGCAGGAAACAGAGACAAATCAGCCACATTAAAAGTGGAAGAACACTTATACTCACCAGGAAGATCAATTCGGTAAGCGTTGTCATTAACACGCGCGACCACGGTGAATGGTCCATCGCCACGAGGCATCAGCTTCGACTTCCTCAAGTTAGGAAAACATCCCGGGCTGAAGTGTATCCAAACCTTATCACCAGGTTTGAACAATACTTGCTTGCGGTGTGCGTTCACCTTTGTTGCGTTCTTAGCACCTTGAAGCTCGATCCTCTGTTTCACTTTAGCATGCATCTCTCGAACCTGTTCAGCCCTACGAGAACCTTGCAAACTCAAAAGATGATCAGTAGGTAAAGGAATAAGATCCGTTGGTGTCAACGGATTAAATTCATAAACAACCTTAAATGGAGACATGTGTGTAGAAGAATGCACAACACTGTTATAAGCAAATTCAGCGAATGGCAAGCACTCTTCCAATGACTTAAGATTGTTCTTAATAAGTGCACGCAGTGAGGTACCTGACGTCCTAGTAACGACTTCCGTTTGACCATCGGTTTGAGGATGACAGGCAGTAGAAAATAGTAGTTTGGTACCCAACTTTCCCCATAAGACACGCCAAAAATGTCCCAAAATTTTTGAATCTCTATCAGACACAATGGTTCTAGGAATTCCATGCAGACGTACTACTTCACTAAAGAATAAATTTGCAATGTAAACAACATCATCAGTCTTTCTATAAGTAATAAAGTGAGACATTTTTGAAAACCTATCAACAACTACAAAAATAGAATCTTTGCCAGATTTAGACCGAGGCAAGCCTAAAATAAAGTCCATCGAGATGTCTACCCAAGGCGCAGTAGGTACTGGCAAAGGTGTATACAACCCAAACGGATTAGACGTAGACTTAGCCTTTTTACAAGTAATGCATCTAGCACAGACTCTCTCTACATCCCTTTTCATGCGTGGCTAGTAAAAATGTTCATGCAATAGACTTAATGTCTTAGCAATACCAAAATGACCCATAAGACCCCCCGTATGAGATTCTAACATAAACAACTCCCTCATAGAACAATTAGGGACACATAACTTCGAATCCCTAAACAAGAAACCTTCAGACACATAGTACAAGTCAACAACCCTAGATTTTCCATCACATTATGCAAAGATTGATGGAAACGCCGATTGAAGGCGATCAGTTTCTGTCACCGGATCTGAATTGGTTGTGATAATTAAATACAATTACAACATACAATAGATCGAGCTTATAAACCTTCAAGAATGCCAATGATGAAGAACTACAGGTCTAGCCTTCTAAACTGTAATCCCGTTCTCAATCCGGCGGATGAGTGGTCTCCATTACGGATTCGGATTCTTGGATCTGCACTTGAATGAAGAAGAATCGATCTTCTCCTTCTTCTCCCTTATGGCTGCCGCTCTCTCCTCTTTAATCTTGATGAAGAATGATCAAGTAAGTAGGGTTTTGTGCACTTAAGTATTTATAGTGCACAAAACATGCCCTAATGGGCCTGAAAAGGGAGGTGGCGTCCACTTAAGCCCATCTAGCTTAAGTGGCGCCTACTTATAGCCTTATGCTATAAATAGTGCCCCATAGGGGCCCAATAAGAGCTACTGGGCTCTTATTAGTGCACTGATCCATTCCTAAGAATATTGGGCCAGTCTAAGGACTAGATACCAGAGAGAGTTGGGCCTTACCTAATTAAATTAATACTGTGCTATTCCCTGTAGCACTAATTTAATTAGAGCTATAACTCATTCCACTAAAGAGTTACATCTGATTCACCGCTCTGTCCCGATTACGTAGTCGGGGCTGGTATTTTGCTTAGAGTGATCCACGTGTTTAAGAATCCTGATATCCATTAGTTAATTAGAGCTCATCTGACTGCTCCTAATTAATTAACCTCTTATACTACCTTAGGTAGTACCCGCTCAACCTTATTATTATACCTGAACTTAATCAACCTGCAGGGTTTGGTATAATAAACATTGTGAGCTCCCTAAGGGAATATCTCAACCTTTATGGACACGTTTCTCAATACAACTAACTAGACATCATGCATGCCTTCATGTTACCCAAGATACAAGGACTTGAGGTGCCGTACACAAGGCCCATACCGAGTAAGTCAAAGCAACAGTAAAGAACACATATATGTCTAATAGCTTATTGAAATTAAGACCAAGCTACTAAGAGCAGAGATCTCTTAGCTCTTCACCCACGAAGTAGGGTCAGTCTAGAAGAGCAATATCTCACTGTGATCCTATCAATACGTTCCTAGTGTATCAGCATAACTAGTGATTGAGACCCATCACTACTGTTAGTGCTGCAGTCTAAACCGATAACTTTGCCCAAAGTTATCTCGACTGTGATTATATTTATATCTCAAGAGTCACCGTTAATCATGATCTCCTCCAGTATCCTCTGGCACGCTAACACTCTCATGAGATAATGGACTTATTCGTTCTCAACTATAAACTTTCAGATAGATGATTGTAATAAGTGGAATAATCATTGCATACATTAAAACTCTGGTTTTGCTTTATGTATACAAATCCCAACAATCTCCCACTTATACTAACGTAAAACTTTTTAGTATACCATGTGTCTACAATGAAGAATAAACAATATAGCTATCCACTATTACAATCTTCTCCCACTTATACTCAAAGATTTTACTGTGGGAGGTTCTCCAAGCCCATGCCAGCTACGTGCTTTAGAAAGCTCTTGGCAGGTAAACTCTTGGTGAAAGGATCTGCTATATTATTTTCAGTTGCTATCTTCATAACTACAACGTCACCTCTCTTGGTTATAGATCTAACCAGGTGGTACTTACCCTCTATGTGTTTACTGGCTCGATGGATCCGCGGGTCTTTACAGTTTGCCACTGCACTAGAATTGTCACAGTAAACTATGATCGTCTTTGGCAAACTAGGGATCACTGCCAGTTCACTTAGGAACATCTTGAGCCATATAGCTTCCTTTGCGGCTTCACCAGCTGCCACATATTCAGCTTCCATGGTGGAGTCAGCAACGCATTTCTGCTTCTTACTCCGCCAAGATATGGCTCTACCTCCTAAGGTGAACACATAGCCTGAGGTCGACTTACTTTCATCACGGTCAGCCTGGTAATCCGAGTCCGAATACCCAATAGGGGATAAAGTCATTTGAACAGTATCGCAACACAAAATTCTGTGTATGCCTCATGTACTTGAGTATGCGCTTTACTGCGATCCAATGACCTTGTCCGGGATTGGACTGATATCTCGAGACCATGCCCACAGCATAATAGATATCTGGCCTGGTGCACATCATGGCGTACATTAGACTTCCAACAGCCAAAGCATATGGAATGTACTTCATCTCCTCTATCTCTTTTGGTGTCTTTGGAGACATCTCTTTTGATAGAGGTACTCCATGCCTGAAGGGTAGTTCTCCCTTCTTGGAGTTTTGCATGCTAAACCTTGCCAAAACAGTATCTATGTAGGATGCTTGGGATAGACTCAACATTCTCTTCTTGCGATCACTATAACCTTGATCCCTAGAATGTAGGCAGCATCTCCCAAATCCTTCATCTTGAACTGTTCGGATAACCATTCCTTTACGCCTGATAATACATTCAAATTGTCGCCAATAAGAAGTATATCATCTACGTAAAGTACAAGAAAGACCACACTGCCATCCTTGCAAAGACGATAGATGCAACTATCTGTTTCATACTGATCGAAACCATAAGTTTTAATAGTGTCATCAAAACGAATATTCCATTGTCTGGACGCTTGCTTAAGACCGTACAGTGACTTCTTAAGCTTCCAAACAAGGTGCTCTTCGCCTGGTTGCACAAATCCTTGAGGCTGCTGCATATAGATGTCTCTACCTTCTTCAAGGTAACCGTTTAGGAATGCGGTTTTAACATCCATTTGCCAAACCTCGAGGTCCATATGTGCTGCCATGGACAGTAGAATTCGGATGGATTTTAGCATGGCTACAGGTGAGAAAGTATCATCATAATCGATACCTTCTTGCTATGTGAAACCTTTTGCTACAAGTCGTGCCTTAAATGCAACGACCTTTCCATCCGCTCCACGCTTCCGCTTGTACACCCACTTACTACCTATGGGTTTGACCTTACTAGGCGGTTCAGTTAGGTCGTACACGTCCATTTCTTCTATGGATTTCAATTCTGATTCCATAGATTGGCGTCTTCCGCATCGTCATCTTCCATTGCCTCCTTATATGTCCAGGGGTCATTTTCTTCTAGAACATTGTCCAGGACATCCGAAGACTCCTCAATGCCAATGAAACGATCAGGTTGTCTAATCAACCTCCCACTACGATGAGGATTTGCAGGAATGACTTATGCAGAGGACTGTGGTTCCTCTTCTTGCACTATTGGCTGAATTTCTTTGCTTTGGACTTGTCCATCGTCCCTGAGCTCTTCAAGGACGATCTCACTATGAGTTCTATGCTCACTCATATAGTTCTCTTCTAGAAATCTTATGCTACTTGAAGTAACGATTTTCTGATCCCTTTGACTATAGAAGAGACCACCCTTAGTTCCCTTAGGATACCCTATGAACAACATCACCTCAGTCTTAGATCCCAACTTGTCTGCACCTTTGTCTAAGACATGTGCAGGCGAATCCCATATCTGAATGTGTGACAGATTAGGCTTGCGCCCTTTCCACAATTCATACGGAGTCTTCGAAACGGATTTCGAAGGGACTAAATTTAGAAGATATGTTGCTGTCTCAAGGGCAACCCCCTAGAATGAAACAGGTAAAGAACCATAACTCAACATTGAACGAACCATCTCCAGGAGAGTTCTGATTCTTCTTTCTGACACACCATTCTGTTGGGGCATTCCAGGTGTAGTCAATTGGGAGGTGATTCCCTTTTCTGACAAGTATGCCAAGAACTCGTTGCTGAGGTATTCTCCACTGCGATCAGATCGCAATGTCTTGATACATTTATTTACTATGTCGCCTTTCGACTTCTGCCTGATATGTCTTGAATTTCTCAAAACATTCAAACTTGCGATGCAATAGGTATATGTACCCATATCTCGAGAAGTCATCAGTGAAAGTAATGAAATACTTGAAGCCTCCACGAGCTTGGACGGACATTGGTCCACACAAGTCAGAGTGAACCAGTTCTAACACATCGTTAGCCCTATACCCCTTGGCCTTGAAAGGCCTGGTCAGCATCTTTCCTTCCAAACACAATTCGCAGACTGGGAATGATTCAATTTCCGGTAAAGGAAGTGTCCTCTCTTTAACCAGTCTTTGGATCCTATTTAGATTGATGTGACCCAATCTTAGGTGCCAAAGATATGTTTGGTTCAAAGAAGAAGCCTTTCTCTTCTTATAGTTTATCGATAATGAGGATAAAGAAGTGGAAATATCATGAGCAGCAGAGATAAGATAGAGAGAGTTAACCATATTGCCATAACATATAACATTATTGTCTTTCCCAATGGTCACACGACCATCAAACAAAACGTTGTATCCATCAACGTGGAGTCTCGAAACTTAAATTAAATTTCTTCGAAATTCCGGCACATATAAAACATCTCTCAAAACTACTCTACCACTAAGAAAAGAAAGTACAACGTCTCCAACCGCAACAACAGCAACCCGCGACGCGTTGCACATGGAGACCGTTATCTCGCCTTCATCTACTGCTCTCTTTTGCAAGAAACCCTGCAAAGTGTAACAAACATGATCAGTTGCACCAGTATCTACTACCCACGCATGAGTAGAACTAGCCACTAAGCATGTTTCTGTTACTAGAGCTAAAGGCATACCTTCCACTTTCATCGGACAGTCCACCTTACGATGTCCCTTCTGTTTGCACTTATAGCATTTGCCTTTGAGCTTCTTCCCTTGCCTTTCAGAGCTCCTACTCTCCTTGACATCTACCTTTCGCTTAAGGCTCTTCTGACCTTCATCGTCAATATACAATGAATCAGATGCCTTTGGCAAAATTGGAATGTCTATAGGGACTAAGCTCGAATCTTCATCCAGAAGATCGTCATTCTCAAGAAGGTCCTCAAGAGTTTGTAGGATTTCTGAGACTCTGATTACTCATTTGCAGTAATCGTCCAGACCGGGCATAATAGTTGCAGTCACTAATGACTTCGCAAAGTCATTTACTGCATGCCACTTCCTATGAAACTCTCTCTCTTCTTGAGAAGCACTTGCTTTGAGAGTGTGTGGTGCAGGGGTTCTCAGTACAAAATCATATTCTAGTTAAACTAGAACATCAGTAAGGTTTTGCTTCCATTGAAGGAAGCTAGATCCCGTGAGAGGATTTGAAACAAGTTTGTGAATAAGAGTAGCAGTAGACATATCTGAAAATTATAAATAAGTAGACAATTAAGTACTTGGTGAGAAGGAATAATTTTATGTTAACAATGTTACAACCCTTTGATAAAAGTAATATTGACTAACAAACGAGTAGCCCAATGATTTCATAAGCAGGTCACGTTCTTGTGGATGTCTACTCATGAAACCCTCGACCAAGACACGACGGTCACTTTATTTCCTTTCCCATCACACGGATCTTTGTGACACAAGGAAATAATAACCCATTTTATTCTAGACCCTGCTATACTGAGAAGTGACCTCTGAGAGGATTCATCAATAAGCAGCTAAGCTTGACCATATTATTAATCCAACTGAGTTTGTTAAGCAAATTAGTGCAATTACGCGAACGGCACCACTGGCAAAATGCCCTCTTGGCCTCTCTCACTATATATAATT
Organism: Mentha longifolia; assembly: GCA_001642375.2. Taxonomy (NCBI): domain Eukaryota; kingdom Viridiplantae; phylum Streptophyta; class Magnoliopsida; order Lamiales; family Lamiaceae; genus Mentha; species Mentha longifolia. The sequence goes on from CM038115.1 coordinate 28,954,957, forward strand.
CCACCAAGGCCTCGAGTGTCGGTCCATACGAGTAAGCCACGTTCGTGTGGACGTTTACCGTATAACTCCCACTCGCTTAAGGAACTATATAGCTATTTGAGAAGTCTTACCGACGTTTACCTTGTAGAGGCGTAGAATCAACGCAAACCATATTCTTGTGGACGTTTACGTGACCCTATCCCCTAACTACGTCTAAAACCAAATATGGAGGTCCCAATTAATTTCACGACAAAATTAATCGTTATTCTGCTTAGAAGTTTTATTTCAAAGGGTTTGTTTGCGATATTTAAAGCACGTAGATATTTTAGTCCTATCGCATGATTTCTAAGTGCATAAATAAAACATGCTCGCTAGAAATCGTAAGACTGCATGCTATTGACGCCCTATGCATGTTTTGATTTCTATTACGCAATTAATAAAAGAAAATATAACATGCAAATCATGCTTTTCATCCCATTGCGTAAATTAAAACATCCATAGCATGCTTAATAATTAAATACTATAAATAGGCTGCTAGCCGGGAGGTAAAACCCTATCTATTATATTTAATTATAAATCCGAAACATTCTCCGGTGAACTTTCTAAATATGGAAGGGTCTACTCTTTATCTTCAAGTCCGCCTTCCAAAAGCTGGCATGGTGGTTGGATAAGGTAAGAAATATCCAAATGAGATCAAATCTCTTAAAGATAGTATTAAATCTTTTAGATATGATCAAATCTCTCCGGATAAGATTAGATCTTATCCGATAAGATCATATCTCCAAAAGATATAAATAAATCTTTTAGAGATATCAAAGATCTCGTACCGACTTGCCGAGCAAGTCGGCCAAACCACCACCGCCGATAACACCGCAGTCGCCGACGGCGCCGCCAAGCGCCCCAACGGTGGCACGCCGGCCACCGCCGGCTCCCACTGGCCTCGGCTATTTTCCGGCACCACGGGATGGAACAGGTCCAACCATGCAGCTGCAGAACTCACCGGCACTCGCGAACGAGGCCGAGTTCGCCGGCGCGTGTGCTCGACGCGCCGCCGCGCGCTGCCGCCGCCAGCTCCCGTTTTTCATCTCGATCTTCTTCTCCACCTTGATACTAAAACTCCAGTAGTACAATTACAAAGGAATTCGAAATTTTACAAGGAAAAAAATTACAAAAAAATAGATCTAAATCTAATCGGCACCTTATTTCTTGCCGATAAAATGAAAATCGATAAAATAAGAACAATTAAAGCACAAATTGTTCCCGGACAGCAGCATGCCCACATTATGGCATAATTTTTGACTCTCAATGCATGAACATAAATATTCGAAAATTATCACAGAGCCAATTCACAAAACCTCGGGCTCTGATACCAATTGATGGAAACTCCGATTGAAGGCGATCCATTTCTGCCACTGGATCTGAATTGGTTATGATAATTAAATGCAATTACAACATACAAGAGATCGATATTATACCTTCAAGAATGCTAATGATGAAGAACTACAGGTCTAGCCTTCTAAACTGTAATCCCGTTCTCAATCCGGCGGATGAGTGGTCTCCGTTACGGATTCGGATTCTTGGATCTGCACTTAAATGAAGAAGAATCGATCTTCTCCTTCTTCTCCCTTATGGTTGTCGCTCTCTCCTCTTTAATCTTGATGAAGAATGATCAAGTAAGTAGGGTTTTGTGCACTTAAGTATTTATAATGCACAAAACATGCCCTAGTGGGCCTGAAAAGGGAGGTGGCGTCCACTTAAGCCCATCTAGCTTAAGTGGCGCCTACGTATAGCCATATGCTATAAGTAGTGCCCCATAGGGGCCCAATAAAAGCTATTGGGCTCTTATTAGTGCACTGATCCATTCCTAAGAATATTGGGCCAGTCTAGGGACCAGATACCAGACAGAGTTGGGCCTTACCTAATTAAATTAATACTGTGCTATTCCCTATAGCACTAATTTAATTAGAGCTATAACTCATTCCACTAAAGAGTTACAACTGATTCACCGCTCTGTCCCGATTACGTAGTCGGGGCTGGTATTTTGCTTAGAGTGAACCACGTGTTTAAGAATCCTGATATCCATTAGTTAATTAGAGCTCATCTGACTGCTCCTAATTAATTAACCTCTTATACTACCTTAGGTAGTACCCGCTCAACCTTATTATTATACCTGAACTTAATCAACCTGCAGGGTTTGGTATAATAAACATTGTGAGCTCCCTAAGGGGATATCTCAACCTTTACGGACACGTTTCTCAATATAACTAACTAGACATCATGCATGCCTTCATGTTACCCAAGATACAAGGACTTGAGGTGCCGTACACAAGGCCCATACCGAGTAAGTCAAAGCAACAGTGAAGAACACATATATGTCTAATAGCTTATTGAAATTAAGACCAAGCTACTAAGACCCGAGATCTCTTAGCTCTTCACCCACGAAGTAGGGTCCGTCTAGAAGAGCAATATCTCACTGTGATCCTATCAATACGTTCCTAGTGTATCAGCATAACTAGTGATTGAGACCCATCACTACTGTTAGTGCTGCAGTCTAAATCGATAACTTTGCCCAAAGTTATCTCGACTGTGATTATATTTATATCTCAAGAGTCACCGTTAATCATGATCTCCTCCAGTATCCTCCTGGCACGCTAACACTCTCATGAGATAATGGACTTATTCGTTCTTAACTATAAACTTTCAGATAGATGAATGTAATAAGTGGAATAAACATTGCACACAATAAAACTCTGGTTTTGCTTTATGTATACAAATCCCAACAAAGATAGGTCCAAAGAAAGGATCATTCACATAAAAACTCTTAATATGCTCAAGACCTAAACACTGTGCATGCATAACAGAAAACAATGCGTATCTGCGAGAAAGAGCATCAGCAACCACATTCTCTTCTCCCTTCTAGTACTTGATCACATAGGGAAATGACTCTATGAACTCAACCCATCGAGCATGACGTGAGTTCAAGTTCTGCTGTCCCTTCAAATGCTTCAATGATTCGTGATCAGTGTGAATCACAAACTCTTTCGGCCTCAAGTAGTGCTGCCAAGTCTCCAAAAACGTCTTCAGCGCGTACAACTCCTTGTCATATGTTGAGTATCTCAGGGTTGTGCCATTCAACTTCTCACTGAAGAAGCGACGGGCTTCCTCTCCTACATCAAAACAGCACCAATCCCTATGCCGGAGGCATCACACTCAATCTCGAACATTTTATTAAAATCAGGCAAAACTAACACAGGAGCATTACACAATTTCGATTTCAATAAGTTAAAAGCATGCTGTTGGGCTTTGCCCCACTCAAACTTCTTATCTTTCCTACTCAGTTCGGTCAGAGGGGCAACTATAGTAGAAAAATCATGTACAAAAGGACGATAGAAACCCGCTAAACCATGAAATGACCGAACATCAGCACAGGACTTAGGTGTTGGCCATTCCTCTATGGCTTTGACCTTTGTCCTATCAACTTCCATTCCATGACTACTCACAACAAAACCCAGAAAGACAACCTCATCCATGCAAAAGGTACACTTAGACAAATTAGCATATAATTTTGCATCACGCAACAACACAAATACATGTCTAAGGTGTCTAACATGCTCATTAACACACGTACTATAGATAAGGATATCATCAAAATAGACCACAACATACTTCCCTATGACATCACGTAAGACATGGTTCATAAGTCGCATGAATGTAATAGGGGCATTGGTAAGGCCAAACGGTATCACAGCCATTCATACAGTCCATGTTTCATTTTGAACTGCAGTCTTCCATTCATCCCCCTCACTTATCCTCACTTGAAATATCCAGAACGTAAATCAATTTTTGAAAAGACAGACGCTCCAGATAACTTATCTAGCATGTCATCCAATCGGGGAATAGGGAAGTGATACTTTACCGTTATCTTATTAATAGCTCGGTAGTCCATGCACATGCGCCATTCGTTGTTCTTCTTTGGTACGAGGATGACATGCACTGCGCACGGTGACAAGCTCTCTTTGATTTGCTTCTTCTCCAGCAACTCTTTGACCTGATGGTCAATCTCCTTAGTTTCCTCAGGGCTGGTACGTTAGGCAGGTCTGTTTGGAAGGACTACTCCCAGCTGGAAGTCGATCTGATGCTCAATTCCTCGAATTGGCGGCAGACCACTAGGAATCTCTGTGGGGAAAACATCCTTGAACTCCTCTATTAACGGCTGCAAAACAGGAGGAATAACAACATCAGGAGTGTCATTAGCCTTAAAATTAACTAGAACGATAGCATTACCTGATTTAATGGTGGTCTGAACTCCTTTTACACCGATGAACAAGTTTCGGTGCGCCGTATCTGAACCGGAAGAAGTGGCAATGTGGACAGCCTTGGTGGAATTCTTGAGAATGGTCGAGTTTCCCTTAGAGCGTGGGGACTCTATCATGGGTTGTCTTGGTTGAATGGGTTGCTTGCCCTCAGCACATTTCTCCTTATCTTCCTTGAACTTTTCTTGCATACGCCGCTGTTCTTCACTCATATCTTTCGGCGCTAGTGGCCACAATCGCGTGGTGCGTCCTTCTCGAGTCATGGCATAAGTATTGGCGAACCCATCATGTATCGCCTTCCTGTCGAATTGCCAAGGACGACCAAGCAAAATATGTGCCGCCTCCATAGGGATAACATCACACAAAACAGTGTCAGTAAAATGACCGATAGAAAAGGTGACAGGTACCTGATATCCAACGTGTATCTCTCCTTTGTCTGTCAACCATTGCAATCGGTATGGTTTCGGATGCTTCTGTGGGATCAAATTCAGTTTCCCCACTGCATACTGACTGATAGCGTTGATCACGCTTCCACTATCTATGATGAGCGAACACACCTTGTCCTGGATTGAACATCGTGAGTAGAAGATGTTTTCCCTCTGATCATTTCGTTCTTCCTCTTGAATAAGGCTCAAGGCTCGGATCGAAACAAGGCTGACGTGCGTTTGCTTCGGTTGCTCCTCCACAACATCGCCCATGATGCTGCTAACTAGGGGCTATTCGGCATCCCCTATAACTTCTTCTTCTTCTTTGAATTCCTTTTCACTCGCTGACTCTAACTCGTTCTGCTCGGTGATGAATAAAACTTTACGATTCGGACACTGGGCTTGAAAGTGCCCCCATCCTTTGCACTTGTGACACTGAACGTCACGTGCTCTTCCCGGAGTATTATTCTGAGGCTGACTAAGCTGCATGGGGCGATTCTGAGCATTTCTGTTTGGTGTAGGCGAAGTGTAGTCAGGTCTGCGAGAGGGCTATGGTGCAGACTGCTCAGAATGGCGAACTGGTTGTGTGGACTGGTTAGGAGGATGTGTAGGGGCTGTCCTAGGCGTGGAAGAGTCGCCTCGAATCCAAGAACTCCTAGCAGGTGTCGACTGGAAGGATCGACGACGTCCATCTCTGAGCTGCTGTTCTACAATAGATGCATAATGAACCATTGCTTCAACTGATTCAAAGTCCTTCAATTCGACTTCACAAGCAATATCTGGGTTCATTCCTTCAATGTACCGGTTGAGTGTGGCAACCAATGTCTCTTCTTTTCCAACCCTGTTCATCGCTGTCTCGAGTTCCTCGTGGTACTCCTCAATTGAACGAGTGCCCTGCTTGATCTTGTTCAACCTCTTCTCAAGCTCTCGTTCATAGTGTACTGGAATGAAACATCCTCTCATGACGTCCTTCATCTCTTGCCAAGTGTCTATAGGTGGATATCGATCACGGCATCTTTCTCTTGCTGATTTTCCCACCATGAAGCTGCATATCCTCTTAACTCCAAAGAAGCAAGCTGATCCTTCTTCAACTCAGGAAATTCATAACAATCGAAGATCTTGTTGACTTTCCTCACCCAATCGAGGTACACATCAGGATCATGTAACCCCTCAAATTCTGGAATGCTTATCTTGATGTTATTTAACAAGCTATCTGCATCACCGTGTCGGTGCTGGTTGGCGCGGAAATCACGCCTGGGAGGTGGAGGTGGACGTCGATGGTCACGTCTCTGTGGAAACTCAAATCCAGCCTCTGATTCCTCACTATAATCATCAAATTCTCCTTCTCGATCATCGGGGTCATTCTCTGTCACGGGTGGTGGACGACGTGGATTTAGATCTGGGTGATGAGGTGCTGGGTTGCGCTGGAGAGGTGGGAATCTAACTAGTGGAGGTAATTGAGTTCGGGTGTTGAGGCGTTCGAACTGTGCCATTACTTTGGCTAACGTATCATCGAACTTGTGCTCCAGCAGCTGATTGCGCCTCTCAATGTGTTGGACTAAAGCATCAAAGTGATACTTAGCATCCCAAGGCGGCTGAGACGATGAGATCATCTCAGGAGGTGTATTAGATGACTTGGGTGGGCTGTTGTGCTTATTGGAACCGTCTCCGGATTACATGGTACCTGCTAAACGAGCAAACGTAAAAGAAATAAATAAAATCCTCACAAGCTTATAGAGTTACTCTTCCTCTCTTTTTTTTTCTTTTTTTTTTTCACTCAAATTTGCAGTAACTATAGTCTCTAAACCTCAAACCCTTGGCAGAACCGATGTGGACTTCTCGGCTTGAATCAAGAACTCGAACTTGACTCTCAAAGGATCACATGATACGATCCTTGCTGACCGTATATCGAACACGCAAGCGGAAGACTCAATAGATACCGATGGAAAATCCCAAAACCTCTTAGATCGAATCCATGAAGTAATATAGACAAGACGAAGCTCCCTATACCCCAACGGGTATTGTCTAAGCAACTCGGGGACGATGAATGACACACAAACGAGGGTGAAGAACTCGATTGATTCGTCGGATAAAGAATTCAACTTGCACACAAGAAGAACTCGAAATACTCTCTTCAAGAGAAGAAACGATTTTTTTCATATATCAATAATAAGCCAAATTCGGCCAACACCAATAAGTCATATATATAGCTGAAATCTAACCCTAGTCTAAGTAGAAAATAATTAAAAAATAAAGCCCATAACTAAAGTCTTCTAAACTGCTAGCTAATAAAGCCCATAAAATCCAAAAATAATAAAAATAACAATAATAAAGTCTTGGGCTAATAATAAAAATGAAAATTAAACTTCTTCCATCTTCAGCCCATGTCATCTTCAATCCTTAGCCCACGAGCTGAAATCCTCGATCCACGGACTGCATCATCACAGGTATAGAAAGGAACACAAAGTTGCTGTAATGTGGGGTAACTTGCAAACTCGGTAAAGGAAATAAGAAGGCTAACAATTAAGGAAGTGTATATGTATGGTGGCTAGGTAATGGCTAAGCAAACAGGAAAGGCTGAGAAAGAAGAAAGGCTGAAAAGAAGAAAGAAAGGCTAACTAGGAATTTCAGATATAAGTCTTAACAAGTTATGAGCACTAACCCTACTTAAAACAACATAGAAATTGACTCTACACTACCCAATATACTCAAGTATAGCATATTATGAGTTACTTGGACGAAAACTGCAAAAATTCCCAAAAACCGGAAAAGTTCGACAGCTGATTTGAACCAGTAAACGGCTGAATTTGGCTTGCCGTACCTATATATCACAACAAAGTGGTGAGTTCGATGCGGAGCGCCGTTCCTCTTCAGGAATGGTATTATGGCAAAAAATCAGAGTTACGGGTCAAATTTGGTGACCGTTTTACCCCTAGCCGACGAAACCGTCAAAACGAAGATGAAAAGACTCAAGAACTCTCATAGAAACAATCAAGAAACACTCAAGAACTCCCGAGAACTTCAAGAAACAGAAGGTGATACAGTAGGGCTTCGAATTATATCTTCTTCTTTTTTATATAGTTCTTCTTTTTTTTTTATCTTTTTTTTAACTAATCGATACTTTTGCCCCACTACGTCACGACACCACCAACCTATTTGGATCGAACCACAATCAACAGGACTGACGTGGCTTTGATACCTAAATTTATGATGCGAACACAATATACGCAGAAGCTAAGGACACGAACAACGTTAGTTACGAAAGGATTCGACCCAAGGATACAACTGAAATTAGGACTTCTAATTATACAATGAACCGAATTAGGTCCCCAAAAGATTTCCCAATCTAAATCCGGTCTATCCGAGCTTTAGATTTTTTGGGGAAAATAAAAATGAAAAAATAGAAAAAAGAAAAAATAGGAAGAAATGGGGACGGAAAAAAGAAAACGGGAGTGAGGCACATGAGGGGAATAAAGAGGAAATTAGTTGGGCTTAAAAGAAAGAAAAGAAAGTTGTAAAAAACAAACAAAAAAAAAGAATCAGTTGGGCCTTAAATATTGGGGCCCTATAAAATTTTGGGCCCTATTCTTAAGAACACTTTGGGCCGCCTAAGAGACGGGCCTGGTGAGAAGAATAAAAATAATAAAAAATTATAGACAAATTTACGGATAGAAAAAGTTGACTCTTCTATACATGTACAATACACTTGTATTACAATAATTCACGACTAATTCAATTTTTTACAGATCGAGTGTTCATTTTTTTTTTCTTACACTACACTGACATAATATTAAATGATAATTCAGATTGGATTTACTGGCGTTTTTAGGATTTTTTAGTTTGTTGGGCGTTTTTTAGGTTTTTAATTCGAACAACAACAATTATTGGGCGTTTTTTAGTTTTTAGGGTTTTTTAGTTTTTTTTGGACATTTTTTAGTTTTTTAGTTTGCCAGCAATTTTTAGTTTGGGTGGGTGGCCGCTTTTAGGTTCAATAAATGCTTTTATAAAGATTCTATCTCTTTCAGGTCTTCTCAAAATACTCAAAAAAAAATAAAAAAAATAGGGTCCATGGTATTATTTTAATAAATTTGGTATATTGTACATGTAATAATATAAGAGCAATCTGATAAAAAAAAATAAAAATAAATAAATAAATAATATAAGAGCATTCGCGCAGGGGAGCCATCCAACCTACATTAGGTCACAAGCGCAAGTTATCTTCTCCATAAAACCCCTCCCTCCATCTCTCATACTTCCTCTCGCAACAGACTTCCTCGGAAATTTACTAGGAGAGTCAGGCGCAAATTTCACTCTCCACCATTGCATGACACGTGTAATATTGCATCGGTTTGGGTGGTTCTTGATTCAAGCGGTTTGAACCGGCCATACAGGTCCGAATCGGTTTTTTCCGTAACGTCCGTTAAGGGGAAAATTTACCGTCAACTTTTGCATCTAATGTAATTCAATCGTCTCTATCCACCGCTGCGCCGCCTCTGCAAGACTGCAACCTTCAAGTCCACAGCCTTCAAATCCACAGCGGTTTCCCGTCTAAAAATGAAAGTATCACACGATTTTGCTGGATTTGAGAGTTCAAGGAAGAAGGGCACAGCGGCGCAGATTGCAATGGGTTTTGAGGAGCTAGAGCTAGAGGTTTGAGAAGTGAAGAGGAAGTCATGGCAGTGGTTCTGAGCTCATCTTTTGCCTCTTGTTTAGGTCTAGTAATTGTGGATTTTTTATAGTGATCTGCTAACATTATTTAGTTGTGTTTCTTGACAAGAGTTTTTTTGAGTTTTTTTGGGTTTGATTGTAATATGATTAATTTAGTCTGCCTCAGTCTATCCCTCACCTTTTGATTGATTTATTCCATGTAAAATTAGGTGTTAACATTTATTCAGATCTGAATCAAGGTGTATTAAAAATCACGCCAATATATGCATCTGAAGCAGAAGAAAAAAAACATTTCTCATGTTTTTGCTCGGTAAGTTTGCAATATCATTTCAATGTCTTGTATTTTTTTTATTTGGTTTATTTAGGGTTTTGCTGTGAATTTTCTGTGGTTAGGTGCGTGAAAATGTCATCATTAAGGAATGCTCTCCCCAGAAAAGCTCACAAGGAGCGGTGTCAGCCGTGAGTATATCTTTTGCTTTTATGTTTTTGGCTGTTTTTGATTTTATGCAACTTTCTGTTGATTTATATGGTGATATGCAGGCATTCGAGGAGGAAATTTGGGCTTCTCGAGAAGCACAAGGATTATGTCGAGCGTGCACATGTCTTCCACAAGAAATCGCCGTCAGTTCGGTCATTTTGCGCAGCTTCACCGTTTTCACTCGTTCTCCCTCGTCCGAACTTCAATTCTCGATCCGCTTTTTGCTATGGCTTCCTAACGAACTCCTCTTCGACATGGAATAGTTCAATTGGCCAAATGATTTCTTCATCAACCTGCAAAAAGATACAAAGAGACTCGAGAGAATGAGGAAAACATGAACTAACTTGAACTAGTGAAACCATAACTCTATAGATTTAAATTCCACATTTTCTGTTGGAACTGCTGCTTGAAAGCATTCCTTTTTCCCACAGGATCTTCGAATTGGATGTGATAATTTAAATACAACTAAATCACATAATCGAGTTCAGAATGTTATACCTTGGATCTGTGCCGACTGAGTAATCTACAGGTCTAGATTACTGAGGTGTGATCCCATTCCTCGAAGTTCTTCGACTGTGTGGGCGTCTAGGAACTTTGGAACCAGGAACTCTCCCTCTGATGCAGTAGTAGGCGCCGATTCTATCTCAAGAACACTTAGGTTTTTTAGAATCTCCTTCTCCTTATTTATAAGGAGAAGTGCCGCCCCCTTCCTTGTCCACTAAGTCACGGGCTTTAATTAATTAAAGCCCGGTTTAGTTAATAATTACTGGAACAAATTCTAATTAATATAATTAGAATTAATCCTAATTATTATAAGGAAAATAATATATATATATAATTATTAAATTAATTATCTAATTCCTTAATTAAGAATAAATCTTAATTAATTAGATATTAATTTATTCCATAATTATATAATTAACCAGAGTACAATTATTGAGATCAGATGGACACCAGAAGAGGAAACTGGCGACCCTTACACTACAGTAGGCGCCACATTAATGAGCTCAAGCCCATAATGCCTCTTTTCAGTCCAGAACTGATATCCATCAATAATACCTTGAATTCCTTTCCTGAAGAGCTCTTGGGCCACCCCAGGGATCTATGTACCAGACAGAGTTTAGCCTTACCTAATGAAATAACCATGATCAACCCAGAACATTTATTTCATTAGAGTTGTGATGCATTCCACTAAAGAATCACAACTGAATCACCGCTCTGTCCCAATTTGTAGATTGGGGCTGATACTTTATTTAGAGCTATCCCCGTGTTTAATGACTCCGATATCCATTAATTAATTAGAGCTCCTCTGACTGCTCATAATTAATTAACATCTTATTCTCCTCAAGTAGTACCCGTTCACCCCTTATTATTATACCTGAACTTAATCAGCATGCATGACTTGGTATAATAAACCTTGTGAACTCCCTGAGGGGATATCTCTCAACCTAATATGGACACGGTGTCTCGATATAACTAATTAGATATACTATGTGCCCTCATGTTACCCAAGATGCAAGTCATCAGGGATGCTGCGATAGACCCTTAGCTATACAAGTCAAAGTAACAGTGAACAACACATATATCTCTAATAGCATATCGAGATTAAGATCATATCTCTAAATCCCGAGATCTCTAGTTCTTCACCTATTGCTAGGGTCAGTATCAGAAGAACCTTATCTCACTCGATCCTGTCAATACGTTCCACCGTACCAACATAACTAGCGACTGAGACCCGCCACTACCGTTATGTTGCAGTCTAAACCGATAGTTTTCCCAAGCTATCTCGACTGTGACACTGTTTATATCTCATAATTATTGTCGAACGCTGCGTGATCTCCCTGACACCCGAGCCGTCCACGTGTTCTAAAACATGAGATATAGGGCTTATTCTTATTAATATATTTATTCAGATAGGTGATTGTTACCAGTGGAATACATGTCATATATACTAAAACACGTTTTTGCTTTAGCTATATACAACAACCCCAACATTTTCAACCCTAGGTTTCACCCTAATTAAGCTCGATTCTTCCTCATTTCTATCCTTCGATCTTTAGCCACATGAATACTCTTTCCATTCTTACAAAAATGGATCGAAAACCAAAAGGAAACGAGGAAAGTAAAAAGTATGCTACAAGTTAAGAAACCCTAGCATTTCTAATATTTAAGCACATAAATCGAGACTCAAACACATTCAAACACACTCAACATGCACATAAAATACGTGTTAATCAATAGGAGACTTTGCAGGTAAGTTTTTTTGCTGAAGAATGAATTTGGTGATAATCCGAACAATATACATAGAACATTGCTTGCATATGCACCTTACAGAAACTTAAGGAAAAGGCGGCATTCAAAAATTTAGATGAGTTTTACTTTAAGATGATCAAGTCGAAAACTGTTCATGGAGTCCACAGAACATAGTAAGTTCAGAAGATGTTATCTCATTAGAAGGTGGTTTATGGCAATTGTGCATTACCGAGTATGATTTATTGAATGGTGGAGGGGTGAAGCGAACAAGTATACGAACAAAGAGCTGATGTTGATGAAGAAACAAGATATTGGGTATATTTTCCAAAAACTTCAATCAGAGAAAAAGGTTGTTATCTTACTTGAGGTCATTGTATTATAGTTGATAGGTTTGTTATAGAGGTTTAATGTTTGAACATCATTTGTTCTGATGCAGAAAATTGAAAAGCTAAATGCTATACTGCATTCTGTCGACAATCCTTCATCAAGCCAACACGTATACTTTGCTGAACACAGGTGAGTGTTTATGAGTCAGTTGAAAAATTTAGCGCCAAACTGAAGTAGTAGGTTGAAACTTCAAAGCTGAAGATTCCCTTTTTCTTCTTTTTTTCTTCTTGTTCATGAAGTTTGAATTTGGAGGTCAATTGTTTCAAACTTTGAATTAATGGTTTAGTTATATGGAAACAAGAGTGCGATGCGTTTCTAACATCATAATCTACCATATTTCTTCTAGATTGTGATGCTGCTTCTTTTCCAAATATGAAGTTTTCTTGGATGCTTGCGCTTATCCTTTAATATTACCGTTTGTTTGTATCTCTATCCCTCAAACTCATGGCATACTCGATGATTGATTAACACATATTTTATGTGCATGTTGAGTGTATTTTGAATATATTTGAAGCTTGATTTGTATGTTTTAATGTTAGAAATGTTCGGGTTTCTTAACTCTTAGTATACTTTAGACTTTTCTCATTTTTCTCGGTTTTCGATCCATTTTTGTAAGAATTGGAAAGAGTATTCATGTGGATAAGGATTGAAGATTAGAAACAAGGAAGAATCAAGCTTAATTAGGGTGAAATCTAGGATTGAAATGTGGAATTTAAATATATAGAGTTAGGGTTTCACTAGTTTGAATTCAATTATGTTTTCCTCGTTCTCTCGAGTCTCTTTATGCTTTTGCAGGAATAATGGAGAACTCATTTGGGCAATTTGATCATTTCATGTCAAAGAGGGGTTCGTTAGAAGTCCATAGCAAAAAGCGGATCGAGAATCGGAGTTTGGACGAGGGAGAACGAGTGAAAACGGTGAAGCTGCGCAAAAGGACCGGACCGGCGACCCGGACGGCGACCGGCTGGACCGCCGACCAGGGCGCCGGCTGGCCGGCTGAGCTGCAGAGTTTCCGGCGACTCAGGTGGCGGTCGGCCAGGCCGCCGGCCAGGGCGCCGTCGTCCCTTTTATTTAGTGTTTTGACCGAGTTAGTCGTCTAACTCGGTCTAACTCGACCCAAAACTCACCTAATGTGTATTTAACCCTAAAATCTTCCTATTTTGTGTATCTTGGATATTTTTTAACATTCTTAGAACCCTAGAAACATTTCCCTCTTTCCGTTTTAGTATTTTGAAGATTGTTGAAGATTTATGTTGAAGATTTGAAGACCCTTCCACCATTCTCTTCCTTATTGAATCCTCTATCTTTTGATCATGATTTCTTCTATTTTCTATAGTTTAATTCCTTCAATTATGTTGATTTTATATCCTTTGCTTATTTGTTGCTTGTTTAGTTAAGTTTGAAGTTGATAATTACTCTTTGGTGTCATTAGTTAATTAAAAAAAAACACAAAAATATGCTTGTCGGTAGCTTGAATAGTAGGTTTAGTAGCTAGGTTACTACTTGAGACTTGAGCGTCCTTGCATTCCTTGTGGTTCGACTCGATTACTTAATCGATTATTATTGCTCTCTACCCTCACCCTAAAGTGAGGGCGGGTCAATTTTTGGCACCGTTGCCGAGGAATGCATAGTTTAAGTTTCAATAGTTGATTTGGTTATTGAATTACTAATTCAAGCATTTTTCTCTTTTGATTTTTGTTTTGTAGGTGTATGCACACAAGGTCTAAAGGAAGACTCGTTCAACCTTTAATCTTGAACTTTGAAAGAAGACATAGAAGACGGAATTCTATTGAAGAAAAAGACATGGCCAACAATTAAGATTATGAGGCTCTTAGGAAGGAACTTGAAGATATGAGAGCTTGGAGAGATGAGCAAGAAAGAAGGGCAAATGAGGCTCCACCACCTCCTCTCAACCATATGTTCCAACCTCCAACGGAACAATTCCAAGGAGGAGAGTGGGGGACGATCAATGCCAACAATTTTGAACTCAAATCCGGACTTATTCAAATGGTGAAGAGTGAACAATTTGGTGGAAGTCCCACGGAGGATCCAAATGCCCATCTTAGCATGTTTCTTGATATGTGTGATATGGTCAAGCTAAATGGAGTGCCCAGTGATGTTATTCGTATGTGGATGTTTGGGTTTTCTCTACGGGATCGGGCCAAGGATTGGTACAAGGGATTGAACAAGGCCAATATTCATCCGTGGGATGACTTGTGCAGACCTTTCTTTCCAAATACTTTCCACCATCTAAAGCTCAAAAGCTCATCTCCGACATCTCACACTTCTCTCAACAAGGTGACGAGACCTTGTTTGAGGCATGGGAAAGATATAGAGAGTTATTAAGGAAGTGCCCTCAACATGGTTTCAACGAGGGACAACAAATCACCACATTCTATAGTGGCCTCACACCTCACACGAGAAGCATAGTGGATGCTACTTCCGGAGGATACCTTGTGAATAGAAATGCAAAGGAAGCTCTAAGGATTCTTGAGGAAATGGCTTTTAACAGTTATCAATGGCCCATGGAGAGGGCTCCATCAAGAAGAGTTGCTTCTATTGATGATGAGAAGTATGATGCTCTAGCAATGGAAGTTGCTAATATGAAGAAGCAATATGAAGAAGAGAGGAAAGCTCAATCTCAAGCTCAAGTTCAAAGTGTTCATCAATATCAAGAGAACTTGGAGCTTAGTGGAAGTGAAGACTTGAATTTTGTTAACCAAAGGCAATATGGAAATTTCAACAAATGAGGTTTCCAAGGTCAACAAGGAGGATTTCAAGGAAGGCCCCAAGGAGGAAATTCTTATGGATACCAAGGAGGTTATCAATCATACAATCCCAACAATCGACCTCATCCTAACCTCTCTTATGGTAATCCTAACAATGCTCAATTGCCACCTCCCGGATTCTCGGTATCTCAAGGAGCTATTGAGGAACCAAAGAAGAATTCTCCATCAATGGAGCAAATGATACAACAAATGTTGGCAAATCAAGCTCAAATGTCTTCTCAACAAGGAAATTTCATCACACAAACCGGGCAAAAGGTGAGTGCCTTGGAGAATTCACTTACATCTTTAACTAAGCAAGTGAAGATGATGGAGGGCCAAATAAGTCAAATGGCTAACCAAGCCACCACTCAACACACACCGGGAAAGTTTCCAAGCAACACGGAGATGAATCCTAAAGGGTGTAATGTTATCACCTTGAGGAGTGGAAGGGCTTATGAGAATGAAGCTACATCCAAGAGTAAAGAAGAGGAAGTTCTTGTTGAAGGCATACCCTATGAAGAGTCTCCAACTATTGATGAAGAATCAAGGAAAAAAGTTCAAGGAGAAGCTCCTAAGGCGGTGCTAGTAGAGGCTCCTCTTCCTACCAAGGATGTTATTACTAAGGCTCCATTCCCTCATCGTTTAGCCAAGCCTAAGGTTGATGAGAAGTTGATGAGATTCTTGGATATATTCAATAAGGTACAAATCAACATTCCTTTGCTTGATGCACTTCGTGATATGCCCGGCTATGTGAAGTTTTTGAAGGATGCCGTGGCTAAAAAGAGGAAGTTTGGTTCATTTAAAACAATTAGCCTCACGGAGGAAGTTAGTGCGGTGATTCAAAGAAAATTGCCTTTGAAGAAGAAGGATCCCGGAAGCTTCACAATAGCATGTGTGATTGGAGGAAAAAAGTTTGGAAATGTCTTATGTGATCTAGGAGCTAGTATCAATTTGATGCCATTGTCTATCTTTAAGAGGTTGGATATTGGAGAGATCAAACCTACATCTATTTGTCTTCAAATGGCCGATCATTCTATATCATATGCTCAAGGAATTGTTGAAGATGTTTTGGTAAAAGTGGAGGGATTCATATTTCCCGCGGATTTCGTAATCTTAGACATGCTGGAGGACAAGGATATGCCTCTCATTCTTGGGCGTCCTTTCCTAGCAACCGGAAGAGCTCTTATTGATGTACAAGATGGAAATCTCACTTTTAGAGTGAATGGAGAGACCCTCACTCTCTCAATCTTTGATGCAATAAAGCGAGGAGATGACTCAACTTATGAGGAGTGCAATGCAATTACCACTTTGCCTACATCTAAGGCAAAAGACCTCACGGAGGAAATCATCTCCAATTCTTTCTATTCCTATTCCGATTTAGATGATGCTTGTGATGACTTATTGGAGTCCATTGCCTATTTGGAAGCAAATCAAGGATCATTGAAGGATGAGGTTCATTACCTTGACATCAACCAACCGGGGGAGAGTGGAAGTTCAACTAAGGAGGAATCTTCTTCAAGTGCCTCTCAAGAATTGAAACCTCTTCCCGATCATCTAAGGTATGCCTTTCTTGGTGATAATGACTTTTTTCCTGTTATAGTGTCACAACACTTGTCAGAGTCCGAATTGGACAAGTTGTTGCGAGTCCTTAGGGAGTTTAAAGATGTTATTGGTTGGTCTATTGATGATATCAAGGGTATTTGTCCATCTATATGCATGCATCGTATTTTATTGGAAGATGATTGTCGTCCCAAGGTTCAACCTCAAAGGAGGTTGAATCCGGTTTTGCAAGAGATGGTGAGAAAAGAGGTGTTGAAGCTATTAGATGCGGGAATGATCTACGCTATTTCAGATAGTGAATGGGTGAGTCCTACCCAAGTGGTTCCGAAGAAAGGAGGGATGACTGTGGTCAAGAATGAGAAGGAAAAAGTTATTGCTACAAGAGTTGCCACCGGATATAGAGTTTGCATTGATTATAGGGCTCTAAATGCGGCAACAAGGAAAGATAACTTCCCTTTGCCCTTTATTGATCAGATGTTGGACCGTTTGGCGGGTTATGAGTACTATTGTTTTCTTGACGGGTATTCCGGATACAATCAAATTGCTATAGCCCCGGAGGATCAACACAAGACGGCCTTTACATGCCCCTATGGAGTATTTGCCTATAGGAGGATGCCTTTCGGGTTGTGTAATGCTCCGGCCACGTTCCAAAGGTGCATGATGTCTATATTTGGAGGGTTGATTGAAAATATTATGGAGGTATTCATGGATGACTTCTCGGTTTTTGGGAGGAGTTTTGATTCTTGTTTGGATAATCTCACCAAAGTGTTGCAAAGATGTAAGGACACTTCTCTTGTCTTGAATTGGGAGAAGTGCCACTTTATGGTTCAAGATGGAATTGTGCTTGGACATAAGGTCTCTAAAGATGGTTTGGAAGTTGATAGAGCCAAAATTGTCACCATAGAGAAGCTTCCGCCTCCAACAAATGTGAAATCAATCCGAAGCTTCCTTGGTCACGCGGGGTTCTATAGAAGATTCATTGAAGGTTTTTCAAAAATTGCCAAGCCACTTTGCAATCTCTTGCAAAAAGATGTGAAATTTGTCTTTGATGAAGAATGTTTGAAAGCCTTTGAGACATTGAAGAAAGCCCTCATCTCTACTCCTATTCTCATCAAGCCTAATTGGAGTGAATCTTTCATCCTAAAGTGTGATGCAAGTGACTATGCTTTAGGAGTGGTCTTGGGGCAAATGAAAGATAAGGTGTTTCGAGTCATTCATTATGCTAGTAGGACATTGGATGGTGTTCAAAAGAACTACACAACAACCGAGAGAGAATTCTTGGCCATTGTCTTTGCTTTTGACAAATTCCGGTCATATCTTGTTGGGAATCACACTATTGTCTATTCGGATCATATAGCTATATGACATCTCATGGCGAAGAAGGATGCAAAGCCTCGTTTGATTCGTTGGATCTTCCTTCTTCAAGAGTTCGACATGGAGATTCGTGATAGAAGAGGGGTAGATAATGTGCTAGCCGATCATTTGTCAAGGCTTGAAAAGCCGGTTGAAGGTTAAGATTTGAGATTGAGTATCAATGAATGCTTTCTGGATGAGAAGATTATGGTGTTGAAGTGTAAAGATTCTTGGTTTGCCGACTTTGCCAATTACCTTGTGCTTCGAGAATTGCCACCAAATCTCTCGGATTATCAAAAGGCCAAGTTCCTTAGAGATGTGAGGTTCTATTATTGGCAAGATCCATATCTATGGAGGAGGTGTGCCGATGGAATTATTCATAGATGTGCTATGGACAATGAATGGCTCAAGATTTTTGGAGATTGTCATGAAGGACCGAATGGGGGTCATTTTGGGGCTAATCGTACTGCTTGGAAGGTTTTTCAAAGCGGATTCTATTGGCCTTTGATTTTTAAGGATTGCCAAACTTTTGTGAAGAGTTGTGATAGATGTCAAAGAATGGGGAATATCACAAGGAAAGATGAGATGCCTCAAAACATTATGATTGAGGTTGAGTTGTTTGATGTTTGGGGGATATACTTTATGGGACCATTCCCTAATTCTTGTGGTTTTTCCTACATTCTTCTTGCTATTGAGTATGTTTCAAGATGGGTTGAAGCAATTCCTACTTCGACTAGTGATTCCAAAGTTGTGATCAAGTTTTTAAAGAAGAATATTTTGACTCGGTTTGGAACTCCGAGGGCTTTGCTTAGTGATGGGGGGTCTCACTTCAATAACAAGTGGTTGGGAAGTGTTCTTGCTAAGTATGGAGTGAAGCACAAGATTACATCTCCATACCATCCTCAAGCCAATGGTCAAGCCGAGCTTGCAAACAGGGAAATCAAGCAAATTTTGGAGAAGACAATCACTACTCGAAAGGATTGGGCAAAGAAACTCGATGATGCTTTGTGGGCCTATCGAACCGCCTACAAAACCCCTATTGGTATGTCTCCATATCAACTTGTCTTTGGAAAGTCTTGTCACTTGCCTTTGGAGATTGATCATAAGGCATATTGGGCTTTAAAGAAGATTAATTTTGAGTTTAAGGAGGACGAAGTGAATAGGAAGAATCATCTTGTGGAATTGGATGAATGGAGAAACGAGGCTTATGAAAATTCTCGGATTTACAAGGAAAGAGCCAAGAAGTTTCATGATTTGGAGATTCGAAACAAGGTGATCATTCCGGGGGACGAGGTTATTCTCTTTAACTCTCGTCTTCGTCTTTTCCCCGGAAAACTCAAATCAAGGTGGACCGGTCCTTACATTGTGAGTAGGAGTTTCAAGAATGGCACATTTGAACTTCTAAAGAATGATGGTTCTACCTTCGTTGTTAATGGACATCGACTCAAGCTCTATTTCAATTCGAAGAAGTTCAAAGAGGAGTCGACCATTCTTCTTAATGATGCTTGATCTTGGAGACTAAGTCGAGCTAACGACGTTAAACAAAGCGCTTGTTGAGAGCCACCTCAACACGTATCCTTTTCCTTTTCGTTTTTGTGAGTTTTTATTTCATTTTTCAATTTTTGAGTTTGTTGCAATTTTCGTTTGATTTTTGAGAAAAACCATAAAAATAGAAAATGTTGAAAAAGAAAGTTGAAAAATGCTTAGGGAGAATAAAGAGGAAGTCGAGAGGGACCCGAAAAAAGAGACGGGGCGAGCAGCCTGCTGGGTGGCTGAGATGCAGCTACGGCGGCGGTCCAGGCGGCGACCGGCCAGGCTGCCGGCCCTTCCTCTCCCCTTTTATTTCTATTTTGTTTCTTTCCACCTCATTTTTATTCATTTTATGTTTTCCACTTTTATTTCTTAGAACAAACCCACTTTCTCTCTCTAAAAACCTAGATTTTCTTCCTCTAATTACTCTCAAATCACTTAGAATTAAGCAAATTCCTTCCATAGGTTCATTACCCATCCCAAAATCTACATTTTGAACCGAATAATTCACTTTTTCACCCACTCTAGCTACAAAAATGAAAATTTGGTTCTTTTGGGTAAAGAGTTGTGTTTCTTCAAGTTTCTTCAAGAAGATGAGGTAATGTGCCCTATATCCTTACTCATATGAGTTTCTGCTTGCAAGATATGAGATGGTATGAGTATTTACTTCATCATTTTCATGAAATTAAGTATAAATTCTTACCTTGGATTTTTCTTTATTATTGGAGAAACTTGTGGGTGAACCATGGAAATGAGCATGCATTGGCTTGTATTTATGCTCCTCTTATGCATTTAGGCATGTTTGATTTGAGTTTGAATGAAAAGTTGCATGACTCATGGAATTTTGAGGGATATGGTTGCTCTTTAATAGAAAATTCATTTCTTGAGGGTTTAAGGCTTGAAGAAAGCATGAATTTATGAATTCTTGATTTGCCAAGTGAAATTCATGACATTCTCTTTGTTCACTTAAAGTCCATGTGAATATGTATTCATTTTCATGTGAATACTCATGAATGAGTTTGGAAGTGCTTAATGCTTTTGTTAAGAAAATATGAAATTCTTGCTTGTTTTGTTTAGGAAATTCATTTATTATGAACTATGCATGCTAGATGGAGAGTGATATTTGTGTGAAATGTTGCTCACACCTTGAAAAATTTTGGATTATTTTCTCAAATCTCACTTTGCCTTGTTTGTGGTTTGTAGGAAAAAAGATTCTAAGGGGAAAGGAAATGCCACCATCACTTCTAAGGAATTGATTGCTTCTCTATCAAAAAAGAGAAGAAATGATGCCTCTTCATCTTCACAAGTACCAAGAAGAGATCCAAAGACACCGGAAGCTCATGACATTCACTTGGAGACTTATGAAGAAAGAGCAAGATTTGCTGTTCTCGTATCAAGAACCATCATACCAACTCAATTTCCATCCAAGGACACATTGGTGAAGTTAGGGCTTTATGATAACATCAAAGTCCTCTTTGACAATATAGGATGGGGAAGTATCTTAGAGGATACTCTTGAAGATAGGAGAACATATGAAAATGTGGTTCTTGAATTTATGAGCACATTGGAGGATGAGAGCATCCATACTATGGAAAGCATCAAATTTCAATTATTTGGAGAGCGTCATGAGTTGAGTTTGGAAGCGATAGATGACATCTTTGGAGTGCCACATGGAGGTGATGTGTTGGTGGAAAGAGCTTTTGCGCATAGTTTCATGTGGAATAAACTTGCTCCAATCACCATGGAAGGCTTTAGAGCGGGATACTCAAAATCAAATGAGGTGAGAAATCCGGTCCTAAGAATGGTGTTGAAGATCCTAGCTCACACTATGGTTGCATGGACGGAGAACACTTCGGTTCGAGTT
Organism: Mentha longifolia; assembly: GCA_001642375.2. Classification (NCBI taxonomy): domain Eukaryota; kingdom Viridiplantae; phylum Streptophyta; class Magnoliopsida; order Lamiales; family Lamiaceae; genus Mentha; species Mentha longifolia. Next base: position 28,976,535 of record CM038115.1, read on the forward strand.
GATGATCTCTTCATTATTCAAGCCATGCTAACCAAGAGACCCATAAGCTTTTCTCACATTTTCCTTGCTCAAGTCATGAAGCAAGAAAGGGCACCAAGCGGGAAGATTAACATAGGAGGAATGCTCACCCCTTTGGCTAAGAAAATCAATGATGATCTTAATGGATATACTCCGATGTGAGGTTCATATTTGATTGATGTTGAAAAACTAAGAAACATGAGGTTTCTTGTATCATCTAGGCCTCCCTTTTATTTCATTCAAGATGATGAAAGGACATTCCCTCTTCCAAATGCAATGAGTGTGTTGGTAACCGATCTCCATGATCGGGAGAATTGGCACTTGAATACCCCCACTCATAAATTCATCAAAGAGAATCATATTTTCAATTATGGAGAAGAAGATGAATATACCATGGGGGGTGAGGGAATGCCTTTTGCTCAAGAAGATGAAGAAATGGAAGATTCTACAAGGGGTGAACCAATGTCAAGAGGTGAGCCAAGTTCGGGAAGAGAGCAAATTCCAAGAGAAAGAGGGTATGAAGAGAGGTTTGAAGCCCTTGAAGGGAGAATGGCAAGCATGGAGCATGAATTCAAATCCCTCGATGCACAAGTCACGGTGATGAGGCAAGAAGTAACTTCAATGCGAATTACTCAACTTGAGGAAGCACAAAGAGGTGAAAGGATGAAAAAACAAGCAAACTCGATAATGGAGTTATTGGAGAGTTTTCGGATGCACCAAGGCAATCAAGAATGACATGGCCCCTACTTCCTCCACCATAGCTTGGACCTTTGTGAGTGGAATTTAAATTTCTTATATATCTTTCCCGCCAAACTTATTTTAGAAATTATTGTCTAAAATAAGTTTGGGGGAGGGGGGTAGGATAAGAAATTTAAATTACTTACATTTTATGTCTTTTCCATTCCTTTACTAGTTCTTTTCTTATTTGCTTTACTTGGTTGGTAGTTTCATGACTTTGTGTATTGTTGGGTTAATCTTGTATGCTTGGTGGATTGATTGATTGAGAAGTTGTTGATTTGAGAATGTGGAAATATGGTTGGTTTTAGAGTGAAAAGTGTTGCTTGGAGAATAAATGTGAAAGTTTGGTTTGCTTTAGTACGTTTAGTATGTTTTCATGTTATATTTGTGTGTTTTTGTTAATTGGAAGGAAGATTAGGGTTAAGGAAAGAATGTTGAATGCTTGATGTTTGATTTTGTGAGTTTGGGTGAAGGAGAATAGTTGATGAAAGTTCTTCTTTGTTTTGATTAGTTTTTGGAGTGTGAGCTTGAATGTGAAAATCTTTGAAAATTGAAGAGTTTTTTTTAATTGGAAAAAAGTTGAATGAATGCTTGCATGCTTGAGTGTGAAAGAACGTGTTTAATTGCTCAAGTGCATTTGGGTGAGATGCCAATGATTGATGCTAAAATGGTGACATTTTTGAAATTTCTCAAGTTTGAGTCAAACATGATTAGGGTTATTTCACTTGAATAGCTTGGGAGGATTGATCTTAGGCACTTAGGCTCTAGACAAAAAGCTTGAGAGGATTTTGAGCCTAAAACTATGCATTTTACATAGTGAATATCCTTTCTTGAGAGCTTGATCTTGCATTGCATATTCTTTACTAGAACTTGCATTGATACTCTTGTTAGAAGTATCACATGTGTGCATGATTAGGAAATGATCTTAGGCCATCATTGAATAGCCCATTTTCCTTAAACACTAACCTATCTTTCATTACCATTGTCGTCCCATTTTGAGCCTTGAATGAAGCCTTTTCTTCTTGAACCGGATGATAGGGGGTGAAGGATGGTTAAGGGAATCTTGGAGAAAGTTGAAAATTCATGAAAAATGATGGGTGATGGTGAAGGGTCTAGAGATTTATTTGAAATGAAAGGACACTCCTATAAGCTCAAAGTTAGAATAGAAAAGAATAAGAACGAAATTCTTATTGAAAAAAAAAACAACGTAAGAACAAAGTTCTTACAAGAAAAAGAGAAGAATAAGAGCATAAATGAGTGTTTCTTTAGATATTTGGTAGAAGCTTGGGTTCATTTGATAAAAAGGGGTTGGAGAAGGTGGAAGATGAAGAAATTCATACTTAGAAAGGTGAAGAAAGGGGGTAAGGGTACTTGAATGAAAATTGAAGTCACTTAACCTAAAATTCCCTACCTTAACCAATGTCCCTACATTACAAGCTTAATAAAGACCTTTTTGATCCTAATCTGTGCATGCATTGTAGTATTAGGAACTTGAGTTGATAGGCAAGCTTATGGTTAAAGATGTGTATTGCATGATTTCGATGAGTGTTTACCATTTCCACATATTGAGGGATCGAGTGATACACATGTTCCTTGAGAGGTCTAGAGTTTAAGATGCTTGAGTGATTGAATTCTAAATTAGGATAAGTGGTTGATCTTATGAATGTTTGGTTTTACTTGAGAATTTCTTTGAATAAAATGGTTTTTGAAGTTATATGAGGCATCGAGGAACTCAAAATGCACACTCCATACGTGTTAAGTGTTTTGATTGTTCGTTTCATTGTTCGGGACGAACAATGACTTAAGTTTGGGTAGGAAATAAACGTGATTCCAATTATACTTCGATTAGGCTCAAGTGATGGGTGATTAGAACTCTAACTAGAATTAACCAATTTAATCCAATTTCATGTGGGAAACCTCCTAACTATGGTTCACTCAATTCTCATTGCAATGAAGACAAGTAGATTAATGAAAGGCCTAATTCCGACTAAGACATCAAGCAATTCATTAACTCCCAATAGCTCATGGAGTTCCTTAACCCTACTATACTCTAGCATGCAAATCTCTTGATCCTAGCATCTAATCTAAGCCTCCTAAGCATTAGATCAAACACTTGATATGCAACTATGGTGATCAATCACAATTACATAATAAAACATAGCCCCAAGAGAAATGAACATGAAATTAGAAGGTAAATTCACAATTAAAGCCTAAACCCAATCACTTAATCCTAGTCTACATATAATTGAAATCACAAAGAGAACTAGCTAGACATGATTAAGGAAAATAAACCATAAAAAGTAATTGAAATCATGCTTAAAAGAAAGAGAATTCAATAAGGAAGAAGAAGATGGTCTCCCCAATTCCAAATCCAACCAATGTAGCTTCAACAATCTTAAAAATACTAAAAAGGAAAGAGTGAAATGTTTTTAGGGTTCTTGGGGAATTAAAATATGTTCTAGCTACACAAAATAGGAAGATTTTGGGTTTAAATACATAATAGGTGAGTTTTTGGGTCGAGTTGGACCGAGTCGGAGGACGAACTCGGTCACTAATGGGAGAAAGAAGGGCCGGCGGCGCCCTAGCCGGCGGGCCGGCCGGCCGCCGCCTCGGTTGCAGCCTGGGTCGCCACAGAAGCTGTCCCTCAGCCGGTCGCCGTCCGGGTCGCCGTCGGTTCGGCCATTTTGCGCAGCTCCATCGTTTTCGCTCGTTCTCCCTCGTCCGAACTCCGATTCTCGATCCGCTTTTTGCTATGGACTCCTAACGAACCCCTCTTCGACATGGAATGATCAAATTGCCCAAATGAGTTTTTCATTGTTCCTGCAAAAAGCATAAAGAGACTCGAGAGAACGAGGAAAACATAATTAAATGCGACCTAGTGAAACCCTTACTCTATATTTTTAAATTCAACATTTCAAACCTAAGTTTCACCCTAATCAAGCTTGATTATTCCTCGTTCCCGGCCTTCGATCCTTAGCCACATGAATCCTATTCCAATTCTTACAAAAATGGATCGAAAACCAAGAAAAACGAGAAAAGTCTAAAATGTACTAAGAGTTAAGAAACCCTAGTATTTTTAACATATAAACACATAAATCGAGACTCAAACACATTCCCAAAACACTCAACATGCACATAAAATACGTGTTAATAATATGTCTAGCTAAATTTTCCTTTGGTTCCAATATATGAAGATATGATCTAGATCACTAGGTTTTTGGATTTTGTTGTTGGATTTACCTTCTAATTCATATGTCTTGTGGTTTGGGACTTAATTTTATTGCATGATTGATTGGCCATCATTGAGTGCATACAAGGTGTTTGGTTAAATACTTGGGAGGCTTTAATTCATAACACTTAGCATCAAATCACACCATATTAGTAATTCTTGCTAGTAGGAGCTTCTAGATAATTAATTGAGCTATTTGGAGTTGATTTATGCATCTTGAGACCTAGCGGAGATAGATGTCATAGGTTAATCCACTAATATTGATTGCTTCGAGAGAAGAATTGATGTTTACTATATATAAAAAATCCCATATGAATTACATTAAAATGGCTAATCCTAACAAATCCTAAAACCTAGGCCTCTAGTGATTATCGGATTATATTTGGAACCAAGCTTTCTACTATTGTTTGTTAACTCTTGTCATTATTTGTTATCTAGTTTGTTACTTACTTTATATTTCTCATTAGCTAATCAAAAACACAAAAACATGTCACTTGTAAGCTTGAATAGTAGTTAGATAATTGGATTACTACTTGAATCTTAAACGACCTAGCATTCCTTGAGGATTCGACTCAATTATACTATAATTGATTATTATTGCTCTCTACCCTCACCCCTAAAGTGAGGGCGGATCAATGATAGTGTTTGTGAATCTAATTTTGTAGTGTAAAGTGTAGAAAGTAAGAATTTAGTATGTTTAAACCGTGAATCTCTTCCAATTTTTAGTCATTACTTACCGATCATTATTTATTCGTAGGACTGAAGCAAGAGAAATTCAAGATCAGGCTTCTGAAAATAGAGAAAACCACTCTTTTGAAGGCTTTCCTAAAGACATCAAGAGGTAGAACGACTGGATTTATTATACGCTATCTATATTTAGAAAAAAATATATTCTTCTCGTCAAATTTATGTAGCAAGATCAACGACTCATATGTAGGAAGACAATTGCTTCTTATTGTGAGCTAGAGGCGAGAAGAAGCCGAGTTTAAGAGCTAGAGAAGATATACATGGACATGGCAATGCAAAAACAATTGCAGGTATAATAAACTGACTACTTATTTAGATAGTTCTCTTTGATTATCTGATGTTGGGGGTAACACAGTCTAAATTAACAGAAAAACTGCCGAAAATAGAACGTTTGAGAAGACGAAATTGTTACTCCAATGTCTGGACCTGTATACAAATGGCGACGGGAAAGGAAATGCTGAGAGAGAGAGAGAAGACAGAAGTTAGATGTACTATAGGAGATCTTTGAGATCAAGAGTTTGTATAGCTTATAAAATGTAATAGTCAATGCAAAAATTTTGTTTTTTACCTTCTATTTTAACCGATTTTTTTTTGTTTTTTTTTTTTTTTCCTTTTCCTCTTCCTGTGTTCAAAATTTTTCCATTTTTCCCCTTTTCAACTAATGAAAATAATGATTACGAGAACAAGAATTTGTATGACCCCATTAAAATTCAGAAGTTCAAAACGGAGTACTGAGTTAGCAAATTTGTCAACAAACAATTACGTCAACCATTCTTTTTCACCAACATCTCCACTCAAAACTGAGAAATGCTACTTCTGTCCAGTTTATAATGACTGAGGGCGTATGTGATAGTTTAACCATTAAATTTAGCAGCTAGATGCTCAGCAATGTCCATACTTGCAATTAGCCCAGGTGATTCGATTCTGAAAAGGTTCACCAAATATCCTACTCCATGAATCGGTGAAGATCTTCAAATAATTAGTGAAAACGTGAAGTCTGTCGATCCCGAATTAGTGAATTAGTGATAACTAAAAGTAATTTCACTTGATTAGTCAACTTATGATACAAACTTATAAGAGGCTTATGACAAACTACCCACTTTTCATAACACAAATGATAAAATAGTCTCTTTCATAACTCTCATAGCAAACTACACTTTTATAGTGAAGTACCTATTTTACCCTTGAATGAAGACAAAAATCAATATCTTTTGGAAGGAAAATGGCCTACAACAATCAAAATATGCAATTAACGATTGGAAATTTGAGGCGTACAATAGGAAAATTAATGTCAATGACCGAAAAATTTGTACAAGCAATTGGAAAATTAACAATAAAAAATAAAGCTAACGATTGAAAATTTGAGGTGTACGATAAGAAAATAATTGTTAATGAGCAGAAAAATTATTCCAGCGGCTGGAAAATCAAAACTATAAGAATACTAGAACAAATGTAAATAAGTTTCCTGCCTTCAAATTGCTATCGTGCTCGGTAATTTCAGTAATTGCTAGCTTAAATATATGATGGCAATACACAACGGGAAAATAGTGAAACAGACGGAATTTGAGAATAAGTTAAATTATATCATGAAAAATTCAACAATCAACCGTGAAATGTCCTAGTTAATAAGAAACATTCCTTTTAAGTTGTGCGAAACTAGCTCTTGCACATAAATTTCAATCAGCTCTAGCACACAAAGATCTATTTTTCGGCCATGTTTGTAATCTCTAATTTTCCATCAGCAATTCCAATCTCTGCTTCCAATCTCTATTTTCAGCACAATTTTACTCTCTCTCTCTCTCTCTCTCTCTCTCTCTCTCTCTCTCTCTCTCTCTCTCTCTCTCTCTCTCTCTCTCTATTATATATATATATATTTGCATCATCATATTCACTACCTCAAATGTAAGATGAATTTGAAAGAGGTGTGAGGCAGTATTTGTTCACGTCAAAAATTCAATGTCACATGCACACAGTCAAAAAATCGAGTACAATATCACATGAACACAGTGAAAGATCTGAGTCATCTGACTACAAATATCACATGCACAAAGTGAAAAATCCAATTTTACGATCGATACAATTTTACGGTCGCTATTAACAGCAGGAAAATCATATTTTATAGTAGCTGTTGGAGTTTTGCAGTCAACGTCGATGCATAGATCCCTACACTTTAGTATCAATCATCACTACATGATTGCACAAAAAAATAACATAAGTACAATTGTGTAAGGGGTAAGTCAACATCACATGAAAAACCAAACATTTTTGTCTTCATTTAAGGGTAAAATAGGCACTTCACTATAAATGTCAGAATTTTGCTATGATAGTTATGAAAGTGGGTATTTTACCATTTGTGTTATGAAAAGTGGGTAGTTTATCATAAGCCTTATATATATATATATATATATAACTAATTACCATGGACTACTTAGCTTCCGCCCAACTTCAATGGCCGCTAGCCTATGTTACATCCATATTAATCCATGACTCTTATTAGGAAGTCCATTTTATGTACTTATAAAATTTATTGAAGAATGAATTTTAATTTAGGATTGAAATTTTAATTCATCAATATAGTGCTAATTCTCAAAAATAAAAATAAAAAAATCATTACTATTCTCATTATATTCATTTTTTATAAGCCACTCAATTTTTTTCAGTATAACTTTCACATATTTATTATAATTTGGATGCATAAACATCATATGTAAAATACAACACTAAAAATTCTAAGTGCATTTGGCACAATGAAATAAGAAAAGGCCTTACTTTTGTGAATAGCATAAACGTCAATTAAGTTGGCATATAACTAATGTCAACAACTAATTTAAAATACATAATCTTAATTATTATGATTGCACATTTTAATATACATATTATTTTAACAGTGCCATTTTTTTAGAAGTATCAGTAAATTATTAATTGTAAGTTATGACTCAAGTCGTGTTCTAATTCATGTTTATAGTTTCATTTCTCTTATAATTATTAGCGAATTATAACTTTTAACTTATGAATCATGTTGCAATTCATTAATAATGCTCAAAATTTTCAAATCGTAAATTTCACATATTATCACAATATCACTTATAATTTGAATACATAATCATCTCATGTGTAAAATACATAATCTTAAATTTGGTGAAGATCAGCTTAAATAAATTTTCATGTCATGCAGCTAACCCCAACAACTAAATTTTTAATACAAAATCTTTAAAAAAAAACAAGAAGGATTGTATGTGATAGGATATGGCCCACCTGCTAGGCCCAAGCATCGGGCCCAATATAGTTGGGCCCCGACAGTTAAGCTCGGCCAACGCAGCTCGGCCTCTAACCCACTTCAAAGAGACTTCTATACCAAGGCGACTCCTACATCTGATAGGATATGATAGGATATGGCCCACCTGCTAGGCCCAAGCATTGGGCCCAATATAGTTGGGCCCCGACAGTTAAGCTCGGCCAACGCAGCTCGGCCTCTAACCCACTTCAAAGAGACTTCTATACCAAGCGACTCCTACATCGACTACAATTCAAGCTCCAAGAGATATAGAAGTTCGGTGTTTATCCAATGAAGGAGGAGATCAAGCCAAAGAGTCCTAATAGGAAAAGACTTGTAATCCTAGTCGAATTCCACATGTAAATACCTATAAATAGGGGTTTATAATAGATTGAGAAGGAGGAAGAATCTTTGTACAAGCTACACGCATACTCTCAATAAAATCCATACACACTTTCGCTCCGTTGACATAGATCTATCACAATAGATCGAACCACGTAAATCCCTTGTGTCCTTTACTTTTGTGTCTGTTAATTCCTTGTTCTCGTGCATAAATCATCCTTGAAAAGCAAGATTCATCACTGGCGCCGTCTGTGGGAAACTCTTGAATTTGTGAATTCCGATCAAAGGTTTTCAAGGTAAACAAGTCACGATGACAAGACAGACACGATCATCTCCCGCTGCCAACAAAGAAAATGAGACTCAGCACACCAGTCAAGACATTCCAGCGGCTGAAACAAGCCAGATGCAGAATCCACCGAATCCACCAGTGGACAGACGACCGGGGAAAGAGCCTGTGAAAGACAAAACCCCAGAGGGTCATGTCGCTCATATCCCGGTGGATAAGTTCGGCCGTGAAAAGGGGTCGTGACAGCAGCAAAGAGGATGACCTTTCCAACTTCCAACAAGAATTTGATGATGCAGTAAAAGCGTATCTGGCAAAGAATCGGCAGGATTTCCTAGATTTTGCTAAGCAGCAAAGAGATCGCAATGGTGAAGGAGGCCAACCTCCACATGGCGATCATCGAGAGCGCGAGGCGACGTCTGGGTCGAAACACTGGGAAAAGTCTCCAAGTATCAGAATCCTAGGCGCACGAGACGCCAGATTCCCTCCCAGGCGATTTGCTGATGATCGCCAAAGGAACCAGGATCGTGACTTATCTCGTCTCCGTGTAGACTCACCTCGTCGCCAGGCTAACTCACGTCGGCGCGACGTACTCTCGCCTCATAGAGATGAGGCCAATTATTACGGTGGAAGGTTTGGCGTATATGGGAGAATCTCTAAGCCCTTCACCAACCGAATCCTCTACACGCCTCTCCCTACTTTGTATAAAGTTCCACCGGTGAAGCCTTACAATGGGTCGTGTGATCCAAGGAATTTCTTATTTCAATTCTAGTACAATATGGTCAACCAGGGACTTGGCAATGATATTTACATGTGCAAAGTCTTTCCTGAATTGCTGGTAGACAACGCGCAAACGTGGTTCGATAGCCTACCATCTCGTAGTATCGGGTCCTATGACGAGCTGATAGAGGCTTTCGAGAGGAGGTTTTTCAAGAAAGCTAAAGCAAAAACTACCACGGCACATCTTCTCACCATCAAACAAAGACGAGGCGAGTCTATTAGCGACTTCATGACCAGATTCAATGAAGAAAGTCTAAAGGTCGATCGTCTGACGGACGAGGTCCTTATCTCCGCTTTCTAAAATGTTATCCAGTCTGGCGCCCTATTTAGGGAGCTCGTAAGAAACGAGCCCCGTACTGTGAGGCAACTATGGAGCATAGCTGATCAGTTCACTAAAGCTGATGAAGCTGACAGGCACAAGTGCGAAACTGATAGGGCTGAACCGTCAGATCGGAAGAAAGAAGATCGCAGTGACCGAGGTCAAGGTCGGCGAAGTGCCCTCGACAGACTTCAGCGTGGCCCAATTGAATCTAGACTTGGACCTCGGCAGAACCAAGAAAAGGGCCAATTCACTCCACTGACAAAGCCGAGGACGGAAATTTACGAGCTCCATACCAATCTGTTCGAGAAGCCTCAGCCAATGTCAAGATCAGGGTCTAAACGTCGATCCATGGATAAGTATTGCCGATTCCATGAGGATTATGGCCATGATACAGAAGATTGCTGGAATTTAGCTGAAAATATTGAGAATTTGGTGAGCGACGGTACGCTTAAAAGGTACCAAAGTCGTAGCCAAAATGAAGCCCGACCTCAGGGAAATAGAAAAAGAAAGCAGAACAGAGGCAGAAACAAGTGCGGCCCTCAGGCCGACAAGAGGCCGAAGCGAGAAGACGATGAAGATGAGGACCAGCCTCAGTATGATGGAGTCGTACAGGCTATTACCGGGCTCCCACAGGGAGCTACGAAGTCGTCATTAAAGGCCGAAGCTCGAACCCCGCAACATGAAAAACCTTCTCAAAAAAGGTTCAAAAGGGACGAGGCAATTACTTTCTCAGACCAAGACCCAGTGCCACCTACCATGCCCCACCAGGATGCGATTTTGATTGAAGCAGGAGTGGCTAATAAACTCGTACGACGGGTTTTCATTGATACTGGAGCCTCGGTCAGTATCCTTTTTAAGATCTGCTTCGGCCAGCTAGGAGTGGAGAAGGTGCAGCTCGCACCAACACCAGTCCCTTTAAAGAGTTTTGTCCAACAAGAGACGCAAATGGATGGGGTTGTACAACTGCCCGTTACAGTGGGGATTCATCCGTTATCAACCACTAAGGTCATCAACCTCTTCGTCGTTAAAGCGGATTCTCCATACAATGTTATACTCGGAAGGGATTGACTGGTAGAGGTTAAGGCGATCTGTTCGCCATATCATTTAACGATCAAAATCCCATAAAAAAACGGGGTGATCGTAGTTCGAGGTGATCAAAAGCGAGCAAAGGAGTGCATGCAGATCGCATTATGAGGTGCCGGGGCACCTCAGCACTCCCAAGCATAGCAATTACAGTTGCCCGAAGAGTTGGAACATAAACAAGAATCTGCCTCAGACGAGCCGGTGAAAAACATAGTACTCTACGAAGATGACCCATTCAAGGTCGTCAAAGTAGGCTTTGCGGGAGAAGCCGAACTCCACAGGCAGATCGTCCAACTTCTTCGGGATTACAGAGATATCTTTGCCTGGACACCCCTTGACATGACCGGATAGCGCCTAACATCATCACTCATCAGCTGAATATAGACCCCGGAGTAAAGCCAGTCAAGCAGAAACAACGAGTCTTCGCTGCAGAACGAAGTCAAGTCATTTATGACGAGGTGCAGCAGCTTCGAAAAACCGACATTTTGTTCGAGGTCAAATATCCGACGAGGATAGCTAACCCGGTCATGGTCAAAAAACAACAAGGAGGTTGGCGTATGTGCATTGACTATACCGACCTCAACAAACACTGCCCAAAGGACTATTACCCCTTGCCCAACATTGACAAGAAAGTAGGAGCCCTGGTCGGTCACAAGGTTTTCAGCTTTCTAGATCTATACAAAGGGTATCATCAAGTCCTAATGAGTGATGAGGATGCGCCGAAGACAGCTTTCATCACAGACTTCGGCGTCTTTGCCTACAAGAAGATGCCATTTGGGCTTAAAAACACGGGAGCGACTTATCAAAGGATGGTCGACAAGATATTCAAACATGACATTGGGAAGATTGTTGAAGTCTACGTCGATGACATCGTCGTCAAAAGCAGAGAACCGGCGACCTCCGTCGACGACCTCAAGATCATTTTCGGCCTACTTCAGAAAGTGAATCTGAAGCTCAACCCTGAAAAATATACCTTTATGGTCCGATTAGGAAAATTCTTGGGGTGTTGGGTTTCGCAAGAAGGTTTGAAGGCCAACCCCTCAAAAGTCCGAGCTGTTCAAGAAATGAAGGTCCCGAAAACCATTCACGATGTCCATCAACTGACGGGCTGTTTGGCAGCACTAAGTCATTTCTTATCTAAATCTGCCGAAAAACAACTCCCATTCTTCAAAATTCTCAAGAAGGCACCTGAGTTCGAATGGAAGGACAAGCACAAATCGGCATTCGAAGAGCTGAAGAAGTACCTAGCCAAGCTCGTGACTTTATCTGTCCCGAAAGATGGAGAAATCCTCTCCCTATATCTTGCAGCCTCGGATGAAGCTATAAGAGCTGTACTAGTTCGGGATGAAGGACGTCGGCAGCTTCCTGTTTATTTCATTAGCCGAGCTCTAAAAGGACCTGAGACGAGGTACCTGTTGGGGTTATATACTGCAAAGCATACTTTTATGCGTGTATATTAATTGTATCTTCCTGTTTTATGGAAATAAATATTGTCATATGATTTGCATATTAATTCGTGTTATGGTTATGCAAATAAATGTCCGTTACTATATATTATAGATAATATGGTGTGGGTGGTCACACGGAAGATCATATTATCGGTTTCTTATATAGTTAAATGGTGTTCGCAACTGAAAGTAATCTTGGACAAATTACTTGTTAAGGTTGTAGTATAAGCTGGATAATAGTTGGTCTTGGCTATTAGCTTATACTAGTGCATACGATCAGAGTTGCACTGAATGGGATCGAGGTGAGATAAATCCTTTTATACTGACTTATTAAGGATCACATCTCGGACGATTATTATTTCTTAATTCTAGTTGTCATAATATTCAATTATGTATTTATAATAGTTATTGCTTTGATTTACCATGAGTGAGAGTTATTGCAACTCAAAGAATCTCCGTATCTTGGGTAATAATATTATAAATATGATAATTAATATTATAGCTAGAAATCGTGTCTTGGTGCGCCAAGTTGATGATGTCCCCTTGAGGCGTTCTAAGGATTATTATATCAAAACCCTGCAGGTGGATTAAGTTCCGATATAATAATAAGGTCGAACGGGTACACTCTCAGAATAAGATATTAATTAATTAGAGCAGTCAGTAGCTTAAATTAATTAATGGACATGCGATATCTTAAACACGGGAAATAATATAATTCAAAGAGGAGCCCGGTATGTCATAATTTGGGATTGGACGGCGATGCAATATTATTTTACTATAGTGGAAAGACTATAATATTAATATAATTACATAGAGTATTCGGGGCCAGAGAATAATTTTATTATTTAATTATATTGGAAGGACCCAGTCCAAATCCTCCTCAAGGTCCCTGGAGTAGCCCAATAGAGCATAGCCTGGCCCATTAGCCTTGACCCTAACCTCTCCAACACTCTACCTCTTATTATAAATAAGAGAGAAGTAGAAATGTTACGTACGTGATTTCATTCTCACAGAAAAGAGAGAGAGGGGCGGCGGCTTCTGGGAGGCACAGAGAATAGATTTCTGCCCACTCAGAATTTCTCTGGTTGCTTGGGAATACTCCAGAAGACTTCAGGGTCGACGTGAAAGAGCCAGATCTCGTGTGCAGAGATCTGGTGCGTGGAAGATCATTTCCTCGACTCAGAATTCCACCGGTGATACGCAAGCAGGTATATATAATTTAGATCGGTTTCCGCTTTCAAGATCTGAATTCATATGTTAATAATTATTGTAATTAATTAAATCTACATCCGAGGGATCCCGGATCCAACAACTGGTATCAGAGCCAACTCGGCTCTGTAGATTTAATTATGAATAATTATTAGATTCATATTATTTGTATTGGATGCAATTGATTTGATTTTGCAGAGATCCAATTGTCATGGTTAATATGAATATTTATGGTTTTAATTTTGTATTAAAATCAGTCTGTTTGTGGCTGCGTTTTAAACACACGAGGGTTGATCGTGTTAGATTAGAATTTTGTTTTTCGATTTTTGTTTTAAATTCGATGTAAATTCTAGAGATCTATGTAATTCGATCGAGCCACCATGAACGGAAGACAAAACAACCGGACATGATGGCTGTCATGGAGGATACGGACGGCGTCTTCGTCGGATGTCGAGAACGACGCGGCGGCGCTACAGCGGTGATTGGACCGCAGCAAGGGTTTCGGCCGTACCGTTGGTTTCCTGCATTGCTGGTGGCTGCAGCGGCTGCCGTTCGATGTCCTCGACGACAAAGACGTGCTGGAGGGATGGTAGCAGCACGCGGAAGCAGCAGGCGGCGGCGTTCAGCCGCTGTGGGATGGAGACGGCGGCAGCTAGGGTTTCTAAAACCCTAGCGGGCTGCGGCAAATCCAGACGATCACACGGCTGCTCAGCTGCTGTCCGGCGTCCTTTTGGACGCCGATGTTGCTTCTGGATGGCGGTTGTTGGGGATCAAGAACGACGACAGTGTTTCGGCGAGACGCCGTGGCGGCGCGTGTAGTGCACGCGTGGCTCGGCGACGGCGTATCGACCGGAAGGTGACCGGCCGTTGAGTAGCTTGTTCAACAAGCTTGTGTTTATCCGGAAAAGATTTGATTTTATCTAGATAGATTTATTCTTATCTTTGAAGATTTAGTATTATCCAGGTAAATATGATCTTATCTGATAAGATTTATTCTTATCAAGAATGATTTGATCATATTTAAAGGGATATGTTTCTATCTTTAAAGATTTGATATTATCTAGGTAGATATGATCTTATCTGATAAGATTTAATCTTATCAAGAAAGATTTGATCATATTTAAAGGGATATGTTTCTATCTTTAAGTGATTTGATCTCATCTTGGATAAAATTAATCCTATCCAACCACCATGCCTGATTTGGAAATTAGGGTTTTTCCGCACCCTAATAAATCAAGCTGAATAGTGGGAGATCTCCGGCGGGTCTCCTCGACCTTGTGTGAAGATGCAGCGGCGGTGGTGGCGGCTAGAGAGGCGGCGGCGGCTGAATTGACGGCTAGGGTTTCGGCGAAGGTTAGGGTTTCTAAAACCCTAAAGGGCTAAACACTAGGCTCGTTTCTCGGCCCGATTTCTCGGCCCAACGATCCACTCAAATATTTTTCAAGCTCGTTCGAAGAAACTGAAGGCCATGATAATTGGATAATTATTTTTAATTAATTATCTTGTGCTTAATTTTTCGATATTTTGTGGATGACATGTTGTTTAATTATTCGTGATTTTTAATTACATGCTATGCTTGAAAAATGAAATAAAACCTTGGTTTAAAATGACTAAGTGGTATTATATTAATTTTAAATTTCGGTTAATTTTGTATTTTTCGAAAATTCTAAATTAATCTAGCCTCCATAATTGGTTTAAAAATAAATTAATTAACATTGCTCACTGATCCGGGCGTATCCCTACGGAGGTGCTAATTATGGATTTCATTGGTTTAAACTTCCTAAAAAGAATTGGAATTTCAAAATATGGATTAAATAACATTCGCTCACTGATCCGGGCATATCCCTTCGGAGGTGTTAATTAATTTCATTATTTTGAAATTTTGATGGATAATATTGAAAAATAGTTTTATATCGATATCACCTCCCTACGGTAGGGTTATTCTTATAAAACGGTATTTTTCGGAATATTAAATTATGGTATTTCACTTAGATGTAAATTTATTAATTATTTCCCCTACGGAAAGGTAATTAATTAAATTTGCATGGCTAGGAGTGACCGACTGTTAATTTCATCAATCATAAGGTGGATCTTGATTGGATAATGAAATTAAAGGCCTAAGAAACCTACTTATAGAGATTATTTGTAAACGTGCACCCTACGTGGCTTACACATAAAATCTTGAGGAGTCGGGGGTTGCATATTATATTGATTTAAGGTTTTACAATATAATGAATGCTTCAAAGTATATGACATTAACTTTGTGTTAGTTATTTTATTTCCAAGCTACACTATGTTTTCGGATCACTTGTTTAAATACTCAATAAAAAACAAATTCGAGAGTTCCAATTATCACGATTGGAAATGTAACTTGGACATTGTCTTGACTGCTAACGAACACAAGTTTGTCCTTACTGAGGAATGTCCTTATGTGCCAACTAAGGAGAGTATGCCTAAACAGTGTGAAGCTTAGTTTCACGGAGATGTTTAGTCATCATGGATACCAAGTTCAACAAAATATTCTTTTGTCGATGAAAATGGTTGAAGGTACTCCTATTAGGGACCATGTTCTTAAGATGATCAATTATCTTAAATGGAGATTCTAGGTTATGAAATCGATGGGGAAACTCAGTTTGATGTCATAATAGAATCGATCCCTATGAGTTTTGATGTGTTTCGGTTCAACTATAACATGAATCAATTCATGTACAAGCTAACCGAATTGCTCAATGAACTCATCAATGCTAAGATGTTTCAAACTGGTTCTCAAGCATTGATCACCACAGCTTCTACTCCTTTTTAAACCAAAGGATGGTTAAAGGAAGAAGAAGCAAGGTGGTGGTGGTTAAGGAGGTGACGCTCAGAAGGTAAATAACTACTCAAGGTGGGATAAAGAAACCAACAGGAAAGTGTTACCGTTGTAAGCAGAAAAGATAAATTATGGCGGCCTGTCCTCATTTGAATGGAGGCAATGGTCAAGGTATATCTTGTGCATTTATTCAATGCGGTCGAGATTACCATCACAGTGGGAGACACTACGAAAGTGGTAGCCATTGTAGTGGGAGACGCTACGAAAATAGTGGTCAGTGCAGTGGGAGACACTACAAAAGTAGAGGTCAATGCAGGGGGAGACGTACATTAGTTGTACGCAAACTGCAGTAAATAGCACAACATCAATTCTTTAAATGTAAAGAACCTTCGAGTATGAATCAAACATATATCTGGTATCTAAAGTCTTGGTCACTTAGATCCAAGGGCAATAGATTAGAAAGTATGTTGGATTTGATTCATGCGGACGTGTGTGGTCCAATGTTGGTACAAGCTAAGGGGTGGCTATGAGTACTTCATCATTTCTTGATGATTACTCAAGGCATGGATATATTTGATGAAACAGAAGTCTGAATCCTTGATAAATTCAAAGAGTTCAAGGCTAAAGTTGATTATCATCATGGTTAATATATCAAATCTCTTCAGTTTGATCGAAGAGGTGAATACCTTAGTGGTGAATTTTTGGAACACATGTCAAAAGCTGGAATCGCATCCCAGCTTCCTGCGCCAAGAATACCACATCAATGTGACATGGCAGGACGAAGGAACCGAATACTTTGAGAAAGGTTTCGGTTGATGATGAGCTATTTTGATTTACCTTTTACGTTTTAGGGTTTACAAATAACGGCGTATGTTCTAAACTTGGTCTCTTTAAGGACCTCGTACTGAAATATGGTTGTTTGTAGGATACCCTAAGGGAACGGGAGGTGGTCTATTATATAGTCTTGTAGTCCAAAAGATTGGAATTAGCACAAACGCTCGATTTTTGGAAGAAGGCTATGTGAATAGTAATAAACCCACTAGTGAGATCATTTTAGAAATGAGGGGAAAAGGCGGTGCCGGAACCATCCGTACTAGATGTTACATCACGAACTGCACCACGTGTTGACACTAACACAAACTCTCAGGTAGAGCCTTGTCGTAGTGCGAGGGTCATCTTTTCAACCTGAAAGATGGTTGTGTTTGGGAGAATCTTCGGATATCTTACCAGGTAAAGATGACATTGACCCATGGACAAACATAGGCAATCCAAGAGAAAGATGCACAACTTTGGCGAGTTGCAGTGGATTCTGAAATTGAATCCATGCATGATAAAATGTGTATGACATTGTAGAAACTACCTTAAAGGGTAACTCCCGTTTGGGTAAGGGAATCTACAAATGTAAGAAAGGATCTGACGGTAAGGTTGAGACTTTTAAAGCTAGGCTTATCACGAAAGTCTTGCCTATTGCTATGCTTAAGTCGATCCGGATTTTCTTAGCCATTGCGGCTCATATAGATCTGGGGATTTGGCAAAATGGATGTCAAGATCATTTTTCGAAATGGCAGTCTTGAGAAATCCATTTACATGCGCCAACCAGAAGGATACATTGCCAAAGAGAATGAGCATCTGGTTTGCAAACTTAAGCGATCCATTTATCGACTTAAGCAAGCATCTCACTTGGAACACACATTTTGAGGTAATCCAGTCATATGGATTTATTCAAGTGTGATTATGAGAGCTGTGTGTATAAGAAGTGCAACAGAAATGATGTGGTGTTTCTAGTACTGTATGTGGATGACATACTCCTGATTGGCAACAATGTGGAGTCGTTATCGGATGTACGGATGTGGTTGTCCAAGAAATTCAATATAAAGGACTTGGGTAAAGCTGTTCACATTCTTGGGATTAAGATCTTCGTGATCGTAAGGAGAGAATGTTGTGCTTGTAACAAGTGGTTTATATTGATGCGGTAGTAAAGTGCTTTAGCATGGAAAACTCCGAAAAAGGCTACTCGTCATTTTGATAAGGAGTTCATTTGTCTAAAGAAATGTGTCATAGGACATAGAGATAGATAAATGACATGAAGACGGTTCCCTATGCCTCTGCAATAGGAAGCTTCATGTATGCTATACTTTACACCATGCTTGATATCTGTTATGCTGTTGGCATGGTTTTCAGATACCAATCTAACCCTGGTCAAGGGCACTAGACTGCTGTAAAGAATATAATCAAGGGAACGAGATTATATGTTGATCTTTCGGTTTGACAGTCTATTCCTATTTGGGTTATATTGATTTCCAATCAGATAGGAATTTTTGAGAGTCTACCTCGGGATATGTTTTAGACTGGGAGGTGGAGCCATTAGTTGGAAGGCTGGTTGGCTTCAGAACTTCTTGTTGGACTTGGATATGATTCTGAATTTGCCTCAGACGATCACAATCTATTGTGACAGTTTTTGGTGCAGTAGCAAATTCAAAGGAATCACAAGACCATAAGGCCAGTAAATACATCGGAAAGAAGTACTTTATTATGAGAGGAGACGTTATGGTGTCAAAGATTACATCGGAAGATAACCTGACAATTTCCTCCACGATTAGCATGCCATCGAAGGTTTTCGATAAGGGCGTGAAGGGAAAGGGAATCAGACGTATGACAACACTGCTTTGAGTATAAGTGGGAGAAAATTTAGTGTGGTGGTATACTTAAAAGCATGCTTTGAGTATAAGTGGGAGATTGTTGGGGTTATATACTGCAAAGCATACTTTTATACGTGTATATTAACTGTATCTTCATGTTTTATGGAAATAAATATTGTCATATGATTTGCATATTAATTCGTGTTATGGTTATGCAAATAAATGTCCGGTACTATATATTATAGATAATATGGTGTGGGTGGTCGCACGGAAGATCATATTATCAGTTTCTTATATAGTTAAATGGTGTCCGCAACTGAAAGCAATCTTGGACAAATTACTTGTTAAGGTTGTAGTATAAGCTGGATAATAGTTGGTCTTGGCTATTAGCTTATACTAGTGCATACGATCAGAGTTGCACTGAATGGGATCGAGGTGAGATAAATCCTTTTATACTGACTTATTAAGGATCACATCTCGGACGATTATTATTTCTTAATTCTAGTTGTCATAATATTCAATTATGTATTTATAATAGTTATTGCTTTGATTTACCATGAGTGAGAGTTATTGCAACTCAAAGAATCTCCGTATCTTGGGTAATAATATTATAAATATGATAATTAATATTATAGCTAGAAATCGTGTCTCGGTGCGCCGAGTTGATGATGTCCCCTTGAGGCGTTCTAAGGATTATTATATCAAAACCCTGCAGGTGGATTAAGTTCCGATATAATAATAAGGTCGAACGGGTACACTCTCGAATAAGATATTAATTAATTAGAGCAGTCAGTAGCTTAAATTAATTAATGGACATGCGATATCTTAAACACGGGAAATAATATAATTCAAAGAGGAGCCCAGTATGTCATAATTTGGGATTGGACGGCGATGCAATATTATTTTACTATAGTGGAAAGGCTATAATATTAATATAATTAAATAGAGTATTCGGGGCCAGAGAATACTTGGATTATTTAATTATATTGGAAGGCCCAGTCCAAATCCTCCTCAAGGTCCCTGGAGTAGCCCAATAGAGCATAGCCTGGCCCATTAGCCTTGGCCCTAACCTCTCCAACACTCTACCTCTTATTATAAATAAGAGAGAAGTAGAAATGTTACGTAGGTGATTTCATTCTCACAGAAAAGAGAGAGAGGGGCGGCGGCTTCTGGGAGGCACAGAGAATAGATTTCTGCCCACTTAGAATTTCTCTGGTTGCTAGGAATACTCCAGAAGACTTCGGGGTCGACGTGAAAGAGCCAGATCTCGTGTGCAAAGATCTGGTGCGTGGAAGATCATTTCCTCGACTCAGAATTCCACCGGTGATACGCAAGCAGGTATATATGATTTAGATCGGTTTCCGCTTTCAAGATCTGAATTCATATGTTAATAATTATTGTAATTAATTAAGTCTACATCCGAGGGATCCCGGATCCAACAGTACCAGCCATTGGAAAAAGTCGCCCTTGCACTAGTGAATGCTGCTAGAAGGTTGAGACCGTATTTCCATGCACACACCATACAAGTTCTAACCGACCTCCCACTTCGCCAAGTATTGACCAAACCTGAAGCATCAGGTAGGATCGCTAAGTGGGCGGTTGAACTTGGCGAGCATGACATAAATTTATGTCCTCAGCAAGCTATAAAGGGACAAGCCCTAACAGATTTCCTAGTAGAGGCTAAGTTCTCCGAAGCACCAAAACAGGAAGAACTCCCCCCAAACAAAGCCAAAGCCGAACAACCAAAGGAACCTCCAATAGACTGCTGGAAAGTCTATGTAGATGGTGCTTCAGGTCGCACAGGCAGTGGGGCAGGAGTGATGATACTTAGTCCGGATGGAATGGAGACATCGTATGCACTTCGGTTTAATTTCCCAACGACGAATAATGAAGTCGAGTACGAAGCATTGATTGCTGGACTCCGCCTAGCTCATTCTTTGCATATCCGAGCCGTTCAAGTTCATAGTGACTCCCAAGTCATATTGAGCCACATGTTAGGTAGATACGAGGCAAAGGGAGAAAGAATGAAGAAATATCTGCAAAAGGCAAAAGGTTTGCAAGAAGGCTTTGAATACTTCGAGCTGCGGCGGATTCCTAGAGAAAAAATAATCGAGCTGACGCCTTAAGCAAACTGGCCTCATCCTCAACAAACTCGCCTGTAGAAGAAGTCAAGCTTCGAAGCATTGAAGAAGCCGAACTAAACCTCGTATAGGAAGACGAACCGAACTGGACGTCTCCCTACCGAGCTTACTTAGAGAAGGGGGTATTGCCCCACGACAAGCTCAAAGCTAGGAAACTCCTAAGCAAAGTTCCGAAGTACACCCTGGACCAAGGAGTGCTGTATCGAAGGTTATATCTCCAACCCCTCTTAAGATGCGCCGGGCCGAATGAATCAAATTATGCACTGAGAGAAGTGCATGAAGGAGCATGTGGGAGTCACATCGGAGCTCGAGCACTAGCAAAAAAGGTTATGAGGTGGGGATACTACTGGCTTACAATGTTCTAAGATGCAATCGACATTGTCAGAAAATGCCAAAAGTGCCAAATCCATGCCACGGTGCCGAGGTTACCATAGACAGGCCTCGTGAGCATGCAAAGCCCCTGGCCGTTCGTGCAATGGGGGGTAGACATCGTTGGACCATTCGACAAAGCTCCTGGACAGCTCCAGTTCTTCATCGTAGCCATCGACTACTTTACTAAGTGGGTCGAGGCTGAACCCTTGGCAAAGATCACAAGCATGAATGCCCTAAACTTCATCTGGAAGAACGTAGTTTGTCGCTTTGGCGTACCTCACATCCTTGTCTCGGACAACGGAACGCAGTTCACGGACCGAGCATTCAGAGAATGGTGTGAAGGGTTTCATATTCAACAAAAGTTCACTTCGGTTGCTCACCCTCAAGCGAATGGCCAGACCGAAGTTACGAACCGAACAATCGTCAAGGGGCTCAAAACTCGCCTCGACAAAGCCAAGGGAGATTGGGCAGCAAATTTACCCCAAGTCCTATGGTCATACCGAACAACTCCCAGGACCTCGAACGGAGAAACAACTTATAGTTGGTGTATGGAACCGAGGCAGTGATCCCGATAGAGATCGGTTTGCCGAGCCATCGCACGCTTAACTTCTCAGCCGAAGCCAACGACGAAGAACTTCGAACCGATCTAGATCTGCTGGAAGAGAAGCAAGAGCTAGCATACATAAGGGAGGCTAAGTACAAACAGCAAGTAGCTCGGTATTATAACCAAAGAGTGAAGTATCAACAGTTCCAAGTAGGCGACCTCGTACTTCGGAATAACGAGGTCAGTAAAGCAGAAAGGCTCGGCAAGTTGGAAGCCACATGGGAAGGACCTTACCGAGTTGAAGAAGCCCTCGGCAAAGGATCATACAAGCTTGCCCATTTATCTGGTGAGCCAATACCCCGAACATGACATGTTTCCCATTTAAAAAGATACTTCGCATAGGTGAAAAGAATTGAGTTTAGAGTTGTTTAGCTCATATAGGTCATGGGTCAGGTCGTCCTGTTATTTTATTTTTCATTTGGTTTTCTTTTTTCAATAAAATTACTTTTTCCTTAACTTTGGTCTTGCATATTTCATCCTGCATATCTTCTTTCCACTCATGCATATTATCTCACTCCTTTATTCTTAAAAACCCTGACGAGGGTAATTTAATATCCTTTTAAGGATAAAACTAAACTCCAACTATGGAGTAACACTTAAACGCGCGTAAGGGGACCACCCCTATCGATAAATTCGACAAATAAGGAACTATAAAACCTTAACCTCGCTTTTCGACGAGGATGGGTCGTACAAGGCCAAACTTCGTCTTATGACGAAGTGAGCCAACTAAGGCCAAACTTCATTTTATGACGAAGTGAGCCAACTACGGCCAAACTTCGTCTTATGATGAAGTGAGCCAACCTAGGCCAAACTTCGTCTTATGACGAAGTGAGCCAACCCGGGCCAAACTTCGTTTTATGACGAAGTGAGCTAACTACGGCCAAACTTCATCTTATGACGAAGTGAGCCAACCCAGACCAAACTTTGTCTTATGATGAGGTGAGCCAACTAAAGCCTTCATCTCGCCTCATGGCGAAGTAGTTCTAATTATGGCCTTTAAAAGGCTTATACAAGCATACAAAATTCCGTTTTATTTCAAAAATGGAAAAGTACAATTACATGGTAATCAAGACGAACTCGAAGGCTTAGGTTTGCTAAAACTAAGCCATCTTGTGGGAAAATCACCGTCGGGGTTGAACTTTAAAACTTCATCTATATTGAAGGTGCCTCGACCTCATCCTCGACTCCTACCCCTACCCGATTGAAGACTCCAACCTCAACCTCGTCGAGCCAACGATTGCCGTTCTTGTTCATAAAACTCCTTAGAGTGGCGCATGAATCTCATATCTGATCGACCCGCGGGAGTCGACGACCTTGAGGGACCGGTGGTAGTGGACGAACTTGAAGGGCAAGCGTCCTTTCCCAATCGGGCAGCCAACTTCGGGCGCCGAGCTAAGATCACATCGTACATACTAGCTACTCGCTTCAGCTTGACCATCTGATCTTGGAGTTGTCAGGAGTCTGCCCCGCATCTTTCTTGGTAATCCTTGCACCGGGCTGCGACCTCTGTTACCTTTGCATCCACTTCAGCAATGGTTTTCCCGCCGTTTCGGCGGACAATTGCCTCGTACTCAACATGCTCCTCAGCGATCTTATCGGCTTCTTCCTTCACAGCCTCATACTTATCTCCAAGCTCCAAAAGCTGAGCTCGAAGCTTATCATTTTTAATTTGAGCGGCTCTAAGTTTCACGTCAGCCTCATTCTGAATATGGCTAACTTGGTCTTTCCAATGAAGAACTTCCCCATTCTTGGCTTCAAGAGCTCGCAGTAAGTTATTGATTTGTGCTATATACGGAGAAGCATTGAAAAGTTTCGGAGAAGAAGAAGACTACAAAAAGGGAAATGAATTTCTAATAAGAAATAAAGTTTTCATTACTTCAGCAAAATGTGCCATCCTACTGATGACGAAGTACATGAAAAAAAAAAAAAGGAGGAGGTAATCAACTGACCTCCTCCTCGTTTTGAGATACATTCTCTGGAACTTCAACCTCAAACCCGGCATCGCCATCAGCCTCAGCCTCAGTCTCAGTTTCTTTCAGGGCGGCATTCAGATCGGCAACAATCGCATCCATTTCTGGATCACGATCCACCGAACTGTCTCGAATCACCTCGGCAGTAAGCAAGTCGATAGAGGCCGCCAGACTCTCAAGTAGAGGAACTACCTTCAGATTCTTCAGGACGATTTCCGTGAAGGCGCGGTTCACTTCTTCCTCGGACACCTCTTTGTACCCGTACTTCGCCTTATCGAGGTTTGGAATGTCCTCGGCGACAGCCTCCACGGTCTCGGCGACACTTCGTGCTGTCATCAACTCCGCCACGTCGCCGCACAAACCCGAGAAGAACTCGGATAGGAAGAGCCTCTCAGTATAAGCTCAGAGAATTGGCCCTTGGCGAGCCACAGAGTCGGTCTCGGCCGCATCCAATTTTGCTTTCCGCGAGGCAACTTCCTTCCGAGCCGCCTCAGCTTCGGCAACAGTGCCATCTTCTCTCCTTTTGGCCTCCCTGGCCTCCCGCGTAGCAGCAGCAAGCTCGCCAGTTAAGCTGGCCTTCTCTTCTTCCAGTTGACGACGGATCTGATTTGTCTCGTTGAACTTCGAGACCCCGTCGTTTACAAAGCTGGTAAAAGTGGATGCACTTTTCACCAACCCGTCCACCCAATTTTGAAAGCTTGCTACGACCAGATCGGCATTCTGTCAAATGCCATACAAGATCAGCAATGGCATACGATAGATCCAAACATATAAAGATAAATTTCTTACCTCAGGATAGGCCCGACACTGCTCTTCCAACTCAATCACCGGGCCAGCTGCACTAACCGAGGACTGGCCTATGGTAAGAATCTTGTCGCCAGTTGCCGAAGTTTTCTTGTTCGGCTTCGGCACCTTCACCCGACGAACTAAGGATACGGGAGAGGGCGACCTCAGAGGAGAGGATCCCGGTACACTTGCAGTTCGTTCTGAGGATGCCTCGGAACCCCCCTTTTCCAATACTGCGGGTTCCTCGGACCTAGGCCTTTTCCTATCTTTTACTAGCTTCACTGTAAAAGAGACAAAGCTAGTCAAATGATATTCATATTAAAAACACAATAAAAAAATAAGTGTAGCCTCACCCTTGACCGACTCTTCCATCGAAGCGGGATCATAAGGGCTCAGCCCGACAAGAGCTAGATCGGTCTCGGAAAACACTTCCCCAACGTGGCCATGGAGTTTTTCTTCCAGCTTACTAAAACACAACTCCGTCTTTTGTTTCCCTAACTTCCCCACCTTCCATATGAACTCAGGGACTTCACCGAACCGACAAAAGAAAAATTTTGATTGCTAGTTCGTCACCTTCGACTTCATCTCAACTTTGAAGCCGAGACGAGGTGAAAGATAAAACCAACCACCGGATGCCCTAAGCTGAAAAAACCTAAGAATCATATCTATACTAAGGTCGTACCCGTGTCGCTTGGCCATCACACCGAGAGCGCACAACTGACAAAAAGAGTTCGGAAAAAGTTGACCCAAAGGAAGCTCGCACTTTCTTAAAAGTCCGGCAAATACAGAAGGTAAGGGAAGACGAAGACCTTGGTGCAAACAGTCCTCATAAACAGTAAAAATGCCATGAGGGAGCTCCGAAGCCCTATCCTCAGCCCAAGGAACCATCCACTCCACATAATCGGGAAATAAATAATTTTGGGCTAAACTAAGAATCTCTGGGCCCTTAAGGACCGACGGAAAGCTAAACGCCCTGTCTTTCGACTTCAATGGCGGTGGAAAAACTACCCTATGCTTAACTGGACACGGAGACTTCACAGAAAAAATATCTACTTCTGCCTCCCTACCCCGATTGGAAGTCACCGGCGGCGAGTCGGAAAACCCTAAGGACCTATCTTCACTAGCACTAGGAGAAGAATTAGCAGACATGGTCGAATAACTTACTTGTCGATATCGAATGACGGTGGCCAATAGAGGAACGTCCGGTTGAAAACTGTGCGAAATCGAACGGAAGAACGACGATAATACAGACGAGCGGCGGCAAGTTTCTCTCACTCTCAATTTTAGAAATTAGGGTAAAGTGAGGGAGAGTGGCGTACAGTGGAAGTTTTATTCAAAAAACTTCCGCCCTTTTCAACTCCCATCACCGCAACGTGACACGTGTCCCACTCACTCGGGACTCCAACTGTCGTTCCGTTCTCGGCTTCGCTTACTTACCCACCTCGTCTTAACGAGGTAGCAAGCATTCCGACTTCGTCGAAATCCAATTTCCGAAGGGGCAATGCAAATTTTATACCACCTCGTCTTAATGAGGTGGAAAGCATTCCGACTTTGTTGAAATCTAATTTCCGAAGGGGCAATGCAAATTTTATACCCACCTCGTCTTAACGAGGTGGCAAGCATTCCGACTTCGTCAAAATCTAATTTCCGAAGGGGCAATGCAAATTTTATACCCACCTCGTCTTAATGAGGTGGCGAGCATTCTAACTTCGTCGAAATCCAGTTTCCGAAGGGGCACTGCAAAGTTCTTACCGACTTTGTCTTAACGAGGCGGTATTCGCTTTCTCCTTGTTCTTCATCATGGCATTATAACTTTGACTTTGTCAAAATCAAGTTTTGATGGGGTAATGCACTTGAAGCAAGTAATGCACTTGAAGCAACTTCTTCTTCAACCTATCTACCCCGAATCACACCCTCCCTTCTACATCTTTTTGGGGGGGGGGATGTGATAGGATATGGCTCACTTGCTAGGCCCAAGCATCGGGCCCAATATAGTTGGGCCCCGACAGTTAAGCTCGGCCAACGCAGCTCGGCCTCTAATCCACTTCAAAGAGACTTCTATACCAAGGTGACTCCTACATCTGATAGGATATGATAGGATATGGCCCACCTGCTAGGCCCAAGCATCGGACCCAATATAGTTAGGCCCCGACAGTTAAGCTCGGCCAACGCAGCTCGGCCTCTAACCCACTTCAAAGAGACTTCTATACCAAGGCGACTCCTACATCGACTACAATTCAAGCTCCAAGAGATATAGAAGTTCGGTGTTTATCCAATGAAGGAGGAGATCAAGCCAAAGAGTCCTAATAGGAAAAGACTTGTAATCCTAGTCGAATTCCACATGTAAATACCTATAAATAGGGGTTTAGAATAGATTGAGAAGGAGGAAGAATCTTTATACAAGCTACACGCATACTCTCAATAAAATCCACACACACTTTCGCTCCGTGGACGTAGATCTATCACGATAGATCGAACCACGTAAATCCCTTGTGTCCTTTACTTTTGTGTCTGTTAATTCCTTGTTCTCGTGCATAAATCATCCTTGAAAAGCAAGATTGATCAGTTTGGCTATAAAATAAGCCTACATGCAGACCTACAGTAGCCCCACCATTTGACGGAAGTTAACGCCGTCTGTGGCTTGGCCGGTTTGAGTGAAAAATCGGATGAAAATCGGTTCAACCAAACCAAACAATATTTAATTAAAGAATGCCAAATGTCACTTTCCGATGGAGGGTGAATTTTACACCCGACCTGGCATATAACGACCCGACAAATTGGAGGGCTCCCATTATTTAATTAATATATATAGTATTTTAATCAAAGTTGGAGGTCTCCCATTTTGGCTGCAGTGGAGCCCTCCGACTTTGATGTGAGTTCTGAATATTTTATATTATTTAATTTATTTATTTTAATTTTTTTTACGATTTAAATTAATACAAGACTTTTTTTAAAAAAAATTCAATTGTATTGCACATTTAGAAAATTACAATACAATAAAAGAAAAAAAAATTAAAAAAAAACATAGTAAAGAAAAAAAATCTAATCTTCCGATGGGGGAGGGTGGGGATGCCGAGCTTCTTGCGAATGATCGCTAGCATATCCTCGTGCTTTCGAAGCATCTCGAGAGGTATGTTGGAGGTATCTTTCATGTATATGTCGTACATGGTCGACAACTCAAAGGAGGTGGCTAGTTTTGCCAAACTCGCCTCCTTACTCTCAGAGGCCGCCTCGTCAGAGTGAGACATTTTCGACTTCCCTCTTGCATTCGCCTTCGCCGTTCGAACCCTCGGGCCGGGGTCTGTAACTGTCTGTACTGGTGGAATCCGCCATCTCCATCGAAGGAGTTGACTCCCTACTACTTTCAGTAGAGTATGAGCCGTCGATGCTAGTTTTGCATCATTTCACAGCTTCGATGCTTCCGGTGGTGACTAAAAAATTAGGTGTATCGCGCACCTTATCCCAAGCCTTGTATTACTTGAATGGCTTTCCCGTCAACCCATGAAACTGCTTGAATGTGTCCGTGATAATATCCTCCGTACCTCTTCCACTACCCAAATTGGTCGAGCACGAAAGGTAGAACGATTCGAACAACTTGATATCTTTCATTGCGTGTTTCCAATGATGACACAATTTTTCAGAGTGCGAGAAAAAGCATCTTTTGGGCGAATCTAGTTGTAGCGGTTGGCAATTCTCTTCCAAAGAGCAACCTCCTTTTGCTTGTTGCACCGGTTTGGATCGTGGGATGTATCGACCCAAACACGAGCAAGACACAAGGTCTCCTCTTCGGAATATGGGATTGCGCAGCCCGTATCGTCCGTCGGCATCTTCCCTGCTTCGGGCGTTCTTCCGCCGTGACCTCGTGCTCGACCACTGCCTCGTGCTAGGCCTACGTGGATCGGCACCTCCTGAACCTCTTCCTCCTCCATCGGTGGATCGGATTCGTCGGCCAAACTCATTGCCGGTGGTGAGGAGTTGCCTTCTTCGTCAATCTCGAAAGTAGACATGCGGTGGATCGGTGAGTGCCTCGTTCACGGAGGACCCATTGGCGAGTAAAATAACGATGTCGGTGTGTACGCCGCTTGAAATCTAGGCATCGTTGGAAAAAATTAGGATGTTTGTGTGGGAGGCATAAGGTAGAAAACCTTGAGGCCGTGTAGGTGTTGGTGTGTGAATGAGAGGGGTTGAAGAGCTAGAATTTGGGTAATTTGAGTGATCTTGGTTTGGATCGTAGTAGTTTGATCCAAACCTAGTCCGTGGGTCGGAGGGATCCATGACAATAGAGAGAATTTGAAAATGAAAATAGAGAGAAATTCAATTGAAATTGATGAAAATAGAGAGAATTTGAAGATGAAAGTGGTGTAGAAATGTGATGAATGGGGGGGGGGGGGTTATATATAGGTAAAAATTAGAAATTAAAAAAAAAAATCTCCGGTCAACGGTCAAACGACCCTTGACCAGTGGGAGCGTGACACGTGGCGGGCCTGTCAGAGGATGAAGCGGGCCCTTGGAGGGGGCCAACCGCACGCCCGGGCGCGGAGGAGGGCTCGGAGGCGGGCGGGAGGGCGGCGCCCCTCCCGCTGCTGATGCTCTAAAAAATTGGGTATTTTTTTTATCTCTATTACAAAACTAGGTATTTTAAATTTTTACTCTTACAAATTTGGACCCTATTTTGTTTATTTAATTAGTTTACTATACATTATTAAATATTAATACATCAGTCCAATTAATTTTCTACTTTTCATTTCGGTCCATTCACTAGTTTATTTTCTATTTCATTTTTGGCTTATATACCACCCAAATTCCACTCACTTTAATATTGAGCTTTTATTACAATCAGATTACAATTTACAATGAAACATGTTAATGAGTATTTGAGCCGTTTATGATAATGTCCTAACTTTATTTATTACTCCGTGTATCTTTTGATAATTACTCCATGTTTATGAGTAGTAGTTTTTTTTCCCTCGTACGTTTTAAATTTGAATTTATGCTTTAAATATTAATTATTTTATTTTCAATAATATTAATAAAAAATTAACAAATTCACTGACTTTTATTACTCTCTTAGTAAGAGATAAAGGGTAATAAGGTCTTGAGTATTAATCATGTCACTTATTTCAAGTTTGCAACAACAACAAATGTAAGGAAATGGAATTAAAATATCCACAGGAAAGAAAAAGAAAATAATTAAACCAAAAAAAAAAAGAAAAGAAAAAAATCTAAATTCCAAAAAAAGAAAAAAGTGTTGTAAATATATCTAAAAGATATATTCCATATCTAAAAGATATACTCCATATATATCTTATGGATAATCATCTCTAACCCTAATACTAACCCTAGCTCCTTGTACAACTATAAATAGAGACTTTTAGTCCTCATAATAATACATTGAGAAATCTCCTGCAGTTTACTTTTCTCTCTACATATTCACTCTTGTTTTCTCTCTTTTCTCTAGAGAATTTCTCTCTAGTTTACAACACGTTATCAGCACGATTGTTCTATATTCAAAGTTAGTGATTGCAAATAGGTAATCATTATTAGTTTGTTTATGTTCTCCCTTTTGATTCAAATCGCATAGATTTTGATTAAGTAATGGAATAATCAATATTCCATTAAATGATTCAAATCGCATAAAATTTCGATCAAGTAATGGAGTAATCGATATTCCATTAAGTGATCTATTATGCCACACAGCTTCGCAATATAGATAAATATTCACGCTTTGATTGTTAAATGAATTGTTTGTTAGATGATATATTACGCATATGCATACTATGTAGTTGTTAAATAAATTGGAATCAATGCTTTTATGTTATAAGTTTACACATCTATTATTAATTGCGTAAAGATGGTCTAAATTCAAAAGAATTTGTATCTCTAATGCCTCACATTCTTTATCAAATGTTAATTCATTTATTACTACTATTGATATTGATTCCTATATATTCTAATGTATTGATACAGTTCCATGTAACTATATGTTGTATACATAGATTTGGGCATATACATAGCTTTTTGGAGATAGTATATCCATACATGTATTCATACATGCTCTTCCATGACTGTTGTTCATGCTATAATGCTAGTTTATTTATTTAGATTTGATTCGTAAACTATGGTTGTAATATAAATCATCATGGATCGGAGCTTTTGCTTTTTATGTCACTTGCTATAGATCTATAAATTACATCATATGCTAATTAAGTTTTCATTTATATTTGAAACTTATTGTATGATTCATAGATTTGAGGAGTACATCACTTGATATGAACTTATTTGTTCGCAATTTATTACGTATGTTTATTTACAATTTCCAATTGATAATTTAATCATTGTTTCCTGAATAAACATGATTTTTCTATGTTTAATTATCTTGAGGATTATTATATTTTCTTGTCATCGAACCATTTAATTAAATTTATTGTTGGTTCGATTTACGTTGTTGCTCCCGAAGTAGCACAACTAATATTCGTGAAGAATATTTCATGCTCTTAAAGAGAAATTCATAAACACAACTTATTTTGTGTTTTTATATACATTGTTGCTCCTGAAATAGCACAATTTATATTCTTAAAGAATATCACATGCTCCTGATGAGCAATTCATATTTTGGATAATAAAGTATAATTATCCATAAAGAATTGCACAAATGATTGTGCATCATTCATCATAATGTTTATGATTTGGGTCTTAGAATTTGAGATATTGATCGCTCTACTTTTTGAGGGTAGAGAGAGAGCAATGATAATCGATTGAGTATAATCGAGTCGAATCCACAAGGAATGTTAGGACATAAGAATTTCAAGTAGTAACCTAGTTATCTAACTACTATCCAAGCTACAACTAACATGTTTTTGGGTTTTTGATTAACTAGTAACAAAAGGAAAATAATTAACAAACTTAGGACTTAATTAAACAAGCAACAAGTATCAAATGATATATATTCAATAGGAAATGAAAGTGACTCCAATTATACTTCAATTAGGTTTAAGTGATAGGGATGTAACACTCTATCTAGAATTAGCCATTTTAATCCAATTTCATGTGGAAAACCTCCTAAGTATGATTCACCCAATTCTCATTGTAATGAAATCAAGTAGATTAATGAAAGGCTTAATTCCTACTATGATATCAAACAATTCATTAACTCCCATAGCTTATGGAGTTCCTTAACCTATACTATTTTCTAGCATGCAAATCTCTTGATCCTAGAATCTAATCTAAGCCTTCTAAGCTTTAGATCAAACACTTGGTATGCAACCATGGTGATCAATCACAATTACATAATAAAACATAGCCCCAAGAGAAATGAACATGAAATTAGAAGGTAAATTCATAGATCAAGCCTAATCCCATCACTTATCCCTAATCTACATATAATTGGAATCACAAAGAGAACTAGCTAGACATGATTAAGGAAATTAAACCATAAAAAGTAAATGAAATCATGCTTAAAAGATCGAGAATTCAATAAGGAAGAAGAAGATGGTCTTGAATTTCAAATCCACAAAGTATAGCTCCAACAATCTTCAAATTACTAAAGTAGAAAGAGGGAAAATCTATTTAGGGTTCTAGAAATATTAAAGTATGTAAAAGATACCCAAATAGAGTGAATTTAGGGGTTAAATACATCACAAATCGAGTTTGAGTCGAATCGGGATGAAACGGGATGAGTTCGGGCGAGTTTGAGCAAGCCGAACTCGCCCCTTGAGTTGAAGCAAGCGCGTGACCGGCGGCCTAGCCGGACCACCGCCGGCCTGGTGGGTCACCAGGCCGGACCGCCGAACCCTCTGCAGCTGACGGGGGCCTGGGGCTGGTGACCGGCGGCCGGCTGGACCGCCGGTTGTCCTTCCTTTGACCGGTCCACTCCTTCGTTCTTTTGCGCGACTTTTCCGTTTTCGCTCGTTCTCTCTCGTACGAACTCTGATTCTCAATCTGCTTTTTGCTATGGCTTCCTAAAGAGCTCCTCTTCATCTTAGATTGATTAATTTGGCCATGTAAGTTCTCCATTATTCCTGCAAAAAGCATAAAGAAACTTAAGAGAACGAGGACAACATAAATGAAATCAAACAAGTGAAACACTAGCTATACAACTTGAAAATCCACATTCTTAAACACAAGTTTCACTCTAATTAAACTCGATTCTTCCTCGTTTCTGGCCTTCGATCCTTAATCACATGAATGCTCTTTCCAAATCTTACAAAAATAGATCGAAAACCGAGAGAAAATGAGAAAAACACAAAGTATGCTATAAGTTTAGAAACCCTAGCATTTCTAGCATTTAAGAACCTAAATCGAGACTCAAATACATGCAAAATACACTCAACATGCACATAAAATACATGTTAATCAAAACACTTATGGGATGTGCATATTGAGTTCCTTGATGCCTCATCTCACTTCAAAAACCATTTTGATTCAATGAAATTCTCAAGTCAAGCCAAGCCTTCATAAGATCACTCACCATCCTAGCCTAGAACTCAATCACTCAAGCACATTCAACCCTAGACCTCACAAGAATTGTGTATCACTCTATCACTCGATTTATGTAACAAAGGTTAAGCACTCATCTGTAATATCCTGAATTTTCTAAATTTAGTAAGCCTTATTACAAATAGTTGCACCCCGGATAAATTCCATTAATCTCAATAAAAGAAATACATAAGTTATTAAAATCTATATAGATATATTAGACAATATTATACACAACTATATATATATATATATACTGATATGAATAGGTGCAAGATTTAATTAGCTTATGTACATATATATATATATATACTAACGTGCATGTGTGTGTATTATTTATAAATATTAACTAATTAATGCATATTATATGTGTGTGTCGTGTATATATATTACGTATATTTTTCATGTTAATATATATATATATATATATATATATATATATATATTATTAAGTGCATGCATGTATATGAGTTATAGTAGTTATCTTACTTAAAAAAAATAGTTAGTGTGCATACACACACGTATACATGAACATATTATTATTATTATTATTATTATTATTATTGTTATTATATATAAAGAAACAATACTCAATAATTATCAGATACAAAGCCATGTTTTTTTAAGATGACAGCTCTTGTCATAATATATACACGTGGAGCTATATTAGAACTATAAGTAGGAGCTGTAGGTTGAATAGCTTTGTATAGGTTGATGACTACTCCACCCTATAGGTGATTAAGGTAAGCTATATAAGCATGACCAAGCAACTTAGTGTTTCTTATAAATACCGAAAATGAGCTCTTAATTATTTTCATACCCTAAGCTTCAACTACAATCACCCCACCCCTTCTCTATTAAATTCTAGAAAAATACCATCAATCCCATTTTAGAAAATAAGTTTTAAAGGAGTAGTTGTTTCTTCAGGATCTATAGAAGAGAGATTATAGTTCATCGACTATTTCTCAGATTTGCTTCAGGTTATAGGTGGGTCCAAATCATTTTCGTGTGGGTCTAAAATGTTTTGGCATTGTTTTTAATGCTATTTAAATTTTATGTTAAAAATGCAATTATCCATAAAAATATTTTATGTGTATGTTCCAAGAAATGACTCTATGGATCGATCGAGATTCATTGTTAGTATCAGATATAGTAACTTTGAATTGTGCGCACCCCGGTTACATACGATGCCTTGATCACGTCGTATGCTAACTAATGGTGAATTCCTTGAGTTTCGACTCGGGTTTTCTGCAAGTATTGGGATTATTTAGGGTTACGGCCCTGAACCCGGTCTAGATGAACCAAAGGTGATTTGTAGCCTTGGTTGAGTCCAAGAATGAACATCACACACCCCAAAATGATATTTGTATTTTCAAGAGTTGTTTTCTGCAAGCCTCTTGATATACCATGTATGGATAAACTGCTAGTTTTCAAAATGCTTGCCAAAGGGGCATGATCCACTGAGTACATCAAGTACTCAGCCCAAAAATCTTTCAAATGTTTTCAGGTCTGAAAGCAGGTGATGTGCAGCAAGGCTGAGGCAGAGGGTTGTTGCAAGGCTTTATTAAGTTTTCGCTATGTTGTTTTGCTCATAACTCTGATAACAAGACTACTAGTTTGGTAATAATAAATAAGTCGAGGGCGTCATCTTCCAACCCTCAAGTTATATAATATGGTTTCTTTGTTTCCTAAACTTATTTCTCTCTTCCCATTTTACTTATTGTTGGATGGAGAGTGCCGTGTATCAGTTCCTTTTGGAAGCTCGAATTCCCACTCAATTATGGTTATCCCATTTTTCAAAGTGGATGTCGACTCCTCTAGTTTACTGAAAGCCGGTTTACCCCATCTTTTACTTTATGCAGGGTGGAGAGTGTCATGCAATAGTTCCACTTGGACACTCGATTTCCTACTCACTCTTGGTAATTCAATATGTCGTAGTAGATGGTCGACTCCACTTGGCAACTTGACGCTAGTTTACCCCACCATTTTCTTTATAGTCTCATTTTACGTTTTAAGATACTCGTAAAATGGTCATAAATTAATATTATCCCCTTTCTTCCCCACTTCTTTAATCCAACCCCCGTCACACCCCGGTTCACAGGAATCGGGGCGTGACATCATCAAAATCATGCAATACACAACTTTAACCATAAGCTTGCCTATCAACTCAAGTTTACAATACTACTATGCATGCACAAATTAGGATCAAAAAGGTCTTTCTAAAGCTTGTAATGTAGGGACATTTGTTAAGGTAGAGAATTTTAGGCTAAGTGACTTAAATTTTCATCCAAGCACCCTTGCCCCCTATCTTCATCTTTTTAAAGTATGAATTTCTTCATCTTCCACCTTATCCAACTTTTTTTTTTTTTTCAAATGAAACTCCAAGCTTTTACCAATCTAATCACATCAAAAGAAATACTCATTTATGCTCTTTTTTTTTTTTTTTTTTTTCTTGTAAGAACTTTGTTCTTACTACTTTTTTTTTTTTTTAAGAACTTTGTTCTTATTCTTTTCTTTTCTAATAATGAGCTTATAGGAGTGTTCTTTTCCACTCAAACCAAACCTCAAGACCCTTCACCATCACCCACCATTCCTCATGAATTTTCAACTTTTACCAAGGTTCCCTTAACCATCCTTCACCCCCTATCGTCCGGTTTTAGAAGAAAAGGCTCTATAAGGCTCAAAATGGGACGACAATGGTAATGAAAGATAGGTTAGTGTTTAGGGATTATGGGCTAAACAAAGATGGCCTAAGATCATCTCCTAATTATACACACAAGTAGTACTTCTAACATGAGTATCAAGACAAGTTCTAGCAAAGAAAATGTAATGCAAGATCAAGCTCTCAAGAAAGGATATCAACTATGTAAGATGCATAGTTTTAGGCTCAAAAATCCTCCCAAGCTTTTTGCCTAGAGTCTAAGTACTTAAGATCAATCATTCCAAGGTATTCAAGTGAGATAATCCTAATCTTGCTTGATTTAAACTTGAGAAATTTCAAAAATGTCACAATTTTAGCATTAATCATTGACATCTCACCCAAAAGCACTTGAGTAATTGAACATGTTCTTTCACATTCACACATTCAAGCATACATTCCTTCTTTAACTCAAAAACTTTTCCTTTTCAAAAGTTTCGCACATCAACACCCCAAACTCGACTCAGACCTCATGAATCAACAAAATACTCATTCAACCCCTATTCATCCCCTAAATGCACAAAACAAAATAACAAACTTTCAAACAAAACCATAAAACAACAAGACAAACCAACAATGACCAAAATATTTCAAAACAAATCCATTCTCCCAAAGCCACCTCCAAACCGAATTCCTCACTAAAAATTCAACAATCTCCATTCACTTGATCAAAACCAACTTATCCCAATCATTAAATCCAATGAATGACAAGCAAGTCACATAGATATCACCAAGTCACATAATATGCACCAAGATAGACAATAGACAAACTAAGAAGCGATGAAATAAAAGACAAGCATATTTAAAGAGAATTTAAAAGCATGAAATGTAAGTAATTTAAATTCATTATCCTACCCCCCTCCCCCAAACTTATTTTAGAAAATAAATTCTAAAATGAGTTTGTGATTAACACGTATTTTATGTGCATGTTGAGTGTGTTTGAATGTCTTTGAGTCTCGATTTATATGCTTAAATGTTAGAATGCTAGGGTTTCTTGAGTTTTAAATTGCCTGATAGGATATGGCCTAGCTACTAGGCCCAAGCATCGAGCCCAACATAATTGGACTCGAACGGTTCAGCTCGGCCCAGTAAGCTCGGCCCCTTTAAACGGTTCAGATCGGCCCAACTCAGGTTAGCCCACCTCGGCCCAACACTCCAATAAGGCAACTCCGATTCCTACACCAGCTACAACTCTAATCCTGAAGGAGATCTAGAAGCTCGGTGTTTACCCACAAAAGGAAGAGATCAAGTTCAAGAGTCCAAGTTGAAGAAGAATTGTTATCCTAGTAGAACTCTATGTAAAAATATCTATAAATAGGGGCTTAGAATAGATGAAGAAGGGAGAACAATCTCTTGTAAGCCTCACGCATAAAGCTAATAAAAGCATACATACTTTCCGCCCCGTGGACGTAGATCTCTCGATCGAACCACGTAAATCCCTTGTGTCCTTTACTTTCATGTTCTTTAATTCTCTATTTTCGTGCCTAAATCACCCTTGAAAAACAAGATCGATCACTGGCGCCGTCTGTGGGAAACTTAAAATCTTGTGAATTCCGATTAACGCTTTCAAGATCAGTCATAATGGCAGGAAAATCGACAAAGTCGACACGATCCAACTGCCGCTGCTGCTGCTGCCGCGGCCAAACGGGAAAAAGAGGCCCAGCAAGCTCGACAAGGTGCTAACAATCCTCCTCGACGGGATGCAGAAGAGGTCGAAGCCAGCCATGTACCAGAGACCGACCGCCCCCAACGATCTGGAAAAGAGCCGATGCGAAGCCTGACCCCCGAAGGGGATGTCGCAAACATACCCGTTGACTAGTTCGGCAACCAAATTCACCAGAACTCAGGAAGCCGTGATAGCAGTAAGGAGGACGAGCTCCCCAACTACCAGCGGCAGCTCAGCGATGAAGTAAAGGCATTCCTGGTCGAGAACCAGCAAAACCTCCTGAAGTTCACTGAACAACGACTTGAGCACAACCAAGGAGGACAACGTGAAGCGGCCACACAACCTCACCGCCGAGAAGGGTCCCAAAGCATTTAAATTGTACATGCACGGGACCCTATAAGGCGGTTCAAGGAAGGTCACCGAGGTGAACGCAATCAGCACTCACCTCGGCCTAACATCCCATCACATCGACGGGAGAACCCTCCCCATTACGCCAACCTGCCTCGGCGCAATAACGACAATTATCGAGGTGGCACATACGATGTTTATGGGAGGCTGTCTACCCCCTTTACCAACCGCATCCTGTACACGCCACTTCCATCCACATACAAAGTGCCACTAGTAAGGCCGTACGACGGGCTGTGCGACCCGCAAAATTTCCTCTCGCAGTTTCAGTATAATATGTTGAATCATGGGGCTGAGTGACGACATCTATTTGTGCAAAGTGTTCCCCGAACTGCTGGTCGATAATGCCCGTGCATGGTTCTACAGCCTACCGCCTAGGAGTGTTAACTCCTACGCCGAACTGATGGAGGCCTTTGATAGGAGGTTCTTCCAAAAGGCCGAACCAAAGACTACCACGGCACAACTACTTTCACTTCGGCAAGGACGGGGGGAATCGATCAGTGATTTCATGACTAGGTTCAACAAAGAGAGCCTGAAAGTCGATCGGCTGACCGACGAAGTCCACATCTCGGCATTCCAGAATGCAATTCAGTCCGGTGCCCTCTACAGGGAGATCGTCAGGGAGGATCCTCGAACCTCGAGGGAACTATGGGCCATAGCAGATAGGTTTGCACGAGCGGATGAAGCTGATCGGAAGAAACGGGAAGCCGACAAAGCTGAATCTTCCGACCGAAAGAAGAGAGAGGAGCGCAACGACCAAGGGAGTAGTCGCCGAAGTGCCCTCGACAGATTGCAACGGGTACCTATACAGTCCCGGCTCAGACCTCGGCCGAACCAAGAGAAAAACCAGTTCACTCAACTGACGAAGCTGAGGACAGACATTTACGAGATTCACCA
The DNA here is from genome assembly GCA_001642375.2 of Mentha longifolia. Lineage (NCBI taxonomy): Eukaryota > Viridiplantae > Streptophyta > Magnoliopsida > Lamiales > Lamiaceae > Mentha > Mentha longifolia. The sequence continues at coordinate 29,015,470 of CM038115.1, forward strand.
AAATTTGTTCGAGAAGCCTCAACCAATGTCATGAGGAGGAGCTAAGCGCCAATCCAAAAATAAATATTGCAAGTTCCATGAGGACTACGGCCATGACACGGAGGATTGCAGAAATCTTGCTTCAGAAATTGATTACTTGGTGCACGACGGTACTCTGGGGAGATACCAAAGTCACAACCAGAATGAAGACCGCCCCCGGGACAACAAAAGATGAAGACAAAATAGAGGGGGGAATAACTGTGGCCCCCAGGCCGACAAGAAGCCGAAGCGAGAAGACGACGAAGATGAGGACCAGCCTCAGTATGATGGAGTCATACAGGCTATTACCGGGCTCCCACAGGGAGCTACGAAGTCGTCATTGAAGGCCGAAGCTCGAAGCCTGCAACATGACGAACCTTCCCAAAAAAGGTTAAAAAAGGACGAGGTAATTACTTTCTCGGACCAAGACCCAGTGCCACCTGCCATGCCCCACCAAGATGCGATTGTGATTGAAGCCGGGGTGGCTAATAAGCTCATACGACGTGTTTTCGTTGATACTGGAGCCTCGGTTAGTGTCCTCTTCAAGAATTGCTTCGACCAGCTAAGAATGGAGAAGGCGCAGCTCGCACCAGCACCAGTCCCACTAAAGAGCTTCGTCCAACAGGAGACGCAAACAGAGGGGGTTGTACAACTGCCTGTAATAGTGGGAATTCATCCATTATCAATCGCTAAGGTCATCAACCTCTTCGTCGTTAAAGCAGAGTCTCCATACAACGTTATACTCAGAAGGGATTGGCTGGTGGCGGTTAAGGCGATCTGTTGGCCATACCACTTAACGATCAAAATCCCGTCAAAAAATGGGGTGATTGTAGTTCGAGGTGACCAAAAGCGAGCAAAAGAGTGCATGCACATCGCACTACGAGGTGCCGGGGCACCCCCGCACTCCCAAGCATAGCAATTATAGCTGCCCGAAGAGTTGGAGCAGAAAAAAGAATCTGCACCCGACGAGCTGGTGGAAAACATAGCACTCTACGAAGATGACCCATCCAAGGTCGTCAAAGTAGGCTTCGCTGGAGGAGCCAAACTCCACAGGCAGATCATCCAACTTCTTCGGGAATACAGAGATGTCTTTGCCTGGACACCCCTCGACATGACTGGAGTAGCACCTAGCATCATTACTCATCGACTGAATATCGACCCTGGAGTAAAGTCAGTCAAGCAGAAACAATGAGTCTTCACTGCAGAACGAAGTCAAGTCATTTATGACGAGGTGCAACAGCTTCGGAAAGCTGACATCCTGTTCAAGGTCAAATATCCGACGTGGATAGCTAACCCGGTCATGGTAAAAAAATAACAAGGAGGTTGGCGGATGTGTATTGACTATACCGACCTCAACAAATACTGCCCAAAGGACTGTTACCCCTTGCCCAACATTGACAAGAAAGTAGAAGCCCTGGTCGGTCACAAGGTCTTTAGCTTTCTAGATCTATACAAAGGGTATCACCAAGTCCTAATGAGTGATGAAGATGCGCCGAAGACAGCTTTCATCACAGACTTTGGCGTCTTTGCCTACAAGAAGATGTCATTTGGGCTTAAAAACACGGGAGCAACCTATCAAAGGATGGTTGACAAGATATTTGAATGTCACATTGGAAAGATCGTTGAAGTCTACGTCGATGACATCGTCGTCAAAAGTAGAGAACCAGCGACCTGCGTTGATGACCTCAAGATCGTCTTTGGCCTACTTTGGAAAGTGAATCTGAAGCTAAACCCTGAGAAATGTATCTTTATGGTCCGATTAGGAAAATTCTTGGGGTGCTGGGTTTCGCAAGAAGGTTTGAAGGCCAACCCCTCGAAAGTCCGAGCTGTCCAGGAAATGAAGGTCCCGAAAACTATTCACGATGTGCATCAACTGACGGGCTGTTTGGCAGCGCTAAGTCGTTTCTTATCTAAGGCCGCCGAAAAGCAGATCCCATTCTTCAAGATTCTCAAAACGGCACCCGACTTCGAATGGAAGGACGAGCACAAATCGTCGTTCGAAGAGCTGAAGAAGTACCTGGCCAAGCTCCCAACTTTGTCTGTTCCGAAAGATGGAGAAGTCCTCTCCCTATACCTCGCAGCCTCGGATGAAGCTATAAGTGTTGTACTAGTTCGGGATGAAGGACGTCAGTAACTTTTGTTTATTTCATTAGCCGAGCTCTAAAAGGACCGGAGACGAGGTACCGGCCATTGGAAAAAGTCGCCCTTGCACTAGTGAATGCGGCTAGAAGGTTGAGACCGTATTTCCAGGCACATACCATACAAGTCCTAACCGACCTGCCACTTCGCCAAATACTGACCAAGCCTGAAACATTGGGTAGAATCGCTAAGTGGGCGGTCAAATTCGGTGAGCACGACATAAACTTCTGTCCTCGGCAAGCTATAAAGGGACAAGCCCTAGCAGATTTCCTAGTGGAGGCTAAGTTCTCCGAAGCGCCAAAATAGGACGAAATCCCCCCAAGCAAAGCCGAAGCCGAACAACCTAAAGAACCTCCAAAGGACTGCTGGAAAGTCTATGTAGATGGTGCTTCACGTCGCACAGGCAGCGGGGCAGGAGTGATGCTACTTAGTCCGGATGGAATTGAGACAACGTATGCACTTCATTTTAGCTTCCCAACGACGAATAATGAAGTCGAGTACGAAGCATTAATTGCCGGACTCTGTCTAGCTCGTTCCTTGCATATCCGAACGTCAGTTCATAGTACTCCAGTCATAGTGACTCCCAAGTCATAGTGAGCCACATGCTAGGCAGATACGAGGCAAAGGGAGTAAGAATGAAGGAATATTTACAAAAAGCAAAGAGTCTGCAAGAAAGCTTTGAATACTTCGAGCTGCGGCGGATTCTTAGAGGAGAAAATAACTGAGCTGACACCTTAAGCAAACTAGCATCATCCTCAACAAACTCGCCTGTAGAAGAAGTCAAGCTTCGAAGCATTGAAGAAGCCGAATTGAACTTAGTAGAGGAGGACAAACCGAACTGGATGACTCCCTACCGAGCTTACTTAGAGAAGGGGGAATTGCCCCATGACAAGCTCGAAGCTAGGAAACTCCTAAGCAAAGTCCTGAAGTACACCCTGGAGCAAGGAGTGCTATATCAAAGGTCGCATCTCCAACCCCTTTTAAGATGTACAATGCCGAATGAAGCAAATTATGCACTAAGAGAAGTGCATGAAGGAGCGTGTGGGAGTCACATCGGAGCTCAGGCACTAGCAAAAGAGGTGATGAGGTGGGGATACTATTAGCCTACGATATTCCACGATGCACTTGAGCTCATCAAGAAATGCCCAAAATGTCAGATCCACGGGATAGTCCCTAGGCTACCCCAGAGCGACCTCGTCAGCATGCAAAGCCCATGGCCGTTTGTACAATGGGGGATCGACATAGTCGGACCGTTTGACCGAGCTCCCGGACAACTACAGTTCCTCATCGTAGCCATTGACTACTTCACTAAGTGGGTAGAAGCCGAACCTTTGGCTAAAATCACAAGCAAGAATGCTCTTAACTTTGTCTGGAAGAACATTGTCTGCCTCTTTGGCGTAGCTCAGTCCTCATTTTAGATAACAAAACGCAAACATTCAGAGAATGGTGCAAAGGTCTACACATTTAGCAAAAGTTTACTTCGGTAGCCCACCCTCAAGCGAACGGCCAAACTGAAGTTACAAACAGAACAATTGTCAAGGGGCTCAAGACCCGACTTGACGAAACCAAAGGAGATTGGGCAGCAAACCTACCCCAAGTCCTATGTCATACCAAACAACTCCCCGGACTTCAAATGGAGAAACACTTTACAGTTTGGTGTACGGAACTGAAGTTGTCATTCCAGTTGAGATCGGATTGCCGAGCTACCGCACGCTGAATTTTTCAACCGAAGCCAATGAAGAAGGACTACGAGCTGATTTGGACCTACTAGAAGAGAAGCGGGATTTGGCTTACGTCAAGGAAGCTAAGTACAAGCAGCAAGTAGCTCGATACTATAACCAAAGAGTGAAATTCCGACAATTCCAAGTAGGCGACCTCGTACTTCGGAATAACAAAGTCAGCAAGGCAGAAAAGCTCGGCAAACTACAAGCCACATGGGAAGGACCTTACCGAGTTGAAGAAGTCCTCGGCAAAGGGTCATATAAGCTCGCCCATCTATCTGGTGAGCCGATACCCCGAACTTGGCATGTCTCTCATCTAAAGAAATACTTCGCATAGGTGGAATGAGTAAAGATCATTTCATCTTAAGTCGGTTAGGTCATGAGTCAGGTCGTCCTGTTTAAATTTTTACTTTGATTTTTTCTTTTTTATCAATAAAGTTTTTTTTCTTTTCTATTGGTCCTGCATATTTCATTTTAAGCATTTTTCTTTCCACTTGTGCAAATTATTTCGTTCAACTATTTTTTTAACCCTGACGAAGGTATTTAATATCTCCAACCATGGAGTATATACTATAAACGCGCGTAAAAGGCCAAACCTCATCATCTGACGAGGTGAGCCGAACAAAGGCCAAACCTCGTCATCAGATGAGGTGAGCCGAACAAAGGCCAAACCTCGTTGTTTGACGAGGTGAGCCATAGAAGGCCAAACTTCGTCCTTAGACGAAGTGAGCCATAAACAACCACACTTCCTCTAAGAACGAAGTGAGTAAAAAAAGGTAAAACTTCATATTCCCGCGAAGAAAGCCGTATAATACGAACTTCATTCTTTGATGAAAAGGGCTATCAGACTAAGACAAACCAATAAAGCGCAAAAACTCATAATGAATGCATAAGTAAGAGTACGAAAAAAAAAAATTCTATCTTATTTCGAATAAGACAAGAATGCGTACAATTACATTGGTATTTATATTAAAGAGGTGCTCCCGAGCTAGACGACCTACCATAATTAAGCCACCTATCAACAAAACTAGGCCCGGCTGGAGGATCGGGCAAACCTATAATGTAATCTATAGCTTGCATGCCCCGGCCTCTACGGAAAGCCAAGCCCTGACCTCGACCTCGGCCTCGAGCAGTGGAAGCCTTACCTTGGTTGGCAGAAATTAAGCCACGAGCTCGACCTTGCCCGCAAGAAGCTCTCGGCACCTCTTCCAGACGAAGTGATTCACTTGTACCCTCCAAATAAGCCCTGGAGGCCGCATCCAACACTCCCGAACTCGGATCGGTATTAGCCGAGCTCGATGAGTACGTCTCTGAGATCAAATATTGTAATAACTTGGGCCGACGAGCTTTTACAGTCTCATATGAATTGATAGCTTCAACCAGCTCGTCGACCAACCCCCGGTACTCCCAAGAGTTCTCGCCATAATCGTGCCGGTAACGCTGAAGCCACTCCCTTTTCTCATCCACCTTGGCCAAGACCTCGGCAATAGTAGGCTTCCCACTCTGGCGGATAATGTTTTCGTATTCAAGGAATTCTTCTTCGATACGCTTGGCTTTTCCCCTAAGCCTACCATGCTTCTCCTTCAGCTCGATCAATTGAGCTTGCAACCCGTCCGATTTAATCTGAGCGGACTGCAGTTTCACTTCCGTCTCATTCTCAATGTGGCCTATCTTGTCTTTCCAGTGCAAAGCCTCAACCTTCGCTGCTTCAAGTTGACGTTGAAGTCAAGCTATTTCCTCTAGACAAGATGATAAGTTGACACAGTTCGGAGAAGACTACAAAAATGGAAACAAATTTCTAATAAGAAATAAAGTTTTCATTACTTCAGCAAAACGCGTCATCCTATTGATGGCGAAGTACATGTTACAAAAAAAAAAAAAAGAAAAAAAAAAGATGAGGAGGCGATCAACTGACCTCCTCCTCGTTTTCTTACTCTTCAGCATCCCCTCCGGCGTCACCACCAGTTCCGCTCTTAGCCTCGATTCTTCTCAGGGCGGCATTGAGCTCGGCAACAATCGCATCCATGTCAGGATAGTGATCTACCAGACTTTCCCGAATCAGTTCAGCAGTGAGCAGATCGGTAGAAGACACCAGGCTCTCGAGAAGAGGAATTGCCTTCAGATTTTTCAGCATAATTTCTGTGAAAGATCGGTTCAGTTCCTCATCGGACACCTCCTTGTGCCCGTACTTCACCTTATCGAGGTCTGGAATGTCCTCGGCGATAGCCTCCACGGTCTCCGATACACTTCGAGCCGACAACACCTCGGCCACATCGCCGCATAAACCCGAGAAGAACTTGGACAGGAAGAGCCTTTCAGTATAGGCTCGAAGAACTGGCCCTTGGTGAGCTACAGCGTCGGCCTCGGCCGATTCCAATTTGGCCTTCAACAAGGCTACCTCCCTCCGAGCTGCCTCAGCTGTGGCAACAGCGTCGTCCTCCTTCTTTTTGGCCTCCTCGGCCTTCAGGACGGCAGTGGCAAGGTCGCTAGTTAGGCTGACCTTCTCTTCTTCCATCTGACGCCTGACGCTGTTAATCTCATTGTACTTCGAGACCCCGTCATTCAAGAAGCCAGTAAGGGTGGACGCGCCCTTCACCAGCCCGTCCACCCAGTTGTGAAAGCTCGCCGTCACCAGGTCGGCATCCTGCAAATGGCAAACAACATCAACGCACAAATACCATAAACCTAACGCAGAAAGGCTTAAAATTCTTACCTCGGGATAAACCCGGCATTCTTCTTCCATCTCCACCACCGGGCAAGCCGCACTAATTGAGGACTGGCCTACGGTTAGAGTCTTGTCGCCGGTTGCCGAAGCTTTCTTGTTCGGCTTCGGTACCTTCGCCCGATGAACTAACGACTCAGGAGAAGGCGACCGTAGAGGAGATAATCCCGGAACACTCGCAGTTCATTCCGAGGACGCCTCGGAACCCCCCTTCTCCAACACTACAGGATCCTCGGACCTCTGCCTCTTCCTGTCTTTCACCAGTTTCACTGCAACCAAAATTCAGAAGAAATTACACATGATAAACCAAATATCTTGTAAATCACAAAAAGATACGAAAGGAGACCTCACCCTCCTCGGGATACAAGGTGTTGCGATTAAACAGGCTCAGCCCGGCCAAAATAAGCTCGCCTTCGGTGTAATCCCGTACAATGGTACCTAGCTGATCTAACCTAGTCACGGCATCAGCCAGATCTACTGTGGAAGCCTGACTTTCTAACTTACTACCTTTCTCTTGCCAGACGAGGTGGGGAACCTCATCAGAGCGACAGAAGAAGAACTTATTTTGCCAATTCGTAATTTTCGATTTCGTTATTAAACGAAATGAATCCCTACGAACCGGAGTCAAATAGAACCACCCCGTATCACCTAATTTAAAAAAGAAAAAATTCAGTATCAGGTCTACTGATACCGGAATACCCATGGTGCTAGCTTCTACAACTAATCCTACGAGCTGTTTAAAAGAGTTCGGTAAGATTTGCCCCATGGCAATACCGAGCTTGCGAAGTAAAGCTCTAAAGATTGGAAACAACGGGAACCGAAGACCGTGCTTCAAACTATCTTCGTACACGGTAAAGAAACCATCCAGAGGCGAACACGCTTTCTCCCCCGGTCCGGGAGCTACTAACAGAGCAGAGGAAGGAAATTGATATTCTCTACAAACATTAATAATCTGTTCTGTGCTAAACGATGACCTATACTTAAGGACTTTGCCCTCAGTCACCGGAGCAAGACACACACACTCAATTGTCCTAGTTGATAAAGAATCTACAGTGAAAGCATTTATTTTTACAGTCGACGGAAAAGATGGCATTGGAGGCGGCGACAACCCATCAACCGCTCCACCGTCGTTACCCCTACTACTTGAAGAAGGAGAGGAAGAAGAATCCATAACTTACTTGTGAAATTATCGGCGGAATAACTCCTAACGATGATTGACGGCAAAGACGCACGGAGAATCTAGCAACGGCAGAGGGAGGCGGCGACTCTTTTTCAGACTTGACATTAGGGCGAAATGCTGGAGAAGGCGTATAGCAGAAGTTTTATTCAAAAACTTCCACCTTTTCAACTCCCACCCCCACGGCGCGACACGTGTCCCGCTAACTCTGGACTTCAACCGGTGCTCCGTGTTCGGCTTTGCCCTTCCAACCAAGATTGTGCCTTGTCCGACTTGTTGACCGACCTCGTCTTAACGAGGCGGCATGCAGTTCAACTTCGTCAAAATCTCAAATTCGACGGGGCAATGTAATTTAAAAACTGACCTCGTCTTAATGAGGCGGCATGCAGTTCGACTTTGTCGAAATCTCAAATTCGACGGGGTAATGCCATTTTACACTCACCCACTTCACTGTTCTGCCCCACATCACACCTCACTTCTACATCTTTTTGGAGGGGGGGGGGATGTGATAGGATATGGCCTAGCTACTAGGCCCAAGCATCGAGCCCAACATAATTGGACTCGAACGGTTCATCTCGGCCCGGTAAGCTTGGCCCCTTTAAATTGTTCAAATCGGCCCAACTCAGGTTAGCCCACCTCGGCCCAACACTCCAACAAGGCAACTCCGATTCCTCCGATTCCTACACCAGCTACAACTCTAATCCTGAAGGAGATCTAGAAGCTCGGTGTTTACCTACAAAAGGAAGAGATCAAGTTTAAGAGTCCAAGTTGGAGAAGAATTGTTATCCTAGTAGAACTCTATGTAAAAATATCTATAAATAGGGGCTTAGAATAGATGAAGAAGGGAGAACAATCTCTTGTAAGCCTCACACATAAAGCTAATAAAAGCATACATACTTTCCGCCCCGTGGACGTAGATCTCTCGATCGAACCACGTAAATCCCTTGTGTCATTTACTTTCATGTTCTTTAATTCTCTGTTTTCGTGCCTAAATCACCATTGAAAAGCAAGATCGATCATTGCCAAATAAAAGAGTTCTATTGTTTCAATATTTTTTTATTACTTATTTTCGTTGTACTGATGACAAAGAAAAGATTTCATGATCATATGTACTGTGTTGCACTGTAGCTAGCAATAAAAAGAAAAAGTTGAAAAGGAAAATTAATAAATAAAAAGAAAATTGACAAGGAAAATTAATAATATTTGATAAATTTTGAAAAAAAATGATGATTAAGTTTATTAATAATGCAATGCAATAACTTGAAACATAAAATTAATAATAAGGGCAATATGGTCTTTTAACGATTTATCCATCCATTTCTATCAAAGAGAACAAGCGTATGGATAATATTTTCCCACATGTTATCTGATAGGGAGTAATCTGTCAGCTCCCTAACATGCTTCTGAAACACAGGGACAACAGATACACAGACGCCGGATTCACACCAGATCACCAAGGATCTGATGAGTAAGAGAATTAAGTATAGCGGATCCAGATCGTTCCTTATCCTGGATCCGGATAGGAAAGGCGCTGAGCACTTCCGTATGGGATCTGAGTATATGAGATGCAGATCACCTCCCGTTGTTATCATTCTCTTAACCCCAGATCCCTATATGCGGTGTAGAAAAACGTGACCCTGGGGACCACTTCGGGGACCACTAATCATAACTAAAATATTCTCTTTAACTACTTTGTCTCCCTCAAAAAGACTAACTTAACCTCATAGTATAGATGTAATTACCCTTTTACCCTCACTCTCTGCGCTACTATAAATATGCAACCTTCTTCACCAAGGAAAGGTACGCCTTCTTCATTAGCACTTTACCTCCGCTGCAAGCTTTGCTGAAGCGGATTTTTATAAAAACTCATACTGACTTGAGCGTCGGAGTGTCTTCCCGGAGGACCCCTCCCCATTCCTCCGGTGCTGTTTTGCAGGCTCATAGCTAGAAGGCGGTGACCGGAAAGGCATTATTCAGGTAGCAAGGTTAACGAAAAGGAAAGAATTAATACCATAAAGCGAAACGGTGGAAGATCATTCGGAATGATTTTCTTAGCGTCTTTCATTTATTTGTATTACTGATTATTGTAAAAATCTGTTGATGGAAAATAACCCAATCTATCAACTGGCGCCGTCTGTGGGAAATCTCTGGTTAAGGCGTAGATTTCCCCTTAAAATAATAATGTGCTCTGAGTTTTGATTCAACTTCTCTGTGAAAGAACGGAAAATCAAAATTCAGATGTTCATACAATTTGTGTAATAGTAATTCCTAATTTAATCCACTTGTGGATTCTGATGAAGAATTTGCCTAAAATTTGGATAAAAAGAGGCTCAATTGTTCTTGCATCTCATGTAGGATCTGTGGTGAGAAGCAAGAAAAGAGGATTTACGCAAAGTCCTAACTTCGGCAAAAGAGGAATTCGATCATAGTAAAGATCATTCTCTTAAAATCCTTTCGTTTCACCCATTGAATATTCGCCGTGCTTCTTCAAGGCATCAGTCTGGGCATATTCAATGGATATTCATATATATATATATATAAAAACAGAAAAAAGGAAAGTTACATATATGATGCATATTGATTTCTCTCTTTCTTATTAAAAAAAAAACAACAGAGTATTAAAAAGTTATAATTGAAGGCCCTCCGTATCTCAGAAGAATCTCGAGAGAAGGAGAAGAACCTGCAAACCTTATACTTGGTGAGTAGAAATACATCACCTACACGTATACTAAGCGATTTGAGAGATTTCTTGATATATATAAAAAAAAAAAAGAGAGAGCAAGATAAGCTGATGGTAAGCCCTGACAAAAGATCCAGGCACAGAAATGCTGTCTTTACGCTTACACAAGAAATCCTCAAAATCGTTTAAGGGAAATGGTCGGGAAAGTCCCATCAAGGGCGCCCGAAGCTCCCTATCCTCCTAGAAAATGAGAAGCCCCAATCTCATATTAGGCACTAATCAAACAAATGATGCGTATGTCTTTGCAGATTTTCCTTGAAAATGGATCAACATTCCAGCATAGCCCAAATGATGGGGTCATCTGCTGAGGGACAGGCGAACACGCCTCATCCTACCCCTGGTTCTGACGCCAATCCTAGAATCATGTCTATAACCCAGGGAATGAATGTAGGAGAATCTGGTTTCTCTCCATTAATGCTGCAACAGATGAAAGCAATGATAGACGGAGCCCTGGAAGGAGCTCTGGAAAAAAGACTAGCTACCATTGGGACTAGTACTCTTGCAGATCCTAACAACCCATCTTCACTTCCTGAAAACAAGGGAAATCAGGAAAAGGCCAAAGGCAAACACACGACCAGATTGCCAAATCCTAAAGTCCTTAAGGATGTTATTACCAAGTTGCCCCAGATCCAAGAGGATGGGCAGTTTACAGATTATGGGTCCTCTGACGATGAAGTGCAAGAAACAAGCACTGATCAGGAAAAAACTCTAACAGATGTACTCCAGAAGCGAATCTAAGATCAACAAGATCAAATGAGGGTCATGGCCAAGGAGCTGGAAGAGCTCCGTAAGGCACACCAAGCATCTGAAAAGAGGAATGCGGATGAATCTGTTCATCCAACAGAAGATACAACGGGCACATCTGTAGCCCGCACTGGGAAGGAAAGCAGATCTGGATGCGGTCCTGATTATGTTAATGAGAACAGCCCTTTCTCGGCCGATATTCAAACTGACCCTATCCCCAAAAACTTTAAATCAGTCTCTTGTGAGTATAAGGGGCAAGGGGATCCCGAAGAACATCTCATGAAATTTGAGAGTTTGTGCCTATTGCACCAACACTCCGAAGGAGTCAAATGTAGGGTATTCTTAACCACTCTTTCTGGCCCTGCCCAGCAGTGGTTTCAGCAGTTGCCCAGGGATTCAATCCACTCATTCAAAGACTTGAGAGAGATCTTTCTACACCAATTTGTGAGTTCGAAAAGATCCACCAAGAATTCGTTGTATTTAACAACCATCAAGCAGGGGGCCACTGAGAGCTTGAGAGAGTATATGACCCGATTTAATGAGGCAATACTGGAAATCCCGGGTGTAGGAGCCACGCTAAAGATACATTCTTTCGTGGAAGGATTAAGGCCAGGACATTTCTTCGCCTCACTAATGAAGAAACCTGCCGAAACCTTTGATGAGCTCTTATCTCGAGTACAGAAGTATATAAACATGGAAGAAGCCATGAGTGCTAAGCGGGCAGATGTAACCTTCAAAAAAGACAAGAAGCCTGATGATAGAAAAAGAGGAGCTCCTGAAGGAAGGAAGCCCGAGAAAAATGAAAGATTTCAACGATCTCTCACTCCACTTACCAGATCCCCAGCTGATCTGTTAGAAGTTGTGATTAAAAAACAGGGGGTACAGATCCCCCCGGGTAGGGACCAGCCTCCAAGGCGACCTCCCTTTGATAAGTTTTGTAAATTCCACAATGATTACGGGCATACCACTAATGAATGCCGTAATCTGAAAATAGCCATTGAAAAACTCATACAAGAAGGACAACTGTTAGAGTATGTTAAAAAAGAATCTGGCCAACCCAAAAGGCGTAAAGATGAAAGGGATGGCAAATTCCCGCAAAAAGAAGCATCAACAGAAACTGCAGCCAATAAAGGCGTAATCTCCATGATCTATGGGGGACCCACAGGAGGTGACTCCAACAGAAGCCGCAAAGCGCATCACAGAGAAATCCAGATGCTGGAAAGGCATGACATGATGAAGATCGAAGGGGGAGTACCTCATCCTGAAATATCTTTTGGGATTGAAGATGACAGATCCTTAATTCATCCTCACGAAGATGCCCTGGTTATCACGGCAGGGATCGAACGATATGAAGTAAAAAGAGTATTCGTAGATACAGGAGCGGGGGTGAATGTAATCTTTGAAGATTGTTTTCTGCAAATGGATGTGCACAAACCACTAGATGGGGTGGCCACAGCATTACATGGTTTTGCTGGAGGCTTGGTCATGTCGTTGGGTTCAATAGAGTTGATGTTGACTCTGGGAGATGGGGATTTGCAGATCTCTAAACCAGCTACCTTCTTGGTAGTAAGGCAAAAATCAGCCTACAACGTAATATTGGGAAGAACAGCTCTCAGTAATTTTCAAGCGGTAGTGTCAACCTACCACTTGATGATGAAATTTCCGGTGGGCAACCGAGTCGGGTCTGTCACAGGAGACCAGGTCCTATCGCGAAGATGCTATGTACAGTCTGTGAAGGCTGGTGAAGCTAAGAAGCGGTCTGGGGACGAATTGAGAGATCCCCAGTGGGTAGCAGGACCTGAGGATAAACGAATGAGGTCTGAAGAACCTGTAGTAGAAAGCAATTCCCAAATCCAACCGGCTGAAGAGCTGTTGTTGGTGGAGTTAAAGCCTAATGAAACAGGGTTTACTACGCGCATCGGGACGCAAATGCCAGATGCGATATCCAAAGCATTGATAGCGTGTTTACGGAAGAATGTGGATATGTTCGCATTCTCATCATCTGATCTAGTAGGGATAGACCCAGAGGTCGCTCTGCACAGCCTGAATGTGGATCCCCAAGCCAAGCCGGTGAAGCAGAAGCTTCGACAATTCGGAGCAGAAAAGGACCAGGTCATTAAAGAAGAGGTGCAAAAGCTGTTGAAGGCCAAACACATACGGGAAGTACAATTCCCAGAATGGCTATCTAACGCCGTTATGGTGCCAAAAGGCAACACTGGCACGTGGAGAATGTGCATAGACTTCAGGGATCTGAACAAGGCGTGTCCCAAAGATCACTATCCCTTACCCATAATTGATCAAATGGTGGACTCTACGTCTGGATGCGAGTTATTGTCAATGATGGACGCATATCAAGGGTACCACCAGGTAAAAATGGACCCAGATGATGTCAATAAAGCAGCTTTTGGGGTCTGTGTGGGAACTTTCGGTTTCCAAAGTATGCCTTTTGGTTTAAAGAACGCTGGGGCTACCTATCAGCGTATGATGGATAAGATATTCAGAAAACAAATTGGAAAAAATATGGAAATTTATGTCGATGACATACTGGTGAAAAGTATAAAAGCTGCAGATCATATCAATGATCTGGAAGAAGCCTTTGCTGTGGCTCGATTCTATCATCTGAAACTAAACCCGGCCAAATGTGCCTTTGGGGTACAATCGGGGAAATTCTTAGGATATGTGGTAACGCCCAGAGGGATTGAGGTAAATCAAGCCAAAGTGCAGGCTGTGCTGGAGATGGCCCCTCCCAGGAACATTCGGGAAATACAAAAACTTAACGGCAGAATCACAGCACTAAGTCATTTCATTTCCAGATCTGCGGATAAGAGTCTGCCTTTCTTTAAAATATTAAGGAAAGGTAGCCAGTTTGAATGGACTCAGCAATGTCAACACGCTTTTGAGGAGCTCAAAAAGCATTTGATCTCTCTCCCTTTGCTTACTAAACCGGCACCTAAAGAGGTTTTATACCTCTACTTTGCAGTAGGATAAGAATCTCTGAGCTCAGTGCTTATCAAGGAAGATGGATCTGTCCAGGTCCCAATCTACTATGTCAGCAAAATGATTCAAGGACCGGAAACAAGGTATACTTACATAGAAAAGGCCGCACTGGCGATAATGGTCACCGCTCGAAGGTTACGACCTTATTTTTTATCCCATAAAGTCATGGTAAGGACCAATATCCCGCTTAAGCAGGTGTTGGGGAAGCCAGATCTATCTGGACGAATGGTGAAATAGGCCATAGAGCTCAGTGAGTATGATGTAGAGTTCGAGCCCAGGACAGCTATAAAGGCACAGGCCTTAGTTGATTTTATGCAAGAAACCACACGAGGTGATGAAAAAGAAGAAAAGACATGGAGAGCCTACGTGGATGGCTCGGTTACCAAAGAAGGATCTGGAGCTGGGATACACATCCTCGATCCTGACAACAAGGAATACAGGTTCGCCATCAAATTCAAGTTCGTGACATCAAATAATGAGGCTGAATATGAAGCCCTCATCAGATCCCTACACATCCTGTTAAGCATGGATGCCAAGAGGGTGGAAATCTATTCTGATTCCCAACTAGTAACACACCAATTATTAAGAATATGTGAGAGGAAAGAGGAAAGGATGATAGCCTATGCCACTGTGGCTGAAACTTTATTGGCCAAATTCTCAAAAGCAGAGATCATCCAAATCCCCAGGGAGAAGAATGAAGAAGCGGATAAGCTCGCTAGGATTGCAAGTGCCATTGAAGGTGTATGGGATGGGGATTTGACTGTATTGCAAGCAGATACCAGATCTGGCTTAACTGAGGTTAATGCCATACATGAAATCAGAGACTGGAGAACACCCATCATCCAGGTCTTGAAAGATGAGGAACAAGGTGGAACCAACGTCGATAGACGTAAAAAAATGATTATGTCAAAATTCTTCCTATTTGAAGGTTTCTTATACCGAAGATCTTTCACACACCCTTATCTCAGATGCTTATCTGAGCCAGAAGGGGAATACTTATTGAGGGAGATACATGAAGGAGCTCCTGGTGCTCATACGGGATGCAAGGATCTAACCAGAAAGGTCTTGAGAGCCGGGTTCTTTTGGCCCAGTATTGAAAAAGATGCCAAGGAATTGGTTAAAAAATGTGAGTCTTGTCAAAAGAATGGCAGATTAATTCATAAGCCCGCAGAGGAAATGGGAGTCATGTCTTCCCCTTACCCCTTTGATAAGTGGGGAATTGATATTGTGGGGAAATTCCCCATAGCCCGTGGTGGAAGGGTTTTCCTGATAGTCGCTATTGACTATTTCTCTAAATGGGTAGAGGCTGAAGCTGTAGTCAAAATCACAGAACAGGCCATGAAAAAATTCATCTGGAAAAACATATGCTGCCGTTTTGGTGTTCCCAGGATTCTCATCTCTGACAATGGAACCCAATTCACAGGTGCATCTGTGCAAACATGGTGTCAAGAAATGGGAATTCAGCAGCGGTTCATGGCAGTAGCCCATCCGCAAGCTAATGGACAAGTTGAAGTCACAAACAGAACTATTGTATCTGGAATTAAGGCCAGATTGGGAAAAGCAAAAGGGAACTGGGCGGACGAGCTGGACTCAGTGCTATGGGCCTATCGAACCAGCCCCAGAACAGCCACAGGAGAATCTCCCTTCAATTTGGTATATGGATCAACAGCTGTGGTACCAGCAGAAGCAGAAGCAAAATCACACCGAATTTTAAAGTATGATGAAAATCAGAACCTGGGGTTGCTCAGGGAAAATCTGGACCTGATCGAGGAACATCGGGCGGAAGCTCAAAACAGAGCTGAGAGGTACAAGCATCAGATGCGGAATGCTTATAACAAAAAAGTCCAAGTGCAGCGATTCGATAAGGGGGACCTGGTGCTGAAAAGAGCAGATGCTCTCAAGCCCACAGGAAAACTGGACCCTAATTGGGAAGGACCTTATATCGTTACTAAAGCACTCAAAGGAGGAGCATATGAGCTCAGAGATGCAGAAGGAAGGGATCTGCCCAGACCATGGAACGTCAATAATTTGAAGAAGTATTATGTTTAAGGTGTTCTAGTAATATGATAAATTTAAAGAAAGGAAAGGTATGTCAAAACCAACCCATTATCTGTTATGATGAAAATTCATGAAATGAGAATATTTTCTTTGTTTTTGTGTTTAAGAAATGAGTTATAATTCATTCGATTTCTTATAATTCACTTGGGGGGGGGGAGTAGGGGTATACCCCCTACTACTATCCATCTACTCTTAGAGCAAGTATTTATTTACGAAAATTGATTCGCAAAATTTGCAAAAATATGATATAATGATATTCGCAAACGAAAATAAAAGCAAGAAAAGATTAAATAACATCTAAAAATGAAAAAGAGAAGTACTGGTGGAGCCAATCCCACTACATGGCACATATGGGTTCTTAAAAAGATCCTATTTTTGTAACTTATTCTCGCCGCCGGAAGTTTGCTCGGGCAGGTCCTGATCTCCGCCAGGTGCCAAAATACCTGGTGAGTGGACGACTTGAGGAGGGACCTCGATGGAAGAACTGGCCACCCCTGTTGTGCCCTCGAAAGTGCCCGCCATAATCTCCTCGAGAAGGTTGATTCCTTCCTCTACTCCTGAAAAATCTCCCTGAACAGGAGCCACGTCCACCGGGTCTGAAGAGAGGTGATCTGCGGGATCTGACAGGTGGGGAGGAGGCGGAGGCATCTGCGATGGAGAGGGGGATGAATTCTGCTGGCCAAGCGCTGAGTCCCTCATCTGGTCGGATGTCGAAGTCGTCACCTGGTTTGTCATTTGGCTCGAAGTCTGGGTCAGTTCTGGAGCCATCATGGGGCTGGATACTTGGCTCGTCACCTGATCCGTCAGAGGAGCTGAGACTGGAGAGTGGGGCTGAAAAGCTGGATCCTGTCTCCCAGAGGACTCGCCGAGCTCTAAGGTTCCTCTGCTATTCAAGAGCCCACTCAATGTGGTCCCGCGCGGGGATTGAAGAAAAGACGCTTCCTCCGACGCCTGAATAGCCTTGATCTCTTGCAAGGAATCTCCCGTCTGCAAAAGGCGGAAGTATAAGTTAGAATCCCTTAAGTCATCAATGGGAGTGAAACAGGGAAGAGGAGGTGCCTTACCCATCGCCTGTAATAAAAAGGAGTCCATGAGAAGGACAAAGTAAATAAAGGCTTGCCGCCCGCGAATAATGAAATAAAATCTTATTATAGGATCCTTATAAATACTTACCATTTTGAAGGCCTCCTCTAGCAACCCGAACATCCCAGCTTGAGGAGGAAGGAGATAGTAAGGAATTTCTTCCCAAGCAGGCAAGATACTCTCATGCTCCCCAGGGCTGTAGAGAATATCAGCTGCCGACCTTAAGCTCCGCATATACCAAGGATTGCGGGCATTAAAGTGAGGATCTAGTTCCAAAGAAGGGGTCTCCTTCTCCAGGAGATCCAGGATCTTATCAATATTCAGATCCCGCATCCTATCTCTCAGCCCGAGCTGGGTAAGAACCTCTTCAGTAATAGCCCCAATCCAAAAGGCTAAAGGAACACTCATCCTTTCCCAGAAGTCTGCAGAATGAAGGAAATCTTCGGGGAGATCACGCACCAAGGCGCGAAGGAAGGCCTGGCCGTAAGGCGTCATCAGTAGATAAGATCTGCAGCGATGAGCCCCTACTGCAGACCCAGTAACGAGCCCTTCACGCAGACCCGTTTCGACACCTTTCTTGACGGCGTTATCACACGCCCGCTCCATGGCATCTTTGTGGCTCTCAGACGCCTGAATCAGATCTGCTTTAGCCTTGTCACAGGCTCTCTGAAGATCTTCGGCACGCGCCTTCTGATCCGCCAGATCCTTTTCCATCTGTTGAAAATAGCGCTCTCGTTCTTGGGCTAATTTCTCCCGATCCACCTCCCGCTGCTTCAGATCCACTAGCTCTTTTTCCAGATGCTCAGCTCGATCATTCAGAGCTTTAATTTCGGCGGCGTGCTCTTCGCTACGAGCCATTCGCAGCCGCGTCACTTCCTCCTGCAGATGCTCGTTGGAGGAATGCATGCCGGACATGTCCCCTTTCATGGGATCATATGCTAACGCTCTAAGTGAAAGCATAGATCTGAAAGCTACGGCCTAAAATAATAAAGTAACAAGTCAACAAATAGTTAACAAAGATGACAAAATGATGTCTTTCCGTACTAAAATTCCTTTCTAGTACCTTAATCTCGTGAACAGACGCTTGACGGATAAGCTCCACGGAGGATAACCTATTCAGATGCCTCCAATCTTCGGCACGCGGGATGCTGTCCAAAATATTAGAGGCAGTACCTCCATCAATACCCCTAACCGTGCCAGGAAAACTCACATTAACCCCAGGCGCGGTATGGGAGGCAGTAGGGACATCCAAGCCTTTCATGCGCAACGCATGGAGCATAGCCAGGGTGGCTTCAGAAGCAGGACTTTCCACCATGGCTGGCTCGGGAGGATTAACCACCATATAGGGGTTGGCGGTGGCATATCTAGCCAAGGTGCTGGAATACCTTGGATGACCTACAACAGATGGTGTTACGGATATAGGAGTAGGTGACAAAACGTTAGAAATGGGCAAACCCACCCTCCGGTCAGTACTGCTGGAAGAAATCTTTTTTCTCTTCGGAGCTGTGGAAGATGCAGACTCCGAGGGTCTCTTCTGGGGGACGGAAGGTCTATTAAGCCCTATGGGAGCTGGTGCTTCAGAAGTGGCGAATAAATCTGCCAAAAACCCCTCGGAAGACTGAAAGTCAGCTCCTTCGCCGGAAGGAAAGGCCACTCCCTCGGACCAGGTGGAAAGGCTGCGGTCCACCTCAGCAGCCAAGGGGTGAGGAGGGCGCGTAGAAAGAGACATAACAGCCCGAGGGGTGGGCTCTTCTCTTATGACCACCCCAGGTAAAGTAGTTTTTCCCCCGACTCGGGGAGCAGATCCCTTAGGACGGGCAGCACTCTCAGATCCTTGTGTAGAATCTGAAGGCGCTGTGGAAGGAGGGATCTGGGAAGCAAAAGAATATCCCGTTGTGGAGACAGAGGCTGGAACGGGAATTGAAGAGGGAGCTATTGATGTTGTGGAGGCTGGAGAAGCCCGTTCAGAGGCCGCAGCCATAGCTGCCATCCGCTCCTCCATTTATTTTCTTGCCTTTTCACGGAGAACGGATCTGGCTGACATATCTGAGAAAGCAAAGATAACTGTAAATCAGAAACATGATTGAATTCAAGATACATGTGTAAAAACACTCGAATCCAAAATATAAAGTATTTACCCATAGAGGGATCCCAAGGAGTCCCAGGCCTCAAACCAAAAAAGACAACACTTCTTCACTGAGAAGAAGTGGCTTCAACATCCCATGACCTGCCGGATACTCCCTAAGCAGGTCATGAAGAATATCTTTTTCCCATGCAAACAGGGTGACTTTCTCGAAAGAAGGCTTATCTCTCTTAGGCTCAGCATACAGAGGAATATCGGGAATATTCCAGGAATTAGGAGAAGGAGCACCTACTGTCAGATACTGAGGGTGCCACTTCCTATCTATAGACTCGTATTGGCCATAGAATTTATGGAACCAACCTAGGGGAGAAAAATATAAATGGTACCCGCGATGTTTTAGCTCATGGGTCCTAAAAAACAAGGACACTGGATCTTCCACGCCAGTGAAGCAGGGTTCAGTTGGTTCAAGGGGATACCATATTTTGTCGCTAAACTAGCCAGAAAAGGAGGAATAGGGAATCGCAGGCCTGCCTCCAATTGACGAAGCCAAAAAATCTTATGATTTGCTTGAGGAAGTAAAGGGCGCTCGCTAGTTTCCGGAATATCTATAGTAAAGCCCCTAGTATTTCCTAATCTACTCAAAATTAAGCCCAATTCTAAAGAAGATACGGTGGAAGATTCATATTCACCGAGAGGGACAGGCGGCTGCGCAGCAGCCCTGCCCCCTTTTTCCTCTTCACCTTCAATTACCTTTTTCTTACCCTCACCCTGGGCACCTTGTCTAGAGGAAGAAACCATCTTTTCCTTATCTCTTGAATGTAATAAAAACTAAGAAATAAACTAAAGCGAGTAAAGAAGGAAGGAGAAGCAAGGAAAAAAGGAGGTACCTGTTTGCAGGAAGAGGGCTGCGGTGAAAAGAAAAGCAAGAGGTAGTTCCTAGAAAAACCACAAGAAAAAGCTCTTCAGGAAAAATGACGAAAAATTTCTAAGTATGGATTTTTTCTCTCTCTAAAGTATCTTATAAAGCTCTTTATAACCACTACTACCTGTAATTAAGAAGCACGTCTAGTCGGTTATGGAGACGTGGGTGCAGAAGTTATGATGGTAGGGAGTGGCGGCAGTTTCGGGTCCCGATAAAGAAGAGGAGGCGATAACCCTAGAAAGTCGCGAAGCGTCAGAAATACGCTTTAGTAATATAACGGACCTCCCAAGGAGGGATCTGCAAACAGTAGGACCTGGGAATACGGGTCCTCAGAACTGCCGGATTCTCATTAAAGGGTCTGCATGGATATAGGACCTGGCGACACGGGCCTAGAGAATCACAGAACCTTCATAAGAAGGTCTGTGTCTAACAATATATGGGAATCTAGATCTTGTAAATCGCAAACCCACATGGGGAGATATCTCCCCGCACCTCCAAAGTTTATAACAGATAATTTGCAATTTACAGACCAGCAAAAAGGGATCTGTATATCCCAAGATCTGAAAACGCAGAGCTTAGAAATAGCTAGTTCTCTATAGAGTAGATCTGCACAAAGCAGAACCGGTGGTACTAGGACCGAGGATCTGACGTAGTGCTAAAGCTATGCAAAAGTGTTCTTTTATCCTACCGGGATGAGTATCACACTTACTATAATGGTGCAGATCTAAATTCAGAGCAAATTTTAAAATTTTCCCATCTTTCCAAGTTTTAAATTTAATCAATTAGCCCGTACATTTTCCGAAGAAACTTTCAAGTTTTACCCGGAACTGTGTTCCATTTTTATATATATATAACCCGAATATTCATTCGGTAAAATAGTCCGCATTAAGTAGGTATCTGGAATGGTGTCTACATATTATCCTCTTAAAAAACCGAATATATAAAGTTTTTTATGTCATCAAAGCCCAAAAGTTGTGAAGCTTATTCAGAACCATATAGCTCGGGCATCTGGGTATGGTATCTGTTGTCAAGGCTCATTTTTGGTCCTCATTACCTCATTCCTTCTTCTTATCATATTTACCATTCATCAAGTGTGTGCTTGTGTGGTTACAAGTCTCTTAACACATCTCTGCAAAGGTAAGAAAATGACAAGTGCCATCATTATACCCGAGGAATGAAATTGGGGTAAATATATAAGAAATTCCGGGCAAAAGTATATATGCTTCTGGAAATATAGATAATATAAAGTGTATCAGATGTCGCTCTGACATATATATATGTATATATACATATATGTAAAAAAATATATATATATATATATATATATATATAAAAGAGAGAAGAAAGAAAGAAGAAAAAGGAGAAAGAGATAATGAGCCTCAGAGAATTTTAATCGTTCATTCAGAAAGAATGAATGTCGACAAGAAAGAGTCATCATAGGCCCAAGAGAACGGACACAGCCTCTGTTAAAGCATGGCATTTCTATCATCACAGTACCTCTTGCATAAAGAGAACCGCTCAAAAGGATGACATTACTCTACTGATTATCAGAGAGGAACATCCATGGCTGTAAGATATAATCTCCTTTCTCGTCGAAGAAGATGAACGGACGATGAGAGAAATCTTCTATATTTATAGCAAAGGAAGTAGCGGGAAAAATAGACGGTTTAGATGAAGCTTAACAATAAAATCAAAGGTCTAAAAATCAAGGGCGGTTCGGCTTCCCAAGGTAAGGCCATCATTACGCCTCGAGAGTGAGGAGGCATATGTCAGTTGACAAGAAAGCTCCCCTCTCTTAACGTATTAAAGAAGCTAACCAAGACTTGGAACGCGTAGAAGTCATTCCAAGGACCTGGGGGGGGAGTAGCTGATAGGGAGTAATCTGTCAGCTCCCTAACATGCTTCTGAAACACAGGGACAACAGATACACAGACGCCGGATTCACACCAGATCACCAAGGATCTGATGAGTAAGAGAATTAAGTATAGCGGATCCAGATCGTTCCTTATCCTGGATCCGGATAGGAAAGGCGCTGAGCACTTCCGTATGGGATCTGAGTATATGAGATGCAGATCACCTCCCGTTGTTATCATTCTCTTAACCCCAGATCCCTATATGCGGTGTAGAAAAACGTGACCCTGGGGACCACTTCGGGGACCACTAATCATAACTAAAATATTCTCTTTAACTACTTTGTCTCCCTCAAAAAGACTAACTTAACCTCATAGTATAGATGTAATTACCCTTTTACCCTCACTCTCTGCGCTACTATAAATATGCAACCTTCTTCACCAAGGAAAGGTACGCCTTCTTCATTAGCACTTTACCTCCGCTGCAAGCTTTGCTGAAGCGGATTTTTATAAAAACTCATACTGACTTGAGCGTCGGAGTGTCTTCCCGGAGGACCCCTCCCCATTCCTCCGGTGCTGTTTTGCAGGCTCATAGCTAGAAGGCGGTGACCGGAAAGGCATTATTCAGGTAGCAAGGTTAACGAAAAGGAAAGAATTAATACCATAAAGCGAAACGGTGGAAGATCATTCGGAATGATTTTCTTAGCGTCTTTCATTTATTTGTATTACTGATTATTGTAAAAATCTGTTGATGGAAAATAACTCAATCTATCATTATCCATCATAGAGAACATAGGATAAAATATGAGGGGACCACATTTGGGGATAATATTTTCCATGATTTTCATTTCCTTCATTTTCCTTATCACTCACAGAGAACGCAACCTAAGTAGAAACTCATAAAAGCAAGGATATAGAGCTCATTATCTCATTATCTTGAAGAAACTTGGAGAAATTCACCTCTTTCAAAAGAAAAATAAATTTTCATTTTTTATGAAAAAGTGGGGAAAAAATGATTTTCTTGGCTCAAAATGTGGGTTTTGGGATGGGTAATGGACCTACGGAAGGAAAAACTTGATTCAATGTGATTTGAGAGTAATTAAAGAAAGAAAATTGAAGATTTGGAGAGAAAATGGGGGATGCTCTTCAAGGATTTAAGTTTAAAGTTGAAAGAAAATAAAAAGAAATGCTCACAACACATTAAAAAGAAATAGGGGAAGAGAGAAGGGGGACCGGCGGCCGACTGGACCGCCGGACCCTCTGTCCCTGGTGGCGGGCTGGGGCTGGTGACCGGCGGCCGGCTGGACAGCCGGCTGGGCCGCCGCCAGCTGCTGCCTCCTTCCGGCTCGTTTTCGGGTCATTTTTCGGCCCTTCCAACGGGAGGGGCCGACTTCCGACCCTCTATCGAGACCCCCTAAACATTTTTTAATTTTTTAATTTTGGAATTTTCTATTTTTTTTATGGTTTTTTCGAAATGAAATGAAAAGTGCAACAAAAATCGAAAATAAAATTCAAACTAACTAAAAATAAAAATAAAAGGATACGTGTTGAGGTGTCTCTCAACGAGCGCTTTGTTTAACGTCGTTAGCTCGACATGGCCGCCAAGATCAAATATCATGAAGAAGAATGGTCGACTCTTCCTTAACCTTCATCGAATTAAAATATAGCTTGAGTCGATGTCCATTGACAACAAAAGTAGAACCATCATTCTTGAGAAGTTCGAATGTGCCATTCTTGAAACTCTTACTCATAATATAAGGACCGGTCCACCTTTATTGGAGTTTTCCGGGGAAAAGACGAAGACGAGAGTTAAAGAGAAGAACCTTGTCTCCCGGAATGATATCCTTGCCTCGAATCCCCAAGTCATGAAACTTCTTAGCTCTTTCCTTATAAATTCGAGAATTTTCATAGGCCTCATTTCTCCATTCCTCCATCTCCACAAGATGATTCTTCCTACTAAATCTGGCCTCCTTGAACTCGAAATTAATTTTCTTTATAGCCCATGCCTTGCGCTCAATATCCAAAGGCAAGTGACAAGATTTTCCAAAAGCAAGTTGGTAAGGGGACATACCAATGGGGGTTTTGTAGGCGGTTCTATAGGCCCACAATGCATCATCGAGTTTATTTGCCCAATCCTTCTTCGTTGTGATCGTCTTCTTAGGAATTTGCTTGATCTCACGATTTGCAAGCTCCGCTTGACCATTAGCTTAGGGATGGTATGGAGAAGTAATCTTGTGCTTAACACCATACTTTGCAAGCAAACTTCCCAACCATTTGTTGTTGAAATGTGACCCCCCATCGCTAAGCAAAGCCCTCGGAGTTCCAAACCGAGTTAAAATGTTCTTCTTCAAAAACTTGATCACAACCTTGGAATTACTAGTCGAAGTTGGAATGGTTTCAACCCATCTTGAAACATATTCACTAGCAAGAAGGATATAGGAAAAACCACAAGAATTGGGAAATGGTCCCATGAAATCTATTCCCCAAATATCAAATAGTTCAACCTCAATCATGATGTTTTGAGGCATCTCATCCCTCTTAGTGATGTTTCCCATCCTATGACACCTATCACACTTCTTCACAAAGGTTTGACAATCCCTAAAATCGAAGGCCAATAGAATCCACTTTGAAATACCTTCCAAGCCGTACGATTAGCCCCAAAATGACCCCCATTTGGTCCTTCATGACAATCTCCAATAATTTTGAACCACTCACTCTCCATAGCACATCTCCGAATAAGGCCATCGGCACACCTCCTCCATAGATATGGATCTTGCCAATAATAGAACTTACAATCTCGAAGGAACTTAGCCTTTTGATAATCCGAGAGATTTGGTGGTAATTCTTGAAGCACAAGGTAGTTAGCAAAATTGGCAAACCAAGAATCTTTGCACTTCAACACCATAATCTTCTCATCCGGAAAATAATCATTAATGATCAATCTCAAGTCTTCACCTTCAACCGGCTTTTCAAGCCTTGACATGTGATCGGCAAACACATTATCAATCCCTCTTCTATCACGAATCTCCATGTCAAATTCTTAAAGAAGGAGAATCTAACAAATTAAACGAGGCTTTGCATCCTTCCTTGCCATGAGATGTCGGATAGCCGTATGATCCGAAAAGACAATGGTGTGATTCCCAACAAGATAAGACCGGAACTTGTCAAAGGCAAAAACAATGTCCAAGAATTCCCTCTCCGTTGTTGTGTAGTTCCTTTGAGCACCATCCAATGTTCTACTAGCATAATGAATGACCCGAAATACTTTGTCTCTCATTTGCCCCAAGACCACTCCTAAAGCCTAAACACTAGCATCACACTTCAAAATGAAAGAGTCACTCCAATTAGGCTTGATTGGAATAGGAGTAGAGATGAGGGCTTTCTCCAATGCCTCAAATGCTTTCAAGCATTCTTCATCAAAGACAAACTTCACATATTTTTGCAAGAGATTACAAAGTGGCTTGGTAATCTTCGAAAAATCTTGGATGAATCTTCTATAGAACCCCGCGTGACCAAGGAAGCTTCGGATTGATTTCACATTTGTTGGAGGTGGAAGCTTCTCTATGGCAACGATCTTGGCTCTATCAACTTCCAAACCATCTCTAGAAATCTTGTGCCCAAGCACAATTCCATCTCTAACCATGAAGTGACACTTCTCCCAATTTAGGACAAGAGAAGTGTCCTTGCACCTTTGCAACACCTTGTGAGATGTCCAAACAAGAATCAAAGCTCTTCCCAAAAACTGAGAAGTCATCCATGAACACTTCCATAATATTTTCAATCAAACCTCCAAAGATAGACATCATGCACCTTGGAATGTGGTCGGAGCATTACACAACCTAAAATGTATCCTCCTATAAGCAAACACTCCATAGGGACATGTGAAGGCCGTCTTCTGTTGATCCTCCGGAGCTATGACAATTTGGTTGTACCCCGAATACCCATCAAGAAAGCAATAGTACTCATAGCCCGCCAAACGATCCAACATTTGATCTATAAAGGGCAAAGGAAAGTGATCTTTCCTTGTAGGCGAATTCAAAGCCCTATAATCAATGCAAAATCGATAACCGGTGGCAACCCTTGTAGCTATAACCTCATCATTCTCATTCTTGACCACGATCATTCCCCCTTTCTTCGGAATCACTTGGGTAGGACTCACCCATTCACTATCCGAGATGGCATAGATGATTCCCACATCTAGCAACTTTAACACCTCTTTTCTCACCACTTCTTGCAACACCGGATTCAACCTCCTTTGAGGTTGAACCTTAGGATGACAATCATCTTCTAATAATATACGATGCATGCAAATAGAGGGGCTAATATCCTTAATATCATCAATAGACCAACCAATAACATCTTTAAACTCCCTAAGGACATGCAACAACTTGTCCAATTCAGACTCTGACAAGTGTTGTGACACAATTACGGGTAAATAGTCATTATCACCAAGGAAGGCGGTAGGTGATCGGGAAGGGGTTTCAACTCTTGAGAGGTGCTTGAAGAAGATTCCACCTTGGTTGAGCTTCCACTTTCCCCCGGTTGGTTGATATCAAGGTAATGAACCTCGTCCTTTGGTGATCCTTGATTTGCATCCAAGAAAGCAATTAAGTCCAATAATTCATCACATGCTTCATCCAAGTCGGAATATGAGTATAGAGAGTCGGAGATGATTTCTTCCGTAAGATCCTTTGCCATAAATGTAGGCAAAGTGTTGATTGACTTGCATTCCTCATAACTTGGATCATCTCCTCTCTTCATTGCATTAAGATTGAAAGAGTGAGGGTCTCTTCATTCACTCTAAAAGTGAGATTCCTTCTTGTACATCAATAAGAGCCCTTCCGGTTGCTAGAAAAAGATGCCCAAGAATGAGTGGCATATCCTTATCCTCCGGCATATCCAAGATCACGAAGTCCGTTGGGAAAATAAACTCCTCAACTTTCACTAACACATCTTCAACAACTCCTTGTGCATAAGATATAGACCGATCGGCCATTTGGAGACAAATAGACGTAGGTTTTATCTCTCCAATATCCAATCTCCTAAATATAGACAATGTCATCAAATTTATACTAGCACCAAGATCACATAAGACTTTCCCAAACTTTTGCCCACCAATCACACATGCGATAGTAAAGCTCCCGGGATCCTTTTTCTTCAAAGGTGATGGAGTCCAAGGATCGTTTATTCAAGATCCTGTTCGAGTTCCAAGTGGGCCGGTGACAAGAGCTCGAGCTAAGAAGTTTAGGAAACTTTACAAGGATTGGTTCAATAAGTTTGGGCTCAAGAGTTGATGAAGAAGCCCATTGGAGATGGCGGATCGGGCAGCCCGCGAGTCATTAATCTTATCAAGTGTGATCGGACTGAAGATTAAAGACTTAGTTATTATTTTCGTGACTTTATTTTGCAGCCCACGTTTTGTGCCTTAAAAGACTTTATTTTTGGGCTTTATTATGTTATTTGATGGGTTTGACCCATAGTTTGACTATACTTAAGTTATTTCATAGTTGGGCTAGGTTTAGATAGGTTTTTGAGCACTATATATATGGCCCTTATGTCATGGCCAAAAATCAACATTGATCATTAATAATATTGTGAGTTTTATTCTCTCTTGAGAGTTCTTCGAATTCCTCTTGATTTGTCCAAGATGAATTCTTTATCCGGCGAATCAACAAGTTCATCATCCCTCATTGTGTATCATTCAGCGTCCCCATATGGCTCGGCGACCGTCTCTTTGGGATATAGAGGTTTCGGCTTATCTATAATACTTAGGGGGTTTAGTTCGTAGACGTATTGGGATTTCCATCAGTTCGATTCAGTCTTCCGCGTGCGTAAGTTATACGTATCTGTGAAGGTTCGTATCATTTGGTATCAGAGGTGAGATTATTAGAGGGTAAAAGCCATTGTTATCGAGTGATACACGAGTGCTGAGTGCATCATCCTTGAGCGATACATGAGTGCTTGTGAGGTGGTGAGGATCCTGTTTTTAACTAACCTTTTCTTTGTTTTTTGTGTTTAAAAAAAAATATATATATATATATTTACAAGTATGGCAAGTAATGCAGCAAATGATGGTTCCGGCAACAACACACATCCAGAAGATCAGCCTGATTTAGATCCAAAGCAAAAAATTTGTGGGATGCAATGAAATCAGAATTGGACAAGATGCTCACAAAAAAATTGGATGATGTGTATGAGAGGATCCATGAGGTTTCGGAGAAAAATCAAGCTGAGTCTCCTCACGGCAGCGGTAATAGAGGTGGAGGATTTGGTAGAGATAGAGGTAGAGGTCATCTACATTTTCCACTTCAACGTCCATGAAGAGATCCAAAGTTCGACAGGCCACGCAGAGATCTAGAGTTTGATTATGATGATGAGTATATAAACCTCGAAGTGGATGAAGACGGCTATAGAGGTTACAGAGGTTGGAGTAGGCAAGATAATAATTTGGGCAACATCAAGATGAATATTCCTTCTTTCCAAGGGAGGAACGACCCAGAGGCTTATCTTGACTGGGAAAGAAAGGTCGAGCTGATGTTTGAGTGTCAAGATTACTCCGAGCTGAAGAAGGTGAAGTTGGCAGCAATTGAATTCTCGGAATATGCACTCATCTGGTGGGATCAGTTGGCGATGAGTAGGCGGAGAAATGGCGAGTGTCCTGTTCAGAATTGGGACGAGATGAAGGCCATTATGAGGAAGCGATTTGTACAAGCGTACTACTACAGAGAGTTGTTCAATAAGCTTCAGACTTTGAGGCAAGGCTACCGGACAGTGGATGAGTATCATAAGGACATAGAGATAGCCATGATTCGAGCCAACATTCAGGAAGATCGAGAGGCTACGATGGCGAGGTTCTTGACTGGTCTACGAACAGAGATCAAGGATGTGGTAGAATTGCATAATTACGTTGAGCTGGAGGACATGGTACACATGGCGGAAAAGGTAGAAAACCAGCTCAAGAGGAGGGGCAGTGCAAGGTAGAACCAGGCCAATTTCAAGCAAGGTCAGAGCAATTGGAAGTAGAATCAAACAACTGCTAGTGGTTCCTCATCCAAAGGAAGCCAATGGAAGAAGGAGGATTGGCCGAAAGAAGAGAAGAAGCCGTTTGTGAAGGCGCGATCAGATTCGGCGAGTCCCACAACTCGAGGCAAAACATCAGTGCCTGATACTCGTAATCGTGATCGTAAGTGTTTCAAGTGTCAAGGCTTCGGGCATATTATGAGCGAGTGCCCAAATCGAAGAGTGATGATCATGCAAGATAATGGAGAGGTGGTTACAGATGATGAGGCTGTTGACCCGGAGATGCCAGCTTTGGACGAAGATGCTGAAGAAGATGAGGAGATCATGTGGATGAGATGGTGCAGCGAGAGAACATCTTTCACACAAGATGTCATGTGAGAGATAAGTTGTGCAGTTTGATCATCAATGGGGGAAGTTGCACAAATGTGGCCAGTTTGTACATGGTTCAGAAATTAGGGCTTCCTGTGCTGCAGCATCCCAAGCCATAAAGGTTGCAGTGGTTGAGCGATGCTGGTGTTGTCAGAGTTAATAAGCAAGTGTAAATTCCGTTTCGCATTGGGAAGTATGAGGATGAGGTCTTGTATGATGTGGTTCCGATGCAGGCGAGTCACATTCTGTTGGGACGACTGATGCAGCCCGTAGATCGTGGACTTCAATTCATGGGCCAAGAATCAAAGATGATATGGGCTGAAGAGTGAAGATATTATTTTGTAGTTTATTTAGTTGTTTAATTATTATTTTCGTCACTTTATTTTAAGCCTAAGTTTTAGTGCCTTAAAAGGCTTTATTTATGGGCTTTATTATGTTACTTGATGGGTTTGACCCATACTTAGACTTTGCTTAAGTTATTTCCTAGTTTGACTAGGTCTAGATAGATTTATTTGAACTATAAATATGGCCTTTATGTAACGGACGAAAATCAGTTTGATTATTATTATTTTGGTGAGTTTATCTCTCTCTTTTGAGAATTTCAATTATTCTCTTTGTTCGTCCAAGACGAATGTTTATCCGGCGAATCAATCGAGTTCATCACCCTCGTTTGTGTGTCATTCATCGTCCCCAAGTTGCTTAGACAATACTAGTTGGGGTGTAAGGAGGTTCGTCTCGTCTATATTACTTATTGGATTTGATCTAGGAGGTTTTGGCATTTTCCATCGATATCTTTTGAGTCTTCCGCTTGCGTGTTGAATTACGGATCTGTGAAGGTTCGTATCATTTGGCACCAGAGCCAGGTCGTCGATTCTAGGCGTTCAGGTTTTTCGTATCTCTCTTTTATTTCGTTCGTGTCTTTTGTCCAGTTTTCGTTGTGAGTTGAATTAAGTCACGTCAATTTTTGTTGCTTTCTTCGTTCGTGTCGTATATCTGAATCGAGTCACTTATTGTGTTCATTCGTTGAGTCGAATTCACATTAAAAAAAAAAAAAAAAAAAAAAAAACTAGTTCGTGTTCCAGATTTGTGTTTGTTCGTTGCTGCAAAAAAAAAAAAAAGGGTGACGTTTGTTTATCGTTTATTGAACAATACAGATCCGTTCTAGTGTGTTAATCTGAAGGAGAAACTTTGTTCGATTTGCTCTTCTGATTAAGGGATATTTAATTTGTTTCCTTTCTTTCGTTAATTTGTTTCCTTTCTTTCGTTAATTTATTTCCTTAGATAAGAGAAGTCCATATTCTGCATCTTCTAGTTGATCGAGTCGTTTGTTGCTTCGTTTCTTCGTGTCATTCGTAGAGTCGAAGTTTTAGCTAAGTGTCATTTCTTGATTGGGTTTTGAGTGATTCTTGCGTGGGATAGTAATTGGTCTTTGTTTTCTTCGAGTTTCGTCGGTAAAACTTAAAACGGACGTATCTTTTGATCTACTTGTCCGCTCAATCTCCATAATACCAATTCGGAAACGTCTCGACAAGACCAAGAAGTTAACACCGCTATGCTGTGTTCGGTTCATGTTTAGGGCCAAAAACAGTCGTTTGAAGGTGATACCATCCAGTTGAAAAAAAAAAAAAAGTCCGAAATTCCTTTAAGTGTTCTTTGGTTTGTTGATAAGAGTTCAGTGGTAGATTGAGGGAATTTGAGTGCTTTTACGAGAGACTTGAGTGAAAAAAGGTAAGAGAGGTGAGACTATTAGAGGGTAAAAGCCATTGATATCGAGTGATACACGAGCGCTGAGTGAATCATTGTTGAGTGATACACGAGTGCTTGTGAGGTGGTGAGGCCTTGTTTTAACTAACCTTTCTTTCTTCTTTGTTTTGTGTTTAAAAAAAAAAAAAAAAAGGTATGTCGGGAAAGGACGGTAAAGATGGAGCCGGCAATAACCAGCCAGAAGATCAACCTGTCGGCGATCCAAACAACAAGCTCTTGTTTGATGCATTGAAATCAGAGTTGGCCAAGATAATGAGAGCTGAGTTGGAGGAGGTGCATGCAAGGATCAATGAGGTTGAACAAAGCAAGCAGTCTGAGTCCCCTCATAGCATCGGACGTAGAGGTGGACGAGGTGATCGAGGTAGAGTTAATCGCAGAGGTCGAGGGTATGTTCCATATAGACAGCCAGTATATGATTATTATGAAGAGCAGACATACCTCGAAGTTGATCCAGATGGCCATGGTGGATATAGAGGATGGATCAGAGAGGATAATAATCTGAACAACATCAAGTTGAATATTCCTTTGTCCCAAGGGAAGAATGATCCGGAGGCTTATCTTGAGTGGGAGATGAAGGTTGAGCTGTTGTTTGAAGCTCAGAATTATTCTGAGTTGAAGAAGGTGAAGTTGGCAGCATTTGAGTTTTCGGATTATGCCCTTGTCTGGTGGGACCAGTTGGTGAAGAATCGGAGGAGAAATGAAGAGGGGCCTATTCAGACTTGGCATGACATGAAGGTTATTATGAGGAAGCAATTTGTCCCAACTCATTACTACAGAGAGCTGTACAATAAGCTTCAGACTTTGAGACAGGGGTCTAGAAGTGTGGATGAGTAGTACTTCAAGGATATGGAAGTAACCATGATTCGCGCCAATATTAAGGAGGATAGCGAGGCGACAATGGCATGATTCTTGTCTGGTCTGAATTGGGAGATTCAAAATATTGTGGAGCTACAACCATATCTTGAATTGGACGAGATTGTGCACAATGCCATAAAGGTAGACAACTAGCTCAAGAGGAGGGGTAATGTGAGGCAAAATAGTGGTTCTTTCTCCAATGGGAGCCCATGGAAAAAGGAGGAACAACCCAGAGATGAAAGGAAGCAGTTTTTTGACACCAAGATCAGATTTGACGAATTCAGCAAGTCAAGGCAAATCGGCAATGTCTGATGTTCGTGATCATGATCGCAAGTGTTTCAAATGTCAAGGCTTCGGGCATATTATGAGTGAATGCCCAAATCGGAGAGTGATGATCATTAGAGATGGAGAGGTAGTGACGGATGATGAGGCTGTTAATCCGGAGATGCCAGCATTAGAAACTGATACTGACACTGAGGAAGAAGAGATCAACCCACCTACAGGTCTCATTGGTGTTGCACGCAGAGTTTTGAGTGTTCAAAATCATGCGGATGGGATAGAGCAGCGAGAGAACATCTTTCATACGAGGTGTCATGTGAAAGATAAAGTTGTGCAACATGATTATTGATAGTGGGAGTTGCACTAATGTGGCTAGTATTTCCATGGTTGAGCGACTTGGTCTACCTGTGTTGAAGCATCCCAAGCCTTATCGTCTGCAATGGTTTAATGATGTGGCAGTGGTTAAGGTGACAAAGCAAGTGAAGGTGCTGTTCAGCATTGGGAAGTATGAGGATGAAGCTTTGTGTGACGTGGTCCCGATGCATGCGAGCCATATCCTTTTGGGACGTCCTTGGCAGTATGACCGGCAGACGATCTACGATGGCTTCGCCAACAAGTATTCCTTCAAGTATAACCAGAAAAAGGTGTCACATCTTCCCCTTACTCCTAAACAAATTTATGAAGATTAAATGCAGTTGCTAGAGGAGGCGAGAAAGGTGAAGAAGTCGGCGAATGAGAAAGTGGAGATAAAGGAGAATGGGTTGATGCATAAATCTCTACTTGATCAGAATGGTGATTTGGAGAGGTCATGCAAGGGAGGAGTTTGGTCCACTATTGATCCTAACTATCTATCTCTTTCTATTTATTATCACTTGCAGGAATTCAATGATGTTTCTTCCAAAGGTGCAATTGATGGTTTTTCCATTCGAGGGAGTGAACATCGGATCAAGTTTGGGGGACTAAAGGAGATGAAGGAATATGAAGAGATGAAGGAGCATAATTTCTTTCCTTTTGATGTGGGAGACGGGCAGGATTTGAGGACAAATCCTCTTCAAGAGGAGGGGAATGATGCAACCCGTAGATCGTGGATTTCAATTCATGGGCCAAGAATTAAAGATGATATGGGCTGAAGAGTGAAGATATTATTTTGTAGTTTATTTAGTTGTTTAATTATTATTTTCGTCACTTTATTTTAAGCCCTAGTTTTAGTGCCTTAAAAGACTTTATTTATGGGCTTTATTATGTTATTTGATAGGTTTGACCCATACTTTGACTTTGCTTAAGTTATTTCCTAGTTTGACTAGGTCTAGATAGATTTATTTGAACTATAAATATGCCCTTTATGTAATGGACGAAAATCAGCTTGATTATTATTATTTTGGTGAGTTTATCTCTCTCTTTTGAGAATTTCAATTATTCTCTTTGTTCGTCCAAGACGAACGTTTATCCGGCGAATCAATTGAGTTCATCACCCTCGTTTGTGTGTCATTCATCGTCCCCGAGTTGCTTAGACAATACCAGTTGGGGTATAAGGAGCTTCGTCTCATCTATATTACTTCTTGGATTCGATCTAGGAGGTTTTGAGATAATCCATCGGTATCTTTTGGGTCTTCTGCTTGCGCGTTGAATTACGGATCTGCGAAGGTTCGTATTAACGACCGTGGCAGTTCGACCGACGAGTGAACCATGATGGCTTTACCAACAAATACTCCTTCGAGTATAAGCAGAAGAAGGTGTTGCTTTTTCCTCTTACACCAAGTGTATGAAGACCAAGTGCAGCTGCAAAAAGAGGCAGAGTTGGCGAAGTCAAAGGAGCAGAAAAAGGAGAATAAGGAGAAGGGAGTGGTGCAAAAGTTGTGTTTGGCAAGGGCGAGTGATCTGAAGTTGGCAGTTCATGAGGAGAGACCCTTGATTGTACTTTTGTACAAGGAGAACTTTTTATCTACTAATGATCTCGACTCTCTTCCCCCTTCTATTTTTTTTGTTTTGCAGGAATTTGATGATGTCTTTCCCGAAGAAACACCTTCAGGCTTACCACCAATTCGAGGGATAGAGCATCAGATTGATTTTGTGCCAGGTGCGACACTTCCAAATAGGCCAGCTTATCGAACCAATCCGGAAGAGACGAAGGAATTGGAGAGGCAGATTGGAGAGTTGTTGGCAAAGGGGCACGTGAGGGAGAGTTTGAGTCCTTGTGCAGTTCCTGTGTTACTTATGCCGAAGAAGGACTCGACGATGAGGATGTGTTGTGACTGCCGAGCCATCAACAACAAAATCATGTTCTAAGATTGACATCCCATCCCCCATTTAGATGATATGCTTGATGAATTGCATGGCTCTTGTGTGTTTTCTAAGATTGATTTGCGTAGTGGTTATCATCAGATTAGGATTAAGGAAGGAGATGAATGGAAAACTGCTTTTAAGATAAAACTTAGTTTGTATGAGTGGCTGGTTATGCCTTTCGGTTTGACTAATGCTCCTAGTACGTTTATGCATCTTATAAATCATGTTTTGCGTTCTTACATAGGCAGATTTGTTGTGGTCTATTTTGATGATATTCTAGTATACAGCAAGAGTTATGATGAGCATGTTCAGCATTTGAGGTCTGTTTTAGATGTACTTAGGAAAGAGAAGTTGTATGCTAACCTAAAGAAGTGCATCTTTTGTACGGACAAGCTTGTTTTTCTTGGTTTTGTTGTTAGTGCACAGGGTGTACAGGTTGATGAGGAGAAAATACGAGCTATCCAAGAGTGGCCGAGTCCGAAGAGCATTGGAGATATTTGAAGTTTTCACGGTCTTGCTAGCTTCTATCGGCGATTCGTGCCACATTTCAGCAGTGTTACAGCACCGTTGACGGAAGTGATAAAAAAGAATGTGGAGTTTCATTGGGGAGAAGAGCAAGAAAAGATGTTTCAGTTGTTGAAGTACAAGTTGACACACGCCCCGGTATTATCTCTTCCTAACTTTTCTAAATCTTTTGAGATTGAATGTGATGCTTCTGGTGTTGGTATTGGTGCAGTTTTGATGTAAGAAGGGCGGCCAGTTGCGTACTTTAGTGAGAAGTTCAATGGACCAACTTTGAGTTATCCGACGTATGATAAGGAGTTGTATGCATTGGTGAGGGCCTTAAAAACGTGGCAACACTACTTATGGGCCAAGGAGTTCATCATTCACACTGATCATGAGTCGTTGAAGTACTTGAAGGGGCAACACAAGCTAAACAAGAGGCATGCTAGGTGGATGGAGTTTATTGAGACGTTTCCATACGTTATCAAGTTCAAACAAGGTAAAGAGAATGTGGTGGCTGATGCCCTTTCTCGGAGGTATGCCTTGATCTCTACTCTAGATGCTAAGTTGCTTGGTTTTGAGTGCATCAAGAGTTTTTATGTGAGTGATGCTGATTTTGGTGAGATTTATCGAGCATGTGAGAAATCTGCTAGTGGAGAGTATTTTAGGCATGATGATTATCTATTTAGGAAGAATAAGTTGTGTGTTCCTAAATGCTCTCTACGTGAATTGCTTTTGCTTGAGTCTCATGGTGGGGGTGATGGGACATTTTGGTATTGCTAAGACCTTAGCTATTTTGCATGAACATTTCTTTTGGCCTCATATGAAATGTGATGTTGAGAGAATTTATGGTAGATGTGTTACTTGTAAGCAAGTTAAGTCTAGAGTGAGTTCCCATGGTCTGTATACACCATTGCCTATTCCTGATGCACCTTGGATTGATATATCTATGGATTTTGTTTTAGGGTTGCGTAAGAGTAAGCGTGGTAGCGATTCCATCTTTGTGGTTCTTGATAGATTCTCTAAGATGTCACATTTCATACCATGTCATAAGTCTGATGATGCATCTCATGTTGCTGATTTGTTCTTTAGAGAGGTTGTTAGACTGCATGGTATGCCTAGGACTATTGTTTCTGATAGGGATTCTAAGTTCTTGAGCTACTTTTGGAAGACGTTGTGGGGTAAGTTGGGTACTAAGCTGTTGTTTTCTACTACTTGTCATCCACAAACTGATGGTCAAACTGAAGTAGTCAATAGGACTTTGTCTATGTTGCTTAGGGCTATCATAAAAAAGAACATCAAGTCTTAGGAAGAATGTTTGCCATATGTTGAGTTTGCTTATAATCGTTATGTTCATTCTGCTACTTAATTTTCGCCATTTGAGATTGTTTATGGTTTTAATCCTTTGACTCCATTGGATTTATCTCCTTTACCTGAGCATGAGCATACTGATCTTGATGGCCGGAAAAGGGCTGATTTTGTGAAACAGATTCATGAGAAGGCGAGAATGAACATTGAAAGGCGAACAGAGCAGTACGCCAAGCAAGCAAACAAGGGACGTCGCAAGGTGGTGTTTGAACCCGGTGATTGGGTATGGCTGCATATGCGCAAGGAAAGGTTTCCGTTGCAAAGGCATTCGAAGTTGCTACCTCGAGGCGATGGACCTTTTCAAGTGTTGGAGCGCATCAATGACAATGCCTACAAATTGGACTTGCTGATACGAACCTTCGCAGATCCGTATAACTTACGCACGCGGAAGACTGAGTCGAACTAATGGAAGTCCCAATACGTCTACGAACTAAACCCCCTAAGTAATATAGATAAGCCGAAACCTCTATATCCTAAAGAGACGGTCGCCGAGCCACACGGGGACGCTGAATGACACACAACGAGGGATGATGAACTCGTTGATTCGCCGGGTAAAGAATTCGTCTTGGAGAAATCAAGAGAAATTCGAAGAACTCTTAAGAGAGAATAAAACTCACAATATTATTAATGATCAATGTTGATTTTCGGCCATGACATAAGGGCCATATATATAGTGCTCAAAAACCTATCTAAACCTAGTCTAACTATGAAATAACTTAAGTATAGTCAAACTATGGGTCAAACCCATCAAATAACATAATAAAGCCCAAAAATAAAGCCTTTTAAGGCACAAAACGTGGGCTGCAAAATAAAGTCACGAAAATAATAACTAAGTCTTTAATCTTCAGCCCGGTCACACTTGATAAGATTAACTACTCGCGGGCTGCCCGATCCACCATCTCCAATGGGCTTCTTCATCAACTCTTGAGCCCAAACTTCTTGAACCAACCCTTGCAAAGCTTCCTTAAACTTCTTAGCTCGAGCTCTTGTCACCGGCCCACTTGGAACTCGAACAGGATCTTGAATAAATGATCCTTGGACTCCATCATTCCCCTCCTCTTGAAGAGGATTTGTCCTCAAATCCAAGTCGTCACCTATATCAAAAGGACTCAAATCAGTAACATTAAATGTAGCACTAACATTATACTCACCGGGCAAGTCCAATTTGTAGGCATTGTCATTGATGCGCTCCAACACTTGAAAAGGTCCATCGCCTCGAGGTAGTAACTTCGAACGCCTTTGCGACGTCCCTTGTTTCCTTGCGCATATGCAGCCATACCCAATCACCGGGTTCAAACACCACCTTGTGACGTCCCTTGTTTGCTTGCTTGGCGTACTGCTCTGTTCGCCTTTCAATGTTCACTCTCGCCTTCTCATGAATCTGTTTCACAAAATCAGCCCTTTTCCGGCCATCAAGATCAGTATGCTCATGCTCAGGTAAAGGAGATAAATCCAATGGAGTCAAAGGATTAAAACCATAAACAATCTCAAATGGCGAAAATTGAGTAGCAGAATGAACAGAACGATTATAAGCAAACTCAACATGTGGCAAACATTCTTCCCAAGACTTGATGTTCTTTTTTATGATAGCCCTAAGCAACATAGACAAAGTCCTATTGACTACTTCAGTTTGACCATCAGTTTGTGGATGACAAGTAGTAGAAAACAACAGCTTAGTACCCAACTTACCCCACAACGTCTTCCAAAAGTAGCTCAAGAACTTAGAATCCCTATCAGAAACAATAGTCCTAGGCATACCATGCAGTCTAACAACCTCTCTAAAGAACAAATCAGCAACATGAGATGCGTCATCAGACTTATGACATGGAATGAAATGTGCCATCTTAGAGAATCTATCAACAACCACAAAGATGGAATCGCTACCACGCTTACTCCTAGGCAACCCTAAAACAAAATCCATAGATATATCAATCCAAGGTGCATCAGGAATAGGCAATGGTGTATACAGACCATGGGAACTCACTCTAGACTTAGCTTGCTTACAAGTAACACATCTACCACAAATTCTCTCAACATCACGTTTCATATGAGGCCAAAAGAAATGTTCATGCAAAACAGCTAAGGTCTTAGCAATACCAAAATGTCCCATCAAACCCCCACCATGAGACTCAAGCAAAAGCAATTCACGTAGAGAGCATTTAGGAACACACAACTTATTCTTCCTAAATAGATAATCATCATGCCTAAAATACTCTCCACTAGCAGATTTCTCACATGCTCGATAAATCTCACCAAAATCAGCATCACTCACATAAAGACTCTTGATGCACTCAAAACCAAGCAACTTAGCATCTAGAGTAGAGATCAAAGCATACCTCCGAGAAAGTGCATCAGCCACCACATTCTCTTTACCTTGTTTGTACTTGATAACGTATGGAAACGTCTCAATAAACTCCATCCACCTAGCATGCCTCTTGTTTAGCTTGTGTTGCCCCTTCAAGTGCTTCAACGACTCATGATCGGTGTGAATGATGAACTCCTTGGCCCATAAGTAGTGTTGCCACGTTTTTAATGCCCTCACCAATGCATACAACTCCTTATCATACGTCGGATAGCTCAAAGTGGGTCCATTGAGCTTCTCACTAAAGTACGCAATTGGCCGCCCTTCTTGCATCAAAACTGCACCAATACCAACACCAGAAGCATCACATTCAATCTCAAAAGATTTAGAAAAGTTAGGAAGAGATAATACCGGGGCGTGTGTCAACTTGTACTTCAACAACTGAAACGCCTTTTCTTGCTCTTCTCCCCAATGAAACTCCACATTCTTTTTGATTACTTCCGTCAACGGGGCTGCAACACTGCTGAAATGTGGCACGAATCGCCTATAGAAGCTAGCAAGTCCGTGAAAACTTCTAACATCTCCAATGCTCTTCGGACTCGGCCACTCTTGGATAGCTCGTATTTTCTCCTCATCAACCTGTACACCCTGTGCACTAACAACAAAACCAAGAAAAACAAGCTTGTCCGTACAAAAGATGCACTTCTTTAAGTTAGCATACAACTTCTCTTTCCTAAGTACATCTAAAACAGACCTCAAATGCTGAACATGTTCATCATGACTCTTGCTGTATACTAGAATATCATCAAAATAGACCACAACAAATCTGCCTATGTAAGAACGCAAAACATGATTCATAAGACGCATAAACGTACTAGGAGCATTAGTCAAACCAAAAGGCATAACCAGCCACTCATACAAACCAAGTTTTGTCTTAAAAGCAGTTTTCCATTCATCTCCTTCCTTAATCCTAATCTGGTGATAACCACTACGCAAATCAATCTTAGAAAACACACAAGAGCCATGCAATTCATCAAGCATATCATCTAAACGAGGGATGGGATGTCGATACTTTACCGTTATGTTGTTGATGGCTCGGCAGTCACAACACATCCTCATCGTCGAGTCCTTCTTCGGCACAAGTAACACAGGAACTGCACAAGGACTCAAACTCTCCCTCACGTGCCCCTTTGCCAACAACTCTCCAATCTGCCTCTCTAATTCCTTCGTCTCTTCCGGATTGGTTCGATAAGCTGGCCTATTTGGAAGTGTCGCACCTGGCACAAAATCAATCTGATGCTCTATCCCTCGAATTGGTGGTAAGCCTGAAGGTGTTTCTTCGGGAAAGACATCATCAAATTCCTGCAAAACAAAAGAAATAGAAGGGGGAAGAGAGTCAAGATCATTAGTAGATAAAAAGTTCTCCTTGTACAAAAGTACAATCAAGGGTCTCTCCTCATGAACTGCCAACTTCAAATCACTCGCCCTTGCCAAACACAACTTTTGCACCACTCCCTTCTCCTTATTCTCCTTTTTCTGCTCCTTTGACTTCGCCAACTCTGCCTCTTTTTGCAGCTGCACTTGGTCTTCATACACTTGTTTTGGGGTAAGAGGAAGAAGCGACACCTTCTTCTGCTTATACTCGAAGGAGTATTTGTTGGTGAAGCCATCATGGTTCACTCGTCGGTCGAACTGCCACGGTCGTCCCAACAGAATGTGACTCGCCTGCATCGGAACCACATCACACAAGACCTCATCCTCATACTTCCCAATGCGAAACAGAATCTTCACTTGCTTATTAACTCTGACAACACCAGCATCGCTCAACCACTGCAACCGGTATGGCTTGGGATGCTGCAACACAGGAAGCCCTAATTTCTGAACCATGTACAAACTAGCCACGTTTGTGCAACTTCCCCCATCGATGATCAAACTGCACAACTTATCTCTCACATGACATCTTGTGTGAAAGATGTTCTCTCGCTGCACCATCTCATCCACATGATTGTTGACGCTCAAAGCTCTTCTTGCAATGCCAATGAGACCAGTAGGTGGAATGATCTCCTCATCTTCTTCAGTATCTTCCTCCAAAGCTGGCATCTCCGGGTCAACAGCCTCATCATCTGTAACCACCTCTCCATTATCTTGCATGATCATCACTCTTCGATTTGGGCACTCGCTCATAATATGCCCGAAGCCTTGACACTTGAAACACTTACGATCACGATTACGAGTATCAGACATTGATGTTTTGCCTTGAGTTGTGGGACTCGCCGAATCTGATCGCGCCTTCACAATCGGCTTCTTCTCTTCTTTCGGCCAATCCTCCTTCTTCCATTGGCTTCCTTTGGATGAGGAACCACTAGCAGTTGTTTGATTCTGCTTCCAATTGCTCTGACCTTGCTTGAAATTGGCCTGGTTCTGCCTTGCACTGCCCCTCCTCTTGAGCTGGTTCTCTACCTTTTCCGCCATGTGTACCATGTCTTCCAGCTCAACATAATTGTGCAATTCTACCACATCCTTGATCTCTGTTCGCAGACCATTCAAGAACCTCGCCATCGTAGCCTCTCGATCTTCCTGAATGTTGGCTCGAATCATGGCTATCTCCATGTCCTTATGATACTCATCCACTGTCCGGTAGCCTTGCCTCAAAGTTTGAAGCTTATTGAACAACTCTCTGTAGTAGTACGCTGGTACAAATCGCTTCCTCATAATGGCCTTCATCTCGTCCCAATTCTGAACAGGACGCTCGCCATTTCTCCGCCTACTCGTCGCCAACTGATCCCACCAGATGAGTGCATAATCCGAGAATTCAATTGCTGCCAACTTCACCTTCTTCAGCTCGGAGTAATCCTGACACTCAAACATCAGCTCGACCTTTCTTTCCCAGTCAAGATAAGCCTCTGGGTCGTTCCTCCCTTGGAAAGAAGGAATATTCATCTTGATGTTGCCCAAATTATTATCTTGCCTACTCCAACCTCTGTAACCTCCATAGCCGTCTTCATCCACTTCGAGGTTCATATACTCATCATCACAATCAAACTCTAGATCTCTACGTGGCCTGTCGAACTTTGGATCTCTGCGTGGACGCTGAAGTGGAAAACGTAGATGACCTCTACCTCTATCTCTACCAAATCCTCCACCTCTATTACCGTTGCCGTGAGGAGACTCAGCTTGATTTTTCTCCGAAACCTCATGGATCCTCTCATACACATCATCCAATTTTTTTGTGAGCATCTTGTCCAATTCTGATTTCATTGCATCCCACAAAAATTTTTGCTTTGGATCTAAATCAGGCTGATATTCTGGATGTGTGTTGTTGCGGGAACCATCGTTTGCTGCATTACTTGCCATACCTGTAAATTTTTTTTTTTTTTTTTTTTTTTTTTAAACACAAAAAACAAAGAAAAGGTTAGTTAAAAACAGGATCCTCACCACCTCACAAGCACTCGTGTATCGCTCAAGGATGATGCACTCAGCACTCTTGTATCACTCGAATCAATGGCTTTTACCCTCTAATAATCTCACCTCTCTTGCCTTTTTCCACTCAATTCTCTCTTACAAGCACTCAAACCCTCTCAATCTACCACTGAACTCTTACCAACAAACCAAGGAACACAGAAAGGAATTACCGAATTTTTTTTTTTTTTTTTTCAACTGGACGGTATGACCTTCAGACAGGTGTTTT
This sequence comes from Mentha longifolia, assembly GCA_001642375.2. NCBI lineage: Eukaryota > Viridiplantae > Streptophyta > Magnoliopsida > Lamiales > Lamiaceae > Mentha > Mentha longifolia. Next base: position 29,058,156 of record CM038115.1, read on the forward strand.
TGGGCCTAAACGCAAACCGAACACGGCAAAGCGGTGTTAACTTCTTGGTCTCGTCGAGACGTTTCCGAAATGGTATTATGGAGCTTGAACGGATAAGCAGATCAAAAGTTACATCCGTTTTAAGTTCTACCGACGAAAACTCGAAAAACGAATACACAACTACTACCCAATACAAGAATGACTCAAGAACCAATCAAGAAACGAAGAAATTACTATGAACCAACGAATGACACGAAGAAACGAAGCAACAAACGACTCGATCAACTAAAAGATGCAGAATATGGACTTCTCTTATCTAAGGAAACAAATTGACGAAAGAAAGGAAACAAATCAAATATCCCTTAATCAGAAGATCAAATCGAACAAAATTTCTCCTTCAGGATTTAACACACTAGAACAGATCTGAATTGTTCAATAAACGAACGTCCTTTTTTTTTTTTTTTTTTTTTTTTTAATGTGAATTCGACTCAACGAATGAACGCAATAAAATTAACGAGACTCAGATATACGACACGAACGAAGAAAGCAACAAAATTGACGAGACTCAATTCGACTCACAACGAAAACTGGACAAAAGACACGAACGAAAATAAACAAAGGAATAGATACTAAAACCTGAACGCCCGGAAGACGACCTGGCTCTGGTGCCAAATGATACGAACCTTCGCAGATCCGTATAACTTACGCACGCGGAAGACTGAGTCGAACTAATGGAAGTCCCAATACGTCTACGAACTAAACCCCCTAAGTAATATAGATAAGCCGAAACCTCTATATCCCAAAGAGACGGTCGCCGAGCCACACGGGGACGCTGAATGACACACAACGAGGGATGATGAACTCGTTGATTCGCCGGGTAAAGAATTTGTCTAGGAGAAATCAAGAGGAATTCGAAGAACTCTTAAGAGAGAATAAAACTCACAATATTATTAATGATCAATGTTGATTTTCGGCCATGACATAAGGGCCATATATATAGTGCTCAAAAACCTATCTAAACCTAGTCCAACTATGAAATAACTTAAGTATAGTCAAACTATGGGTCAAACCCATCAAATAACATAATAAAGCCCAAAAATAAAGCCTTTTAAGGCACAAAACGTGGGCTGCAAAATAAAGTCACGAAAATAATAACTAAGTCTTTAATCTTCAGCCCGGTCACACTTGATAAGATTAACTACTCGCGGGCTGCCCGATCCACCATCTCCAATGGGCTTCTTCATCAACTCTTGAGCCCAAACTTCTTGAACCAACCCTTGCAAAGCTTCCTTAAACTTCTTAGCTCGAGCTCTTGTCACCGGCCCACTTGGAACTCGAACAGGATCTTGAATAAACGATCCTTGGACTCCATCACTTGCCCGGTGAGTATAATGTTAGTGCTACATTTAATGTTACTGATTTGAGTCCTTTTGATATAGGTGACGACTTGGATTTGAGGACAAATCCTCTTCAAGAGGAGGAGAATGATGGAGTCCAATGATCGTTTATTCAAGATCCTATTCGAGTTCCAAGTGGGCCGGTGACAAGAGCTCGAGCTAAGAAGTTTAAGGAAGCTTTGCAAGGATTGGTTCAAGAAGTTTGGGCTCAAGAGTAGATGAAGAAGCCTATTGGAGATGGTGGATCGGGCAGCCCACGAGTCGTTAATCTTATCAAGTGTGATCGGGCTGAAGATTAAAGACTTAGTTATTATTTTCGTGACTTTATTTTGCAGCCCACATTTTGTGCCTTAAAAGGCTTTATTTTTGGGCTTTATTATGTTATTTGATGGGTTTGACCCATAGTTTGACTATACTTAAGTTATTTCATAGTTGGGCTAGGTTTAGATAGGTTTTTGAGCACTATATATATGGCCCTTATGTCATGGCCGAAAATCAACATTGATCATTAATAATATTGTGAGTTTTATTCTCTCTTAAGAGTTTTTCGAATTCCTCTTGATTTGTCCAAGACGAATTCTTTATCCGGCGAATCAACGAGTTCATCATCCCTCGTTGTGTGTCATTCAGCTTCCCCGTGTGGCTCGGCGACCGTCTCTTTGGGATATAGAGGTTTCGGCTTATCTATATTACTTAGGGGATTTAGTTCGTAGACGTATTGGGATTTCCATCAGTTCGATTCAGTCTTCTGTGTGCGTAAGTTATACGGATCTGCGAAGGTTCGTATCAAAAGGCATTTTCCTTTGAATCACCGCACTAACCTCATCCGTTAGGCTAAGTGTTTCAAATGACCCAAACTTTCTCTTGTTAGCAATGGCATCCTTAAAGAACTTCACTTATCCAGGCATATCTCGAAGCGCATCAAGCAAGGGGATATTGATTTGTACCTTGTTGAATATGTCTAAGAAATCTTCTCATCTTCTCATCAATCTTAGGCTTTGCTAGACGGTGAGGGAATGGAGCCTTTGTGATCACATCCTTGGTTGGAAGAGGAGCTTCTATCAACACTTCTTTTGGAGCTTCATCTTGTCGATCTTCTATTCTTGATTCATCATCATTGGTTGAAGGCTCTTCATAGGGGAATCCGACTGTTTAATTAAAACAAGAACTTCCTCTTCCTTTTTGGTGGATGTGGCTTGATTCTCATAGGCCCTTCCACTCCTCAATGTGATAGCATTACACCCTTTAGGATTCATCTCCGTGTTGCTTGGAAACTTGCCCGGTGTGTGTTGAGTGGTAGCTTGATTGACTATTTGACTTATTTGACCTTCCATCATCTTGACTTGTTTTGTCAAGGAAGTGAGAATTTTCCAAGGCACTCACTTTTTGCCCAGTTTAAGTAATGAATGTGCCTTGTTGAGAAGACACTTGAGCTTGATTTGCCAACATTTGTTGTATCATTTGCTCCATTGATGGAGAATTGTTCTTTGGCTCTTCAATAACTCCTTGAGAAACGGAGAATCCGGGAGGTGGAAATTGTGCATTATTGGGATTTCCGTAGGAGAGGGTGGGATGAGTCCGGTTGTTGGGATTGGGATTGTAGGCTTGATAGCCTCCTTGATGACCATGGGAATTACCTCCTTGTGGCTTCCCTTGAAATCCCCCTTGATAGTTCCCTTGGAATCCTCCTTGAGCTCCTTGAAAATTTGGCTTGTTGAAATTTCCATAGGGTCTTTGGTTCACAAAGCCCACATCTTCATTCTCATTGTATTCATCATTCTCTTGGGCTTGAACCACTTGAACATCTCTTTTCGATCTTCTCTCTTCTTCAAATTCCTTCTTGAGAAGGGTGTATTGTGTAGCCAACTCATCAATCCTTGCATCTTCAAGTATAGAATTCACCTTCTTTGTAGGACCTCTCTCCAATGGCCATTGATAACTATTGGCCACCATCTCTTCTATTATCGGTAGGGCTTCCTTTACATTCCGGTTCACTAGGCAACCCCCGGATGTAGCATCAACTATGCTCCTCGTGTGTGGAGAGAGTCCACTATAGAAGTTGACTATTTATTGTGCTTCACTAAAACCGTGTTGAGGGCACTTGCGTAGCAAGTCCCTATACCTCTCCCAGGCTTCAAATAGTGTCTCATAAATATAAAGGAGGGAAGTACTTGGCTAGAAAAGCTTTGCATAACTTTTCCCATGTCGTGATCTCGCTCTTGTCAAGGTTTTTGAACCACTCCTTTGCACGATCCCTTAGACAAAAGTTGAAGAGCTTCATCCTTATAGCATCCTCCGGCACTCCATTGTGTTTCACCGTATCACAAATCTCCAAAAATGTGCTTAAGTGTGCATTAGGATCCTCGTTTGGCCTTCCACCAAATTGCTCAGATTGGACCATTTGGATAAGACTGGTCCTTATCTCAAAGTTGTTCGTGTTGACACGAGGTCCCCATGCCCCTCCTTGAAATTGATCCGTGGGAGATTCGAACATTTGGTTGAGTGGAGGTTGTTGAGCTTCTTGAGCCCTCCTTTCTTGCTCCTCTTCCAAGCTTGCATATCCTCCAATTACTTCCTAAGAGCCTCAATCTCATGATTGTTAGCCATATCTTGCTCTTCAATAGAATTCCTTCTTCTATGTCTCCTTTCAAAGTTCAAGATCAAAGGTTGAACAAGTCTTCCCTGGGATCTTGTGTGCATAAACCTACAAAACAAAAATCAAAAGAAAATAAATGCTTGAATTAGTAACTCAATAACCAAATCGACTATTGAAACTCAAACTAAACATTCCCCGGCAACGGCACCAAAAATTGATCGCTCTACTTTTTGAGGGTAGAGAGAGAGCAATGATAATCGATTGAGTATAATCGAGTCGAATCCACAAGGAATGCTAGGATGTAAGAATTTCAAGTAGTAACCTAGTTATCTAAGTACTATCCAAGCTACCAACTAATATGTTTTTGGGTTTTTGATTAACTAGTAACAAAAGGAAAGTAATTAACAAACTTAGGACTTAATTGAACAAGCAACAAGTATCAAATGATATAAATTCAATAGGAAATGAAAGAAACTCCAATTATACTTCAGTTAGGTCTAAGTGATAGGGGTATAACACTCTATCTAGAATTAGCCATTTTAATCCAATTTCATGTGGGAAACCTCCTAAGTATGATTCACCAATTCTCATTGTAATGAAATCAAGTAGATTAATGAAAGACTTCTCCTACTAAGATATCAAACAATTCATTAACTCCCAATAGCTTATGGAGTTCCTTAACCCTACTATTCTCTAGCATGCAAATCTCTTGATCCTAGCATCTAATCTAAGCCTCCTAAACTTTAGATCAAACACTTGGTATGCAACCATGGTGATCAATCACAATTACATAGTAAAACATGAATGAACCATGGATCCAAGAGAAATGAACATGAAATTAGAAGGTAAATTCATAGATCAAGCCTAATCCCATCACTGATCCCTAATCTACATATAATTGGAATCACAAAGAGAACTAGCTAGACATGATTAAGGAAATTAAATCATAAAAAGTAAATGAAATCATGCTTAAAAGATAGAGAATTCAATAAGGAAGAAAAAGATGGTCTTGAATTTCAAATCCACAAAGTATAGCTCCAACAATGTTCAAATTACTAAAGTAGAAAGAGGGAAAATCTATTTAGGGTTCTAGAAATATTAAAGTATGTAAAAGATATCCAAATAGGGTGAATTTAGGGGTTAAATACATCACAAATCGAGTTTGAGTCAAATCGGGGTGAAACGGGACAAGTTCGGGCGAGTTTGGGCAAGCCGAACTCGCCCCTTGAGTTGAAGCAAGCGCGTGACCGGCGGCCTGGCCGGACCGCCGGCGGCATAGTGGGTCGCCGGGCTGGACCGCCGAATTCTCTGCAGCTGACGGCGGCCTGGGGCTAGTGGCTGGCAGCAGGCTGGACCGCCGGCTAGGCCACCAGTTGTCCTTCCTTTGACCGGTCCACTCATTCGTTCTTTTGCGTGACTTTTCTGTTTTCGCTTGTTCTATCTCGTACGAACTATGATTCTCGATCTGCTTTTTTGGTATAACTTCCTAAAGAGCTCATCTTCATCATGGAATGATTAATTTGGCCAAGTAAGTTCTCCATTATTCCTGCAAAAAGCATAAAAAAACTCGAGAGAATGAGGAAAACATAAATGAAATCAAACAAGTGAAACACTAGCTATACAACTTGAAAATCCACATTCTTCAACACAAGTTTCACTCTAATTAAACTTGATTCTTCCTCGTTTCCGGCCTTCGATCCTTAATCACATGAATGCTCTTTCCAAATCTTACAAAAATAGATCGAAAACCGAGAGAAAATGAGAAAAACACAAAGTATGCTATAAGTTTAGAAACCCTAGCATTTCTAGCATTTAAGCACCTAAATCGAGACTCAAATACATGCAAAATACACTCGACATGCACATAAAATATGTGTTAATCAGATATATATTTACTCGTGTGACCCAAGTGAAATGATGGTTATAGAATTTCCAACTACTTGTGCCTAGAAGGCATAAACATTAATTTTTCTTTGTTTTGGAATTGTTGGACCGGAGCCTCAAATATTTGATTTAGCGGAGGTAGAGGCGCCTCATTTGCTCTTCGTTCATGCTCATCAAACCTTGCCCTCATATCTTAGAACTCCTTCATTAGAGCTTCCATATTCGGTATGTTAGCTCCCATCTCTTGTTCTTCAATAGAATTCCTTCTTCTACGCCTTCTTTCAAAGTTCAAGATCAAAGGTTGAACAAGTCTTCCTTTGGACCTTGTGTGCATAAACCTACAAAACAAAAATTAAAAGAGAAAAATGCTTGACTTAGTAACTCAATAACCAAATCAACTATTAAAACTCAAACTAAACATTCCCCGGCAACGACGCTAAAAATTGATCGCTCTACTTTTTGAGGGTAGAGAGAGAGCAATGATAATTGATGTATTACAATCAAGTCGAATCCACAAGGAATGTTAAGACGTATGAATTTCAACTAGTAACCTAGTTACCTAATTACTATCCAAGCTACCAACTAGTATGTTTTTGTGTTTTTACTTAACCAATGACAATGAAAGTAAATAACAAGCTTAAAGTTCAACTAAACAATCAACAAGTATGCAAATTTAATCATGCGGGAAACCTCCTAAGTATGACTCACTCAACTCTCATTGCAATGAAATCAAGTAGATTAATGAAAGGCTTAATTCCTACTTAGATATCAAGCAATTCATTAACTCCTAATAGCTTACGGAGTTCTTTAGCCCTACTATCTCTAGCATGCAAATCTCTTGATCCTAGCATTTAATCTAAGCCTCCTAAGCATTAGATCAAACACTTGATATGCAACTATGGTGATCAAGCATAATTACATAATAAAACATAGCCCCAAGAGAAATGAACATGAAATTATGAGGTAAATTCACAATTACAGCCTAATCCCATCACTTCTCCCTAATCTACATATAATTGGAATCACAAAGAGAACTAGCTAGACATGATTAAGGAAAATAAACCATAAAAAATGCATAAAACCATAATCAAAAGATAAAGAATTCAATAAGGAACAAAATAGTGGAAGGATCTTCAAATCTTCAAAGTATTTCTCCAACAATTAATGAAAATACCAAAGTAGAAAGAGGGAAATATTGAAAGGGTTCTAAGAATGTTAATGTATGAAAAGATCCCCCAAATGAGGGAAGAAATAGGGGTTAAATATATAAAAAATTGAGTTTGAGTCGAGTTGGGGCAAATCGGGGCGAACCGGGACGAGTTCGGGCGAATTTAAGTGAAGAGGGGCGGCTAACCGGCGACCCAATGGACCGCCGGCTGGGTCGCCGGATTCTCTGCAGCTGGTGGCGGTCTGGAGGAGGGGAACTGGCGGCCGGCTGGACCGCCGGCTGGGTTGCCGGTTGGGTCGCCGGTCTTCCTTCTCCTTGCGCAACTTTGCCATTTTCGTTCGTTCTCTCTCGTACGAACTCTGATTCTCGATCCGTTTTTTGCTATGGCTTCCTAACGAACTCCTCTTCGACATTGATGCAAGCCTATGATAGTGGATTCAAGCTTCTAGGCCAAGATTTGGAGATTATTTGGGCTCAAGTTTGAAGACATATTTAAGAGATTTATTTTATGTAATTTTCGTTTTTGTTTAGTGTAATATCTAGAAGATTAGTTTCCTTCTTTATTTTGATATTAATTACCTTGTTTAGACTAGGGATTGATTTGTTACCCCTTAGGACAAGATTTTGATTTGTTTCCATGTAAAAAATAGGTTTCTTGAAGCCTATAAATAAGGTCTATAGGGGGTGACGAAAATAACTCCTTCGTCTTGAATATCAATAAAAATATGAGATTTTATCTCCTTTATCCCATGGATTTCTCGGTTCTCCGAGATATTCTTATCGACATATCAATCGAGTCCATCACCCTCGTTTGTGTGTCATTCATCGTCCCCGTGTGACCAAGGTGATCTCTATTTGGGGTATAGGGTGTTTTGGCTGATCTATATCATTTATAGGATTATACTTTGGGTATATTGGGATATTCCATTATTTATCCGGTGAATCAACGAGTCAATCATCCCTCGTTGTGTGTCATTCATCGTCCCCGTGTGACTACGGCAACTGTCTCTCCAGGTATAGGGAGATTAATTCTGGCCTATATCATTTAGAGGGTTCGATCGTAGGTATATTGGGATATTCATCCTATCTTTTTTATTTTTAGTTTATTTATTTTAGCTGCATTCGATTTGATCAATGGAGTTGACTAGTGTTGTTGAGGCAACTGTCTCTTTGGGGTATAGGGAGATTAAATCTGGCTTATATCATTTAGAGGGTTCGATCTCAAAGGTGTTAGTGGTCCATCTTATCTTTCAATTTGTAGTGTTTTTTTCTTACTTCTACGGCTTCCGATTATGGGCTACATATCTGCGTCGACATCTCTTGCTCGACGAAGATCGTATCATTTGGTATCAGAGCCTAGGATTTTTTTTTCTTTTTTTATTAATCATGTAATTTCATTTATCTTTAAAAAAAAGTGAAAAAGAAAAAAAGAAAAAAAAAGGTGATAAAAAACCAAAAAAAAAAAGGGTTTGGTTTGATTTGAACAGGTTGCGCATTGAGGAAGCATTAAAGGCTCGATTACTCGACCCTACGATTTGAGGACAAATCGTCTTCAAGAGAAGGGGAATGATGCAAGCCTATGATAGTGGATTCAAGCTTCTGGGCCAAGATGTGGAGATTATTCGGGCTCAAGTTTGAAGACAATATTTAAGAGATTTATTTTATGTAATTTTCGTTTTTGTTTAGTGTAATATCTAGAAGATTAGTTTCCGTCTTTATTTTGATATGAATTACCTTGTTTAGACTAGGGATTGATTTGTTACCCCTTAGGACAAGATTTTGATTTGTTTCCATGTAAAAAATAGGTTTCTTGAAGCCTATAAATAAGGACGAAAATAACACCTTCGTCTTGAATATCAATAAAAATGTGAGATTTTATCTCCTTTATCCCATGGATTTCTCGGTTCTCTGAGATATTCTTATCGACGTATCAATCGAGTTCATCACCCTCGTTTGTGTGTCATTCATCGTCCCCATGTGACCAAGGCGATCTCTATTTGGGGTATAGGGTGTTTTGGCAGATCTATATCATTTATAGGATTAGACTTTGGGTATATTGGGATATTCCATTATTTATCCGGCGAATCAACGAGTCAATCATCACTCATTGTGTGTCATTCATCGTCCCCGTGTGACTACAGCAACTGTCTCTTTGGGGTATAGGGAGATTAATTCTGGCCTATATCATTTAGAGGGTTCGATCGTAGGTATACTGGGATATTCATCCTATCTTTTTTATTTTTAGTTCATTTATTTTAGCAGCATTCGATTTGATCAATGGAGTTGACTAGCGTTGTTGAGGCAACTGTCTCTTTAGGGTATAGGGAGATTAAATCTGGCTTATATAATTTAGAGGGTTCGATCTCAAAGGTGTTAGTGGTCCATCTTATCTTTCGATTTGTAGTGTTTTTTCTTACTTCTACGGCTTCCGATTCTGGGCTACGTATCTGCGTCGGCATCTCTCGCTCAACAAGATTCGTATCAGACATGGAGTAATTTAATTGGCCAAATAAGTTCTTCATTATTCCTCAAAAAGCATAAAAAGACTCGAGAGAAAGAGGAAAACATAAATGAAATCAAACTAGTGAAACCCTATCTATATAACTTGAAATTTTACATTTTTTAACATAAGTTTCACTCTAATTAAACTCATTTCTTCCTCGTTTCTGGCCCTCGATCCTTAGCTACTTGAATGCTCTTTCCCATTCTTACAAAAATAGATCGAAAACCGGGAGAAAATGAGAAAAGTATAAAGTATGCTACAAGTTAAGAAACCCTAGTATTTCTAACATTTAAGCACATAAATTGAGACTCAAACACATGCAAAATACACTTGACATGCACATAAAATACGTGTTAATCATCCAGCTGCAGTACAAAGCTTAAATAAAGTTTTTTCTGAAATGTCATAATGCAAGTTCAATTTATTTATTCAAGTAGTGCCTGAAGCTGATACATCATTTATGACGATAATATGATTGAGAAGAGATCAAGAAAAATATGAATTCGTACAAATATGGTGTGTGAATTGTTCACATAAATGCAAAAGGTACATTGCAATATATGTTTAGCCGGTAGTGCTACTACACACACCATTCTCAAAGATAGGAATATTTCCTAAAAGTTAATATTATCAGACATGCATCAAATATCTTTGATGGCTCCGGAAGAGCTTGTATCATTTATCAAATAATGCTAAATTAACTATAGAATATGCCCTTTACTCTGGTAAGTCGAGAAGAAACTTACTAAGTTTTAAGGACACTTGTTTCAATGGATACCACATTGAGACAACAACAGAAGGTAGCAATGAGTATCTTTGCATTGCATAAATTCTTTTGTATATTGCCAGAAGCAAACAAAAGAAAAATTATAAACATTGCCTTATGGAATTTATTATATATTCATAAAAGCGATTGAGACATATCATGTCATGAACTCAAAGTTCAATGACACGAAAAGCTTTAAGCTTTGGCATGATAGATTGGGACATCCAAGAGCAACTATAATGCGCCGAATAATCAATAGCACATGTGGGTATATAAAGAACCATAAGATTCTTTAACAAATGAATTCTCATGTGATGCTTGTGCGCAAAACAAGTTAGTCATTAGACCTTATTATACAAAGGTCAATATTTAATCTCCATCTTTCTTGGAAAGAATTCAGGGAGATATTTGTGGACATATACATCCACCATGTGGACCATTTCAATACTTCATAGTATTGATTGATACTTCTTTTAGATGGTCACATGTATGCTTGCTTTTCAGTAGAAATGCATCATTTGCTAGAGTACTTGCTCAAATAATAAAATTAAGAACTTAATTTCCAGACAATTCAATCAAGAGAATTTGTCTTGATAGTGCTAGTGAGTTTGAGACTCAAGCATTTAATAATTGTATGGCTACTGGAATTGAGATTGAACATTCTGTTGCTCATGTTCATACTTAAAATGGCTTACCATAGTCATTTATTAAATAACTTCAACTTATTGTTAGACCATTGCTTATGATGTCAAACCCGCAACTTATGTTTGGTGTCTGCCAACATTAGTTCGTCATAGGCCACCAGTCTACCATCAATACTGACCAATGCAAATAATTTCTGGTCAAGAACATGATGTTTCTCACTTAAGAACTTTTGGTTGCGCAGTTCAAGCTCCAATCATACCCCCACAAACATACCAAAATTGGTCCCCAATGAAGACTTGGGATATATGTTGGATTTGATTCGCCTTCGATTATAAGGAATCTTGAACCTTTAACGGGTGATTTATTTACTACACGATTTGCAGATTGTCATTTTGATTAAATGACATTTCTAACATTAAGTAATACACACAATGTTAATTTGCATGAAGCAAATTTAAAAGCATGAATTGATGTGTTGTATTTCATAATCCAAAATTATTTTAAGGCATTAGGGGGAGATATAGATGAAAAGAATGCCGTCAAATTTATGTTGGATTATATACAAGCACAATATATGATGAACTGAAAGTTCATAAAATTATTGACTGCCATTGGAGTGATAAAGCATATGTTTATATGCCGCACCACAAATAGTTAAAGTCATAATGGACTGTTTCTCGACGCCAGAAGCATGAGATATATTGGTGCTAAAATAAATATCCGCGGAATATGAAAAACTATATCACTCCATAAACCACCCGAAGAGGATCGTCCAGAAGACGAGAATCCCAGTATGATTGCACGTGCTCTAAATATTATAATATTGGGATTACGGAACGACCAAATCAATTATATTATGAGAAATAATATAGATCTGAGTTCTATATGTGTTGATAATGCTATATATCTTGTAAGTACTAGTGTTCTAAAAGACGCTAGACGCTAGTAGGGCGGTGGGGTGGGGATTAACGTCTAGGTGGCTAGGCGGTTTCTAGGCGGGCTAGGCAGATTAGTATTATTATGCATATTTTTAGGACTATTATTAAAATACTTAAGCTTAAATATAATATCTAATTATATTTATGTTAGTTGGAAAATATAAAATGTTAAATTTTATGGCCCAAAATCAAAAGCCCAAGAGAAAGTCCATGAATTATTAATTTATCACATACATCAACACCTTTCAAACCTACAAACTACATTAAACATCTGCCGCAGCCGCAACGCTTTCTCTCTCTCTATACAAATAATATCTCTCTCGTCATCCTCTACAAATAATAGCAGCGGCGTATGCTACTGGCAGCGGCGAAGGCTCATGGCAGCGACATCGCGGGCTCGTGCCGGCGGGTGTGGAGAAGAAAACGGCGAGTCCTAGCCCGATTTGCACTGACTTGCACCGCCTAGTCGGCCGCTAGGCGGCTGATTTTTCGATTCTGTCTTGTATTTCCGTCTTGCACAAAGTCGAGGCGCCCGGCCACCTTCTAGTGCCTAGCCGCTTAGGGCGTTTTTTAGAACACTGGTAAGTACATGAGAAATATGTGATAGAAATATCTAGTTGTCGACAACACTTCTTGCCTCAATTCTAAATGATGATTTGGATCCAAAAGTTAAGTGTGCTAGAAACACATTGACAAAAGAAATTGAGGCAGAGCTTTACTCACTAATAAGACTGAAAGTCTTATTTGTAGTTAAGACACCAGAAAATGTTGTCCTAGTAGGACACAAAAGATCATTTCTAAGTGATGAGACGGGACCTAGCATTGAAGAAATCAATCGGGACTTGCAGCTCGGAGGACCAGTGACGAGATCAAGAGCCAAGAAGCTGCAAGGATATTTGCAATGCTATATTCCGAAGAGATTGGAAGATGAAGGAACCGGATGTCATCATTACAAATTGGTGAATTTCACAAGTGTAGAAGATGATATTTCGGAGACCCATTATTAAAAGAGGAAACGAAACTGGACTTATAATTATTTTATTTTAGGCCCAATTATCACAACATGTTTAAGTGATTAATTGGCCCATTTTCCTAGGCCCATTACTTGGTATTTTTGGCCCTCTTAGCTTAGTATTTAAGTTTAATTTTCGTTCATTGATCCGCCCTCACTTTAGGGGTGAGGGAGATGCAATAATAATCGATGTGCATAATCGAGTCGAATCCACAGGGAATGCAATGGCGAATGAGTTTCAAGTAGTAATCTAGCTACTAAAACTACTATCCAAGCTTACAAGTGACATGTTTTTGTGTTTTCTTAATTCTATCAAGCAATGTAATTGCAAAGCAACAAACTTGATAACAACTAATAGCAAGAGTTAAGAAACAATAGTAGAAAGCTTGTATCTAAATATAATCTGATAATCACAAGAGGCCTAGGTTTTAGGATTTGTTAGGATTAACCATTTTAATCTAATTCATATGGGAGTTCTATATATTGTATACACTAATTCTTTTCTCAAAGCAATCAATGTAAGTAGATTAACCTATGACATCTATCTCCGACTAGGACTCATGATGCATGGATTAACTCCTAATGACATAATTAATATCTAGAATCTCCTATTAGCAAGAATTACTATTATGTTGTGATTTGATGCTAAGTGCTATGAATTAAAGCTACTAAGCATTTAACCAAACACCTTGTACGCACTCAATGATGGCCAATCAATCATGCAATAAAATTAAGTCCCAAACCACAAGACATATGAATTAGAAGGTAAATCCAACAACAAAATCCAAAACCTAGTGATCTAGATCATATCTTCATATATTGGAACCAAAAGGAAATTTAGCTAGACATAATTGAAGGAATTAAACCATAAAAAGTAAATGAAAACATGCTTAAAAGATAGAGAATTTAATAAGGAAAAAGAAAATGGTCTTGAATCTTGAATCCACCAAGTAAAGCTCCAACGATCTTAAATTTACTAAAAAGGAAAGAGGGACATATTTCTAGGGTTCTAAAATATTAAAGTATGCCAAAAGATCCCCCAATGAGGTTGAATTTAGGGGTTAAATACATAAAAAATCGAGTTTGGGTGAAACGGAACGAACCGGGGTGAGTTTGGGCAAAGTGGGGCGGCCAACCGGCGGTCTGGGCAGTCGCCGGTGGTCTGGCAGGTCGCCGGCCCAGACCGCCGTCCTCTCTGTCCTCCACGGCGGCCTGGCAGGTCGCCGGCCAGGTTGCCGTCAGCATTTCTCCTTGCGCAACTTCGCCGTTTTCGCTCGTTCTCTCTCGTCTGAACTCCGATTCTCGATCCGCTTGTTGCTATGGACTCCTAACGAACCCCTCTTCGATATAAAATGGTCAAATTGACCAAATGAGTTTCCATTATTCCTATAAAAAGCATAAATATACTTGAGAGAACAAGGAAAACATAAATGAAATCAAACTAGTGAAACCCTAACTATATAACTTGAAATTCCACATTTTCACTCTATTTGAGCTCGATTCTCCCTCGTTCCCAGCCTTCAATCCTTAGCCACATGAATGTTCTTTCCAATTTTTACAAAAATGGATCAAAAACTGAGAGAAAATGAGAAAAATACAAAGTATGCTATAAGTTTAAAAACCCTAGCATTTCTAACATTTAAGCACCTAAATCGAGACTCTAATACATGCAAAGCACCCTTGACATACACATAAAATATGTGTTAATCACTCCCCCAAACTTAAGCCATTGTTCATCCCAAATAATGAAACGAACAATGAAAACACTTAACACGTATGGAGTGTGCATTTTGAGTTCCTCGATGCCTCATATCACCTCAAAAACCATTTTTGTTCAAGGAAATTCTCAAGTCAAGCCAAGCTTTCATAAAATCACTCACTCTCCTAACTTAGAATTCAATCACTCAAACACTTTCGACTCTAGATCTCACACGGAACATGTGTATCACTCATCAAAATCATGCAATTCACATCTTAAACCATAAGCTTGCCTATCAACTCAAGTTTCCAATACTACAATGCATGCACAACTTAGGATCAAAAAGGTCTTTCTAAAGCTTGTAATGTAGGGACATTGGTTAAGGTAGGGAATTTTAGGCTAAGTGACTTAAATTTGCATTGAAGTACCCTTACCTCCTTTCTTCACCTTCTAAGTATGAGTTTCTTCATCTTCCACCTCATCCAACCCCTTTTTAGTCAAATGAATCCCAAACTTCTACCAAATCTAAAGAAACACTCATTTATGCTCTTATTCTTCTCTTTTTCTTGTAAGAACTTTGTTCTTACTTTTTTTCTTTTTTTTTTTTTTTCAATAAGAACTTTGTTCTTATTCTTTTCTTTTCTAACATTGAGCTTATAGGAGTGTTCTTTTAACTCAAACCAATCTCAAGACCTTTCACCATCACCCAACATTTTTCTTGAATTTTCAAATTTCACCAAGATTCCCTTAACCATTCTTCACCCCCTATCGTCCGGTTAAAGAAGAAAAGGCTATATTCAAGGCTCAAAATGGGACGACAATTGTAATGAAAGAGAGGTTAGTGTTTAGGGAAAATGGACTATGCAATGATGGCCTAAGATTATCTCCTAATCATGCAAACATGTAGTACTTCTAACAAGAGTATCAAGACAAGTTCTAGTAAAGAATATGCAATGCAAGATCAAGCTCTCAAGAAAGGATATCAACTATGTAAGATGCATAGTTTAAGGCTCAAAATCCTCTCAAACTTTTTTCGTCTAGAGCCTAAGTGCCTAAGATCAATCCTTCCAATATATTCAAGTGAAATAACCCTAATCATGCTTGACTTAAACTTAGGAAATTTCAAAAATGTCACCATTTTAGCATCAATCATCGGCATCTCACCCAAAAGTACTTGAGAGATTAAACACGTTCTTTCACATTCACACATGCAAACATTCATTCATTATTCAACTTAAAAACTTTTCAATTTTCCCAAAATTTCGCACTCAAGCTCCAATCAATCAACAAAATCATCCTCACCAAAGATTCTCCATGTAAGCTCCAATAAAACTTCCAACAACAAAACAAACAACCAAAGAAGGAATTTTCATGAATTAAGCTCATCGACCCAAACTCATCACCAAACCAAAACAAGCAAAAATTATCCATTTAACCCCAATCGACCACAATCATCAAGCAAGCCTAAGCATATAATCAATGAAATCATAATGATACCACATCAAATAGAAAGTTGAAAAACCAAGAGTAAAGTAATTTAAATTTCTTATCCTACCCCCGTCCCCCAAACTTATTTTAGAAAATAAATTCTAAAATGAGTTTGGAGGGAAGAATAATAAGAAATTTAAATTACACTCACAAAGGTCCAAAGCTGTGTTGAAGGTGGTTTTGAAAGCCATTCAATCCTTTGCTTGCTTGATTGGTTTGATTCTCTTCCTTCACTCGTTCCCATCATGATTCGGCCTCATGCATTGACATTGAAACACATGGAACTTGTGAAGTAGAAATGAATTTAAAAATAAGAAGTATTAGCATAGAGATAAGTAACAAGTAGAAGGAATGATTAAATCATAAATAAGAAACAAAAACCAAAATCAAACTAAAAAAACTAACTAAAATGAAAAAGAAAAGGATAGTTGTTGGGGTGCCTCCCAACGAGCGCTTAGTTTAACGTCGTTAGCTCGACGATACCTCAATCTCCATTCAAGTAACTTGAAATGACGTCCCTCATTTATCAACCATTAGCTTATTGTCCATCTTTCCATTAGTCCCTTCACTTGTCTCCTCACAGTCCTTCAAGTCATTCGACATGTAGAATGACTCCTTGTCTCCATTGACTCGAAGGATAAGACTTCCTTCAAAAACATCCACTAGGGCTCGACTTGTAGCCAAGAAAGGCCTTCTAAGTATCATAGGAACATCATGATCTTCCGGCATGTCAATTATGATGAAATCCACCGGGAATATGAACGTTCCAACTTTGATAAGCACGTCCTCAACATTCCCTTTAGGGTATGAACTTGAGCAATCCGCCATTTGGAGCACAAGTGATGAAGGCTTAAGATTTCCAATGTTCAAGCGATTGAAGATGGAAAGAGGCATCAAATTGACTCCCGAACCTAAGTCACACAAGACTTTCTTAAACCATTTGCCTCCAATCTCACAAGGTAGGTTAAACTTTCCCGGATCCAATTCCTTATTCGGGATCTTCTTTTTCACATGAGCACTACTCTCCTCCGTAAGCACAACGGTTTTCAAATCATCCCATTTCACCTTCTTATGAAGCACAACCTCAAAAAATTTCTCATGATCCGGGATATTACTCAACAAACCAACTAAGTGAGCATTTATATCCAACTTCTTGAATACATCTAGCAAATCACTCTTCTTCTCATGTAAATTTTCCTCAATAGGTTTATGGGAAGATGCTAGACTATCCAAGCCATTCAACTCAACATGCTCTTGAGAAAATTTAGGAGTTAGAGTAGAAGGGATACCTCTTGGATTTGTCTTATGAGCACTCTCCTTCTCTATAGGTTCTTGAACACCTAGTTTACTCCTCAACTTTGAAGCCTCATAAGCATCCTTCCTTCTTTGAAGATCTTTGAGTGTATCAAGACGCTCATCAAAGGGAATTGCCTTAGAAATCCTCATTCTTGAATAGTAATTATGAATGTCCCATTTTTTCCAACCTTCTATAGATGGAATAATTGGACAAAGATCTATGATTCTTGGATCCTTCTCATCAAGCATCACTACCTCCAAAGATGTAAGCTTATATGATTGTCTTGGCTCCACAAGATTGCTCTTAACAAGATTTGGAGATTTCCCACAAGGTATATGTGAAGCGGTCAAAGAAGCTTCACTCACTACATGAATAACATTGCATTGTTGCTTCGAGTTTTCTTGAGTCTTGCTAGAGGATTCTCTGAACTTGTTTTGAGTTGTAAATTGGTTAGCCATTTGGCTAATTTGGCCTTCCATCATCTTGACTTGCTTTGACAATGAAGTGAGTGAATTCTCCAAGGCATTGACCTTTTGACCGGTTTGAGAGATAAAAGCACTTTGTTGATTGGCCATTTGTTGAACGATTTGCTCAAGAGAAGGAGATGTCTTCTTAGGTTCTTCAATCACCCCTTGAGAGACGGAGAATCCGGGAGGTAGGAATTGAGCATTGTTGGGATTTCCATAGGAAAGGTTGGGATGAGTTCGATTGTTAGGATTATAGGGTTGATAACCACCTTGTTGACCACGGGAGTTGCCTCCTTGCTTCCCTTGAAACCCCCCTTGATAATTTCCTTGAAATCCATCTTGAGCCCCTTGTAATCCTTGCCTATTGTAGTAATTTCCATAAGGCCCTTGATTGATATATCTCACGTCTTCAATTCCATTGAACTCCCAATTCTCTTGAGTTTGAACCCTTTGAATTTGAGCTTTCCTTTCATCTTCATATGTTTTCTTCAAGTTGGCAAGCTCCAAGGCTAAAACATCATACCTTGCATCCTCAAGAACCGAGTTCACCTTCTTGGTAGGACCCCTTTGCAACGGCCATTGATAACTATTGGATGTCATCTCCTCTATGATCCTAAGAGCTTATTTGGCGTTCCGATTCACAAGGTAACCACCGGAGGTTGCATCAACTATGCTCCTCGTGTGTAGAGAGAGTCCACTATAGAAGTTCACGATTTGTTGGGCTTCACTAAAACCGTGTTGAGGGCACTTGCGTAGCAAGTCCCTATACCTCTCTCATGCTTCAAATAATGTTTCATCAACGTGTTGTGAAAAATGAGAGATTTCCGAGATGAGCCTTTGAGCTTTTGACGGAGGGAAATACTTGGTGAGGAAAGCTTTGCATAACTTCTCTCATGTAGTGATCTCGCTCTTATCAAGGTTTTTGAACCACTCTTTGGCACGATCTCTCAAAGAGAAGTTAAAGAGCTTCATCCTAATGGCCTCCTCCGGCACTCCATTATACTTCACCGTATCACATAACTCAAGAAATGTGCTCAAATGAGCATTAGGAACTTCATCAGGCCTCCCTCCAAATTGTTCGGATTGGACCATTTGGATAAGGCCGGTCCTTATCTCAAAATTATTTGCATTGACACGAGGTCCCCATGCTCCTCCTTGAAATTGATCCGTGGGAGATTCAAACATTTGGTTAAGAGGAGGTTGTTGAGCCTCATTTGCCCTCCTTTCTTGCTCCTCTTTCCATGCTCGAAATTCTTCAATTTCTTTCATAAGAGTCTCCAAACCTATAAAACAAAAATAAAAATAAACAAATGCTTGAATTAGTAACTCAATAACCAAATCGACTATTGAAACTCAAACTAAACATTCCCCGGCAACGGCGCCAAAAATTGATCCACCCTCACTTTAGGGGTGAGGGAGATGCAATAATAATCGATGTACATAATTGAGTCAAATCCACAGGGAATGCAATGGTGAATGAGTTTCAAGTAGTAATATGGCTACTAAAACTACTATCCAAGCTTACAAGTGACATGTTTTTGTGTTTTCTTAATTCTATCAAGCAATGTAATTGAAAAGCAACAAACTTGATAACAACTAATAGCAAGAGTTAAGAAACAATAGTAGAAATCTTAGTTCCAAATATAATCCGATAATCACAAGAGACCTAGGTTAGGATTTAGGATTAACCATTTTAATCTAATTCATATGGGAGTTCTATATATTGTATACACTAATTCTTTTCTCAAAGCAATCAATGTAAGTAGATTAACCTATGACATCTATCTCCGACTAGAACTCAAGATGCATGGATTAACTCCTAATGGCACAATTAATATCTAGAATCTCCTATTAGCAAGAATTACTAATATGTTGTGATTTGATGCTAAATGCTATGAATTAAAGCCTACTAAGCATTTAACCAAACACCTTGTACGCACTCAATGATGGCCAATCAATCATGCAATAAAATTAAGTCCCAAACCACAAGACATATGAATTAGAAGGTAAATCCAACAACAAAATCCAAAAACCTAGTGATCTAGATCATATCTTCATATATTGGAACCAAAAGGAAATTTAGCTAGACATAATTGAAGGAATTAAACCATAAAAAGTAAATGAAATCATGCTTAAAAGATAGAGAATTTAATAAGGAAAACGAAAATGGTCTTGAATCTTGAATCCACCAAGTAAAGCTCCAACAATCTTGAATTTACTAAAAAGAAAAGAGGAAAATATTTCTAGGGTTCTCAAATATTAAAGTATGCCAAAAGATCCCCCAATGAGGTTGAATTTAGGGGTTAAATACATAGAAAATTGAGTTTGGGTCGAGTTGGGACGAATCTGGGTGAAACGGGACAAACCGGGGCAAGTTTGGGCGAAGTGGGGCGGCCAACCGGCGGTCAGGGAGGTCGCCAGCGGTCTCACAAGTCGCCGGCCCAGACCGCCATCCTCTCTGTCCTCCACGGCGGCCTGGCAGGTCGCCGGCCAGGTTGCCGTCAGTATTTCTCCTTGCGGAACTTCGCCGTTTTTGCTCGTTCTCTCTCGTCCGAACTCCGATTCTCAATTCGCTTTTTGCTATGGACTCCTAACGAACCCCTCTTCGATATAAAATGATCAAATTGACCAAATGAGTTTCCATTATTCCTATAAAAAGTATAAATAGACTCGAGAGAACAAGGAAAACATAAATGAAATCAAACTAGTGAAACCCTAACTATATAACTTGAAATTCCACATTTAAAAACATAAGTTTCACTCTATTTGAGCTCGATTCTCCCTCATTCCCAGCCTTCGATCCTTAGCCACATGAATGTTCTTTCCAATTTTTACAAAAATAGATCAAAAACCGAGAGAAAATGAGAAAAACACAAAGTATGCTATAAGTTTAAAAACCCTAGCATTTCTAACATTTAAGCACCTAAATCGAGACTCAAACACATGCAAAGCACACTCGACATGCACATAAAATACGTGTTAATCATTCATACTCGGCAGACTTGATTGAATGAAAAACAGCTTTTACGCTATTCTCTTGTCTCACAAAACTGAAGGTTCTTGGTAGGGTTTGTTGTTGGCAACTTCAAACATGAATTCAATCGACTCATTCATGATATCTCGTAGTATCCAAGTTAGTCGAGCCATGAAGATTGCTTGATAATAGCGTTTCGGATCCTTGTAGATTCGATTCTGGTAATTTTCATCCCTTGTTAATTCAAATTTCATTAATCCATTATTTGATTTTCGTTCTCAGCCATTCCTCATCTTTCATATATCACAAATATCCAATCCCCATCGTTCCTATAACCATCCAATCTCAGAAAACCCTTAGATTATTTCTAGATCCGTTTTTTAGCCCTAAATCTGACCCGACGTGCCAAATCAAAAACTACTGGTGCGTTTTTGCTGAAATTTGGATATATTTTTCATAACCCGAAGTTGTGACTTGTGTGAAATTCTGAGCTTAATCGGACTTGAATAGCTTAGGTTTCTGACGATGCATATTCAGTGTATTTTTTGGTAGGTTTGGAGTATAATTGGATAGATCGGATTTAAATAGGGAAATCCTTTAGGGATTTAATTCGGTTCATAGTATAATTAGAAGTCCTAATTTCAGTTGTATCCTTGGGTCGAATCCTTTTGTAACTGACGTTGTTTGTGTCTTTAGCTTCCGCAAATATTGTGTTCTATAGGAACCGATCAGCGAAGAATGATTCATGCGCCCAAGGATTCGTTTTCGGTTATGATTAATTCGATTCAATCCTATCATGCTCCTATGAATTAAATACAATCATAGGGTGTTTAATCAATATACCTCTTGGTTTTCGTGTGAGAGCTCGCTTGAAGATCTTCTGATCTGTTTCCCTGCTCGAATCCGATGTTGGATGGACAACACGCTACGAATTCAGCCACGGAAGAAACTTGCACACGTCGTCTCTCAGCCTTGCTGCTGCCGCCGTGCTCTCTCTCTCTCTAACACTTAAACCTAGCCTCTCTTGATTATGAGATCAATGTCTTATGTATCTAGAGGCATTAAGTGAATATATATAAGAGGAAAATGGGCTTAAGTTGCAGTTTTGGCCCACAGACCAAAACATGGCCGCCCATCATCATCATAGGCGTCCCTTACTGGGCTTTGATGATGATTAGGCCTTTCTTCCTTAACTGTGACCTATTGAGCTTATTGGGCCAGATCAGGGATCTACTAGCAGATAAAACTAAGCCTCCCAATGTTCTGAATTCTCTATATTCAGCCCAAAAGAAAATTCAAATCATAAGTATTAAAACATTCCACTAGAGTAATAATACTGAACTACCTGTTTTATCCATGTTGAGCTCAGGGCTAGTATTATACTTAAATCACCCCCGTATTTAAGATATCTTATATCCGTTAATTAATCTAAAACTTCTGACTGCTTTTGTTAATTAACATCTTATTAAATTCCTGAGTAGTACCATTCATTCCTTATTCATCATACTGGAACTTAATCCACCTGCAGGGTTTAGTATGATAATCCTTAATGAATCCTCAGGGGATGTAATCAACTTGCTTTACCAGGATACGGTGCTCTATTGTAGTTGCACTAAAGATCGTACTAGTTATAGTTGTTACCCAAGATACGGGTCATTTTGGATTGCAATGATTGAACCCTCAGCCATGGTAAATCAAAGTAACAGACTACAACTATACACCCTTAGTCACTCAATTAGAGTTAAGGTGTTACGTTAAATAACATTTAAGTCCCCGAGGTCTTGATTCTTCTACTTAGGTCAAAATAGAAGAATTCACCTCACCGTGATCCTATCAATATGATCAACGTACTAGCATAAACAAGTAACCAAGAAAAGATACTTATCTATTTATGCTACAGTCTATACCGATAGTTTTATCCGAAACTATCTCAATTGTGATAACTGTTTATATCTCAAGAGACACCGGCTACTATGGTCTTCCGTGATCTACTACACACCATATAGCCTATAACTTTGAGATAATGGATAGATGTTAATGCTTAACAAACAATTCATACATAATCAGATATGAAATTGTTAGTGAAATATGGAACCACATGTATACAAGCTAAAAGGCCTGCTGTCTAGTATACAAATCCATCAATCTCCCACTTATACTAAAGCAAACTTTTAGTATACAATGTGACAATAGGCAAGTGTCTATATCTAGCATTTATTACACATCTTCTCCCACTTATACTCAAAGTTTAATTGTGTAGGAGGCTCCGCAGCCCTAATCCATCAACATGCTTGTCAAAAACTTTAGCTGTCAAGCTCTTTGTGAATGGATCCGCCAGATTATCCGCTGAAGGGATTTTCTACACTTCTATATCACCCCGTTGTATGAAATCTCGCACAATATGGTACTTTCTGTCAATGTGTTTACTCGCCTTGTGAGCTCTGGGTTCCTTACAGTTTGCAACCGCACCAGAATTATCACCGCGATACATTTGGGCAAACTCGGGACCAGATTTAGCTCATGAAGGATGTTCTTGAGCTACACAGCCTCTTTTGCAGCCTCACAACCAGCTACATACTCGGCTTCCATGGTGGAGTCTGCGATGCAGTTCTGCTTCACACTCCTCCAAATGATAACTCCACCTCCCAAGGTGAACACATAACCGGTGGTAGATTTCCTCTCATCTCGATCAGCCTGGAAGTCTGAGTCCGTATACCCTCTCGGGATCATCTCATCGGACCGGTAAGTCAGCACATAATCCCTTGTCCTGTTGATGTACTTCAAGATGTGCTTTACCGCCGTCTAATGTCCCTGACCAGGGTTAGACTGATATCTTGCCACGTATCCCGCGGCATAACAGATATCCGGTCTTGTACACAGCATTGCATACATGAGGCTTCCAACCGCTGAAGCATACGGTACAATCTTCATGTCGTCTATCTCCTTTTGTGTCTTTGGACACATCTCCTTCGATAGAGCAATGCCATGCCTGAAAGGAAGAAACCCCTTATTGGCATTTTGCATGCTGAAACGAGCGATCACAGTATCAATATATGAAGCTTGGCTTAAGCCTAACATCTTCTTCTGGCGATCTCTGATCACCTTGATCCCTAAGATGTAAGTAGCTTCTCTCAAATCCTTCATCTTGAACTGTTCAGACAACCAACCCTTTACTCCTGATAACACGTTCACATTGTCGCTAATGAGAAGTATGTCATCTACGTATAGTACTAAGATTACCACGCTTCCTTCCGTACTGAAACTGTAAACACAACTCTCATATGAACACTGAACAAATCCATAAGATTTGATCACACTATCAAAACGTATGTTCCAGAATCTCAAAGCTTGCTTAAGTCCATACAAAGACTTCTTGAGCTTCCATACGAGATGCTCTTGGCCTTTAGACACATAACCTTCAGGTTGGCGCATATAAATATGCTTATCTTTCCCAAGATAACCGTTCAAGAACGCAGTCTTGACGTCCATCTGCCAAACCTCTAGGTCTAAATGCGCTGCCATGGATAAGATAGTTCTGATGGTTTTAATCATGGCAATCGGCGAAAATGTTTCCTCATAATCTATGCCCTCATGCTGAGTGCATCCTTTCACCACCAATCTAGATTTAAAGGCCGTAACCTTTCCATCAGAATCTCTCTTTCTCTTGTACACCCACTTTCAACCAATGGCCTTCTTGCCATCTGGCAGCTCCGCAAGGTCATACACATCCATGTCTACTATGGATTCGATCTCAGCATCCATAGATTCTTACCAAGAATCCGCATCTTCGTCCTCCATTGCCTCCTTGTAAGTCCAGGGGTCGGTCTCTTCATGTTCAAGACCAGCGAGAATATCAGTGAACTCGCCTAGAAACATGAACCGATCGGGTTGACGAACAACCCTCCCACTGCGATGAGGCGCCAGTGGAACTTCAGTGTCGGAAATCGGTGCAGTTACTTGTGGTACATCCTCTTGTACACTTGGCTGAGTTGGATCACTGGTTGCCTTTGCTCTCAACTCATAGAGCACAATATCACTCTTTGCCAGGTGCTTACTTATATAGTCCTCCTCTAGGAATTGGGCATTAGTGCTCACAATGATCTTCTGATCTTGAGTACCATAAAAGTAGCCACCTTTCGTTCCTTTCAGATATCCAATAAACAGCCTAACCTCAGTTCTAGAACCTAATTTATCGGCCTCCTTATTCAGCACATGTGCTGGACTTCCCCAAAGACGAATATGACCCAAGCTGGGCTTGCGCCCTGTCCATAATTTGGAAGGAGTTTTACTTACCGATTTAGAAGGTACTAGATTGAGGAGATAACCTGCTGTTTCCAGGGCATATCCCCAAAATAAAATTGGCAGAGGTGCATAGCTCATCATCGATCTTACCATCTCTAAAAGAGTTCGATTTCTTCTCTCAGCTACACCATTCTGTTGGGGTGTTCCTGGTATAGTCAATTGGGACGTAATCCCATTTTCTGACAGATAAGTCTTGAACTCACTGCTGAGGTACTCGCCACCACGATCAGATCGTAATGACTTGATACTTTTACCTAATCTCTTCTCCACTTCCGATTTGAACTCTTTGAACTTGTCAAAACATTCGGACTTGCGGCGAAGTAGGTAAATATAACCGTATCTTGAGTAATCGTCAATGAAAGTAGCGAAGTACTCATAACCTCCTCGAGCTTGTGTTGACATCGGTCCACACATATCAGAATGAATCAATTCCAATAACTCGGAAGCTCTATTTCCTTTGGCTTTGAAAGGTCTAGTCACCATCTTTCCTTCCAAACAAGATTCACATGTTGGTAATGGTTCTATTTGGAATCGTTCCAAAATACCATGACTAACCAACCTTTGAATCCTCTTTTGGTTGATGTGACCCAATTGTAAATGCCAAAGATAGGTTTGATTCATTTGAGAAGAACTCTTTCTCTTTTTAGGGTTTGATGATGAGATTGCATTATTTGAGAAGAAGGTGCATTTATTGGACAATTTATAGTATAGAGAGAACCAGATAATGTACCAGAAACGATAATCTCATTGTTCTTCATGATAGAAACACCACTATCAAAAACTACTGAGTAACCATCGTCATAAAGTTTCGAAACAGAAATTAAGTTTCGCCGAAACACCGGCACATATAAAACATCTCTCAAAACAAAAATAAAATGTCCAAAACTAAAATGAAAATCTCCAATTGCGACAGCTGCAACTCTCGATGCATCGCCCATGGAGATGGTAATCTCGCCCTCACTCAGCTACCTTTTCTGCAGAAACCCCTGCAAGGTGTAACATAGATGGTAAGTTGCGCCCGTATCTACTACCCAAGTCTGGGTAGAACTAGCAGCTAAACATGTTTCAGTTACAAATGAGTAAGACGTACCTCCATTCTTCTTCTTTAGAGGGTAGTCAGCCTTCTAATGTCCCATCTTGTTGCATTTGAAGCACCTTCCTTTCCATTTCCCTTTCTTGACGCCGCCAGTGGCCTTGACATTGCCTTTCGGCTTGATGTCATTTCCGGCCCCCATGATCTCGGCGTCCCTCTTGCTTCCACTGAGCAAAGCTCTCTGCTTTTTGTTGTTTATGATCCTCTTTTCCACATCTTTCAATGTTAGAGTGCATCCCAACTGTTTTTCCGCAACTTTGACCGCTGCGGAATCCAACTTAATGTTGGGCATCTTGTCATCATCAAAGATGTCCTCGAGAGTCTCGATCATACTGGATACAGTAATCAAATGGCCTACCATATACTGCATCCCACCCGACAGTGAAGACATGACAATTTCTCTCGCTTTGTCATTCGCTTCATGCCATTTCTTATGATCGTCTCTATCTTTTTGAGATGACCTTTCAGTGAGAGTAGGAGGGGCAGGAAGTGCGAGCACATCAGTGTACTCGCCAGCAACTAGGACAGTTTTGAGATTCTTTCTCCACTCCAAAGAGTTGGAGCCATCGAAAGGACTCAAAGTGATAACATTAATCAACGGGCCTAAAGTCATATCTAAAAATAATAAATACGTAGACACTCGTAAGAAATGAGTAAGCATAAATTCGTAACGTAAATATTGTAACCTTTTGATAAACCAATATTTAACGAAACCTTCAACAGCCCAAGTAACGCCGACCGCAAGCCACGTTCGTGTGGACGTTTACGTTCTCGTTACTTGACCAGATCAAGGATCTTTAATTTTATTCTCTAGCCAACCTTATTTCCTTATGGCAAATAAAATTAATAGTTGAACCTTACTAGACCATATTAATTAAGATAGGGACTCCGTTGGGGAGTTGTATCATAATTAATATCTAAGCTATTAACCATAATTTTAGCTTAATTTAGAAAATTCAACCATTTTCTTTAAGCTATCTTTGTTTTTAATAAAAAACTCTAGAGAAATCCGTAGTTACTATTTTAAGCAAGCCATGTTAGTGTGGACGTTTACTTAAAATGGCTCCCACTACTCATTTTGATTAAAACATTTTTGTTTAGAAATCTTAACTCTAGTGAACTTATTTCGATAAAATGTGCAAGCCACGTTCGTGTGGACGTTTACACACTTTTACCGAAACTTCACATTAAGATCAAATTATGGAGGTCTTAACATTTTTAATAAAATGTTTTTATCCGCTTAGTATTTTTCTTTCAAAAGGTTGTCGACATGCTAGATCATGTTGTCACATAACCCTAAGCATAATTTTCTAAACGCAGCAAATAAAACATGCTCGCAAGAAAATTAAATCATACTTATATTGACAATCCTAAAACATGCTCGACTATGCGCAATTTATTCAACTCGACATGCAAAACATGCTAATTTAAATTTAAATTGCATCCATAGCATGCTTTGATAAGAAAAACGAGATAATAACAAAAATAAAACTCGTTTTTCATGGTGTGACTACTCCTGTCTAATCTATTCTATTACAATAATAATAAAATAAATTCCGGAACAGGCTCCGGTCTTCAAAATCCGTCGTCTCGATCTCCCGTTCCACCCGAAAAATAAATAAATTAATTAAATAATTTATTTTCTAATTTTTTGTTAATTTCGGGCCGAGCTGACCAGGCCGGGCCGACACCATACAGCCCGAACTCTCGCCCAAGCCTGAATTGCGTTCGATCCTGCCGAGCTCGTAACGAGCAAGCTCAAGCCGAGCTCACCCGTCGAACTCGAGCCCAGCTCGAACGCGCAGAAGGGCTGCCGAAGTGACCTTGCGCACTGCGAAGTCGTTGCCGATCTCAGCCCTTCGTCCACCTCGCACGCTGACCACCGAACTCATGATGAGCATACCCCAAAGCAGACCTACCTCATCGCACCCGAGCCCAGCCTCGTACGAGCAGAGGCTCAGCCGTTCGCACATAGGCCTGAATCGCGATTCGTGATTCTGCTGCTGCTGTGTTGTCGCCTTGTTCAGCCGCTGCTCCTCGTCTAGACTTTCACCTCCGCCGGGATCACTGCCGTCGATCTGCAGCAGATTCACGGCTGAAACCCTAAATAGGGTTTTGTCGTGATTTTCCCCGCTGCCGACGATCTGCGGCGCTGCAGCTCCCGTGGTCGACTGCTGCTGTATCGAGTCGATGTCTGGGCTCTGCAGCAGCGTTCCTCGAACCACCATGCACGCCGGTGGAGCTGCTGTAGGCGTCGAACCCTAATTAGGGTTCCCCCACAGCCCGCCATGTTTCGCATGTTCCGACGCCTTCAGTCCCACCGTCCGCCTCCTCCAACATCAACGACCTGAACCTTGGTCTAAAACTAGGGTTCCATCGTGAAGAAGAAGACGAACAACCGCTGAATTTGTCAATCGCACATGCTATTATCGGTGCGTGTGCCACACGCGCCGCCGTGTGCGGCGGTTGTCCGATTAAAATAAAATAAAATCCTAATCTAAATCTCACCTTACTTTCTCGCGATTAAAATTACAATTTAATTGCCAAACCGGCACTGAAAAACTGACTAACACCACGAAAAGCGACATACGACAACATCCATCGATTAAAATCATGCATAATATGAATCGAATCTGCCATAGAGCCGAAAATAAATAACCTAGCTCTAATACCAATTGTAGGAACCGATCAGCGAAGAACGATTCATGTGCCAAGGATTCATTTTCGGTTATGATTAATTCGATTCAATCCTATCATGCTCCTATGAATTAAATACAATCATAGGGTGTTTAATCGATATACCTCCTGGTTTTCGTGTGAGAGGCTCGCTTGAAGATCTTCTGATCTGTTTCCCTGCTCGAATCCGATGTTGGATGGACAACACGCTACGAATTCAGCCACGGAAGAAACTTGCACACGTCGTCTCTCAGCCTTGCTGCTGCCGCCGTGCTCTCTCTCTCTCTAACACTTAAACCTAGCCTCTCTTGATTATGAGATCAATGTCTTATGTATCTAGAGGCATTAAGTGAATATATATATAAGAGGAAAATGGGCTTAAGTTGCAGTTTTGGCCCACAGACCAAAACATGGCCGCCCATCATCATCATAGGCATCCCTTACTGGGCTTTGATGATGATCAGGCCTTTCTTCCTTAACTGTGACCTATTGAGCTTATTGGGCCAGATCAGGGATCTACTAGCAGATAAAACTAGGCCTCCCAATGTTCTGAATTCTCTATATTCAGCCCAGAATAAAATTCAAATCATAAGTATTAAAACATTCCACTAGAGTAATAATACTAAACTACCTGTTTTATCCTCGTTGAGCTCAGGGCTAGTATTAGACTTAAATCACCCCCGTATTTAAGATATCTTACATCCGTTAATTAATCTAAAACTTCTGACTGCTTTTGTTAATTAACATCTTATTAAATTCCTGAGTAGTACCATTCATTCCTTATTCATCATACTGGAACTTAATCCACCTGCAGGGTTTAGTATGATAATCCTTAATGAATTCCTCAGGGGATGTAATCAACCTGTTTTACCAGGATACGGTGCTCTATTGTAGTTGCACTAAGGATCATACTAGTTATAGTTGTTACCCAAGATACGGGTCATTTTGGATTGCAATGATTGAACCCTCAGCCATGGTAAATCAAAGTAACAGACTACAACTATACACCCTTAGTCACTCAATTAGAGTTAAGGTGTTACGTTAAATAACATTTAAGTCCCCGAGGTCTTGATTCTTCTACTTAGGTCAGAATAGAAGAATTCACCTCACCGTGATCCTATCAATACGATCAACATACTAGCATAAACAAGTAACCATGGTAAGCTACTTATCTATTTATGCTACAGTCTATACTGATAGTTTTATCCGAAACTATCTCAACTGTGATAACTGTTTATATCTCAAGAGACACCGGCTACTACGGTCTTCCGTGATCTACTACACACCATATAGCCTATAACTTTGAGATAATGGATAGATGTTTAATGCTTAACAAACAATTCATACATAATCAGATAGGAAATTGTTAGTGAAATATGGAACCACATGTATACAAGCTAAAAGGCCTGCTGTCTAGTATACAAATCCATCATGTTCGCATCATAAATTTTGGTACCAGAGCCACGTCAGTCCTGCTGATTGTGGTTCAATCCAAATAGGTTATTGGTGTCGTGACGTGGTGTCATGACGTAGTGGGGGCAAAAGTATCGATTAGTTTCAAAAAAAAGAGAAGAACCAATATATATAAAGAAAAAAAGATATATTCGAAGCCCTACTGTGTCACCTTCTGTTTCTTGAAGTTCTCAGGAGTTCTTGAGTGTTTCTTGATTGTTTCTTTGAGAGTTCTTGAGTCTTTTCATCTTCATTTTGACGGTTTCATCGGCTAGGGATAAAACGGTCACCAAATTTGACCCGTATCGAACGGTCAAATATAGGAACATCAAGCCAAAATTCAGCCGTTTACTGGCTCAAATCAGCCGTCGAACTTTTCCGGTTTTTGGGAATTTTGGGAATTTTTGTAGTTTTCATCCAAGTAACTCATAATCTGCTATACTTGAGTATATTGGGTAGTGTAGAGTCAATTTCTAAGTTGTTTTAAGTAGGGTTAGTGCTCATAACTTGACTTATATCCGAAATTCCTAGTTAGCCTTTCTTTCTTCTCTTCAGCCTTTCTTCTTTCTCAGCCTTTCCTGTTTGCTTAGCCATTACCTAGCCACCATATATATACACTTCCTTAATTGTTAGCCTTCTTATTTCTTTACCTAGTTTGCAAGTTACCCCACATTGCATCAACTTTGTGTTCCTTTCTATACCTGTGATCCTTTGAGAGTCAAGTTCGAGTTCTTGATTCAAACTGAGAAAGTCCACATCGGTTCTGCCAAGGGTTTGAGGTTTAGAGACTATAGTTACTGCAAATTTGAGTGAAAAAAAAAATGAAAAAAAAAAGAGAGGAAGAGTGACTGTAAGCTTGTGAGGATTTTATTTATTTCTTTTACATTTGCTCGTTTTGCAGGTACCATGCAATCCGGAGACAGTTCCAATAAGCACAACAGCCTACCCAAGTCATCTAATACACCTCCTAAGATGATCTCATCATCTCAGTCGCCTTGGGATGCTAAGTATCACTTTGATGCTTTAGTCCAGCACATTGAGAGGCGCAATCAGCTGCTGGAGCACAAGTTCAATGATACGTTGGCCAAAGTAATGGCACAGTTCAAACGCCTCAACACCCGAACTCAATTACCTCCACCAGTCAGATTCCCACCTCTCCAACGCAAGAGAGCACCTCATCACCCAGATCTAAATCCATGTCGTCCACCACCCGTGATAGAGAACGACCCCGATGATCGAGAAGGAGAATTTGATGATTATAGTGAGGAATCTGAGGCTAACTTTGAGTTTCCACAGAGACATGACCGTCGACGTCCACCTCCACCTCCCAGGAGTGATTTCCGCACCAACCAGCACCGACACGGCGATGCAGATAGCTTGTTAAATAACATCAAGACAAGCATTCCAGAATTTGAGGGGTTATATGATCCTGATGTGTACCTCGATTGGGAGAGGAAAGTCAACAAGATCTTCAATTGTTATGACTTTCCTGAGTTGAAGAAGGTTCAGCTTGCTTCTTTGGAGTTCAGAGGATATGCAGCCTCATGGTGGGAAAATTAGCAAGAGAGAAGACGCCGTGATCGATATCCACCTATAGACACTTGGCAAGAGATGAAGAATGTCATGAGAGGACGTTTCATTCCAGTACACTATAACGAGAGCTTGAGAAGAAATTGAACAGAATTAAACAGGGCACTCGGTCGATTTAGGAGTACCATAAGGAACTTGAGACAGCTATGAACAGGGTCGGAAAGGAAGAGACATTGGTTGCCACAATCAACCGATACATTGAGGGGATGAATCCAGACATAGCATGTGAAGTCGAGTTGAAGGACTTTGAATCAGTTGAAGCAATGGTTCATTATGCATTTATTGTAGAACGGCAGCTCAGAGATGGACATCGTCAATCCTTCCAATCGATGCCTGCTAGGAGTTCTTGGATTTGAGGTGACTCTTCCACGCCTAGGACAGCCTCTACACATCCTCCTAACCAGTCCACACAGCCAGTTCACCGTTCTGAGCAGTCTGCACCACAGCCCTCTCGCAGACCTGACTACACTTCACCTGCACGAAACAAAAACGCTCAGAATTGCCCCATGCAGCCTAGTCAGCCTCAGAATAGTACTCCAGGAAGAGCACATGACGTTCAGTGTCACAAGTACAAAGGATGGGGCCACTTTCAAGCCCAGTGTCCGAATCGCAGAGTTTTATTCATCACCGAGCAGAATGAGTTAGAGTCAGCGAGTGAAGTGGAATTCGAAGAAGAAGAAGAAGAAGTTAAAGGGGATGCCGAATAGCCCCTAGTTAGCAGCATCATGGGCGATGTTGTGGAGGAGCAACCGAAGCAAACGCACGTTAACCTTGTTTCGATCCGAGCCTTGAGCCTTATTCGAGAGGAAGAACAGAATGATCAGAGGGAGAACATCTTCTACTCACGCTGTTCAATCCAGGACAAGGTGTGTTCGCTCATCATAGATAGTGGAAGCGTGATCAACGCTATCAGTCAGTATGCAGTGGGGAAGCTAAATTTGATCCTATAGAAACATCCGAAACCATACCGATTGCAATGGTTGACAGACAGAGGAGAGATAGACGTCGGATATCAGGGACCTATCACCTTTTCTATTGGTCATTTTACTAACACTGTTTTATGTGACATCATCCCTATGGAGGCGGCACATATTTTGCTTGGTCATCCTTGGCAATTCGACAGGAAGGCAATACACGATGGGTTCGCCAATACTTATGCCGTGACTCGAGAAGGACGCACCACGTGATTGTGGCCACTAGCGCCGAAAGATGTAAGTGAAGATTAGCGGCGTATGCAAGAAAAGTTCAAGGAAGATAAGGAGAAATGTGCTGAGGGCAAGCAACTCATTTAACCAAGACAGCCCACAATAGAGTCCCCACGCTCTAAGGGAAACTCAAACATTCCCAAGGATTCCACCAAGGCTGTCCATGTTGCCACTTCTTCCGGTTTAGATACGGCACATCGGAACTTGTTCATCTGCGTAAAAGGAGTTCAGACCGCCATTAAATCAGGTAATGCTATCGTTCTAGTTAATTTTAAGGCTAATGATACTCCTAATGTTGTTATTCCTCCTGTTTTGCAGCCGTTAATGGAAGAGTTCAAGGATGTTTTCCCCACAGAGATTCCTAGTGGTCTGCCGCCAATTTGAGGAATTGAGCATCAGATTGACTTCCAAACGGGAGCAGTCCTTCCAAACAGACCTGCCTACTGTACCAGCCCTGAGGAAACCAAGGAGATTGACCCTCAAGTCAAAGAGTTGTTGGAGAATAAGCAAATCAGAGAGAGCTTGTCACCGTGGGCAGTGCTTGTCATCCTCGTACCAAAGAAAAACAACGAATGGCGCATGTGCATGAACTGCCGAGCTATCAACAAGATAACGGTAAAGTATCGCTTCCCTATTCCCCGATTGGATGACATGCCAGATGAGTTGTCTGGAGCGTCTGTCTTTTCAAAAATTAATTTACGTTCTGTATATTTTCAAGTGAGGATGAGTGAGGGGGATGAATGGAAGATTGCGTTCAAAACAAAACATGGACTGTATGAATGGTTTGTGATGCCGTTTGGCCTTACCAATGCCCCTAGTACATTCATGCGACTTATGAACCATGTCTTACGTGATGTCATAGGGAAGTATGTTGTGGTCTATTTTGATGATATCTTTATCTATAGTACGTGTGTTAATGAGCATGTTAGACACCTTAGGCATTTGTTTATGTTGCTGCGTGATGCAAAATAATATGCTAATTTGTCTAAGTGTACCTTTTGTATGGATGGGGTTGTCTTCCTGGGTTTTGTTGTGAGTAGTCGTGGAATGGAAGCTGATAGGATGAAGGTCAAAGCCATAGACGAATGGCAAACACCTAAGTCCCGTGCTGATGTTCGGTAATTTCATGGTTTAGTGGGTTTTTATCGTCGTTTTGTACGTGATTTTTCTACTATAGCTGCCCCTCTGACCGAACTGAGTAGGAAAGATAAGAAATTTGAGTGGGGCAAAGTGATGAGATGGGACCTAGCATTGAAGAAATTAATCAGGACTTGCAGCTCGGAGGACCAGTGACGAGATCAAGAGCCAAGAAGCTGCAAGGATATTTGCAATGCTACCTTCAAAATAAATTGGAGGATGATGGAGTCGGATTTCATCAATACAAGTTGGTGAACTTAACAAGTGTTGAAGATGAAGATTTGGGCGTCCATCAATGAAGAAAGGAAGACAAGTCCAAGAAACAGAATTTCTTGTATTTTATTTGGGCTTAAAACTTTGTATTTATTTTTTTAATTTAGTTTAGTCACAACTTGTTTAGGTGATTAATTGGCCCGTTTGAGTATTATGACTTTTCAAAAATAGTCAAGCCCAACACTTGATATTTTCGGCCCTAGCTTTAGGAATTAGGGTAGTATTTAAGTTAATTTTCGGGACTATGTTAGATAGACTTGATTGAATGCAAAACAACTTTATGTTATTCTCTTGTCTCACACAAACAAATCGATTCTTAGGTAGAGTTTGATTGTTGGCGACTTCAAGCTTAAATTCAATCGACTCATTCGTGATATCTTGTAGTATCCGGGTTAGTCGATCCACGAAGATTGCTTCGTAAATGTGTTTCGGATCCTTGTAGATTCGAGGTTCATTTCTGGTAATTTTCATCGTTTTTAATTTCGAGTTTTGTTAATCCCTTGTTTAATTTCGTTCCCAGCCATTTCTCATCATTCGTATATCATAAATATCCATTTCCCCATTGTTCCTGTAACCATCTAATCCCAGAAACCCTTAGATTAATTCTAGATCCGTTTTTGATCCCTAATTCTGTCCCGAAAATTACCACCGAGCCAAATCGAAAATTAATTCTGTTCGCTAATTTTGGATATGTTCTTCATAACTCTAAGTTGTAACTCGTGTGAAAATTTAAGCTTAATCGGAATTGAATTGCTTAGGTTTCTATCGACGCCTATTCAGTGTGTTCGTGGGTAAAATTTCAGATTTCAAGGAATTATCACTCATAATTCATAGTTGTAATTTGGATTGAATCTATCATAGTTGACGTGCGTTCGACTCGTAGGTTCCGCATATTGTAGATCGCACCACAAAGCCCAAGAGCATGCTTTTAACTTATTGAAATTGAAATTGTGTAATGCTGTTGTGTTGGTTTTGCCTGATTTTAATAAAATGTTCAAGATTGAGTGTGATGCCTCCGGCATAGGGATTGGTGCTATTTTGATGCAGGAGAGGAAGCCCGTCACTTTCTTCAGTGAGAAGTTGAATGGCGCAGCCCTGAGATACTCAACGTATGACAAGGAGTTGTACGCGCTGAAGAGGTCTTTGGAGACTTGGTAGCACTACTTGAGGCCGAAAGAGTTCGTGATTCACACTAATCACGAATCATTGAAGCATTTGAAGGGACAGCAGAACTTGAACTCATGTCATGCTCGATGGGTTGAGTTCATAGAGTCATTTCCCTATGTGATCAAGTACAAGAAGGGAGAAGAGAATGTGGTTGCTGATGCTCTTTCTCGCAGGTACGCGTTGTTTTCTGTTATGCATGCACAGTGTTTAGGTCTTGAGCATATTAAGAGTTTTTATGTGAATGATCTTTTCTTTGGGCCTATCTTTGCATCATGTGATGGAAAATCTAGGGTTGTTGACTCGTACTATATGTCTGAAGGTTTCTTGTTTAGGGATTCGAAGTTATGTGTCCCTAATTGCTCTATGAGGGAGTTGTTTGTATTAGAATCTCATGCGGGGGTCTTATGGGTCATTTTGGTGTTGCGAAGACATTAATTCTATTGCATGAATATTTTTACTGGCCACGCATGAAAAGGGATGTAGAGAGAGTCTGTGCTAGATGCATTATTTGTAAAAAGGCTAAGTCTACGTCTAATCCGTTTAGGTTGTATACACCTTTGCCAGCACCTACTGCGCCTTGGGTAGACATCTCGATGGACTTTATTTTAGGCTTACATTGGTCTAAGTCTGGCAAAGATTCTATTTTTGTAGTTATTAATAGGTTTTCTAAAATGTCTCACTTTATTATTTGTAGAAAGACTGATGATGTTGTTTACATTGCAAATTTATTCTTTAGTGAAGTAGTACGTCTGCATGGGTTTCCTAGAACCATTGTGTCTGATAGGGATTCAAAATTTTAGGGACATTTTTGGCGTGTCTTATGGGGAAAGTTGGGTACCAAACTACTGTTTTCTACTGCCTGTCATCCTCAAACCGATGGTCAAACGGAAGTCGTTAATAGGACGTTAGGTACCTTACTGCGTGCACTTGTTAAGAACAATCTTAAGTCATGGGAAGAGTGTTTGCCATTCGCTGAATTTGCTTATAACAGAGTTGTGCATTCTTCTACACACATGTCTCCATTTAAGGTTGTTTATGGATTTAATCCGTTGACACCAACGGATCTTATTCATTTGCCTACTGATCATCTTTTGAGTTTGCAAGGTTCTCGTAGGGTTGAACATGTTCGAGAGATGCATGCTAAAGTGAAATAGAGGATCGAGCTTCAAGGTGCTAAGAACGCAACAAAGGCAAACGCACACCGCAAGCAAGTATTGTTCAAACCTGGTGATAAGGTTTGGATACACTTCAGCCCATGACGTTTTCCTAACTTGAGGAAGCCAAAGCTGATGCCTCGTGATGATGGACTGTTCACCGTGGTCGCGCGTGTTAATGACAACACTTACTGAATTGATCTTCCGGGTGAGTATAAGTGTTCTTCCACTTTTAATGTGGCTGATTTATGTCCGTTTCCTACAGATGATCGAGATGTTAAGAAGGGACTTGAATTCGAGAACAAATTCTTTTCAGCAGGGGGAATGATGAGACGGGACCTAGCATTGAAGAAATCAATCGGGACTTGTAGCTCGGAGGACCAGTGACGAGATCAAGAGCCAAGAAGCTGCAAGGATATTTGCAATGCTACATTCTGAAGAGATTGGAAGATGAAGGAACCGGATGTCATCATTACAAATTGGTGAATTTCACAAGTGTAGAAGATGATATTTCGGAGACCCATTAAAAGAGGAAACGAAACTGGACTTATAATTATTTTATTTTAGGCCCAATTATCACAACATATTTAGGTGATTAATTGGCCCATTTTCCTAGGCCCATTACTTGGTATTTTCGGCCCTCTTAGCTTAGTATTTATGTTTAATTTTTGTTCATACTCGGCAGACTTAATTGAATGAAAAACAGCTTTTACGTTATTCTCTGGTCTCACAAAACTGAAGGTTCTTGGTAGGGTTTGTTGTTGGCTGATCCGCCCTACTTTTGAGGGTAGGGAGAATGCAATAATAATTCATTATAGTATAATTGAGTCGAATCCTCAAGGAATGCTAGGTCGTTTAAGATTCAAATAGTAATCCAATTATCTAACTACTATTCAAGCTTACAAGTGACATGTTTTTCTGTTTTTTGATTAGCTAATGAGAAATATAAAGTAAGTAACAAACTAGATAACAACTAATATAATCCGATAATCACTAGAGGCCTAGGTTTTAGGATTTGTTAGGATTAGCCATTTTAATCTATAATTCATATGAGAGTTCTATATATAGTAAACATCAATTCTTCTCTCGAAGCAATCAATATTAGTGGATTAACCTATGACATCTATCTCCGCTAGGTCTCAAGATGCATAAATTAACTCCAAATAGCTCAATTAATAATCTAGAAGCTCCTACTAGCAAGAATTACTAATATGGTGTGATTTGATGCTAAGTGTTATGAATTAAAGCCTCCTAAGCATTTAACCAAACACCTTGTATGCATTCAATGATAGCCAATCAATCATGCAATAAAATTAAGTCCCAAACCACAAGACATATGAATTAGAAGGTAAATCCAAAAACAAAATCCAAAAACCTAGTGAGAGATCATATCTTCATATATGGAAACCAAAGAGAAATTTATCTAGACATAGTTGAAGGAATTAAACCATGAAAAAGAGATAAAATCATGATCTAAAGATAGAGAATTCAATAAGGAAGAGAATGGTGGAAGGGTCTTCAAATCTTCGACATAAATCTTCAACAATCTTCAAAATACTAAAAAGGAAAGAGGGAAAATATTTCTAGGGTTCTAAGAATGTTAAAATATGTCAAAGATACACCAAATAGGAAGATTTTAGGGTTAAATACACATTAGATGAGTTTTGGGTCGAGTTAGACCGAGTTAGACGAGCAAACTCGGTCAAAACACTAAGGATAAGGGACGGCGGCTTCCTGGCCGGCGGCTTCTGGCCGAACGCCGCCTGGGTCGCCACCTGGGTCGCCGTAATCTCTGCAGCTCAGCCGGCCAGCCGGCGGTCCAGCGCCGGTCGCCGTCGGTTCGGCCATTTTGCGCAGCTCCACCATTTTTGCTCGTTCTCCCTCATCCGAACTCCGAGTCTCGATACCTCATATCACCTCAAAAACCATTTTAGTTCAAGGAAATTCTCAAGTCAAACTAAACATTCATAAGATCAACTACTATCCTAACTTAGAATTCAATCACTCAAGCATCTTAAACTCTAGACCTCTCAAGGCACATGTGTATCACTCGATCCCTCAATATATGGAAATGGTAAACACTCATCGAAATCAAGCAATACACATCTTTAACCATAAGCTTGCCTATGAACTCAAGTTTCTCATACTACAATGCATGCACAAATTAGGATCAAAAAGGTCTTTATTAAGCTTGTAATGTAGGGACATTGGTTGAGGTAGGGAATTTTAGGTTAAGTGACTTCAATTTTTATTCAAGTACCCTTACCCCCTTTCTTCACCTTTCTAAGTATGAATTTCTTCATCTTCCACCTTGTCCAACCCTTTTTTATCAAATGAACCCAAGCTTCTACCAAATATCTAAAGAAACACTCCTTTATGCTCTTATTCTTCTCTTTTTCTTGTAAGACTTTTGTTCTTACATTTTTTTTTTCTAAACAAGAACTTTGCTCTTATTCTTTTCTATTCTAACTTTGAGCTTATAGGAATGTCCTTTCATTTCAAAATCAATCTCTAGACCCTTCACCATCACCCACCATTTTTCATGCATTTTCAACTTTCACCAAGGTTCCCTTAACCATCCTTCACCCCCTATCATCCGGTTCAAGAAGAAAAGACTCTATTCAAGGCTCAAAATGGGACGACAATGGTAATGAAAGATAGGTTAGTGTTTAGAGAAATTGGGCTATGCAATGATGGCCTAAGATCATCTCCTAATCATGCTAACATGTAATACTTCTAACAATAGTATCAAGGCAAGTTCTTGTAAAGAATATGCAATGCAAGATCAAGCTCTCAAGAAAGGATATTCACTATGTACAATGCATAGTTTAAGGCTCAAAATCTTCTCAAGCTTTTTGTCTAGAGCCTAAGTGTCTAAGATCAATCCTTCCAAGTTATTCAAGTGAACTAACCCTAATCATGCTTGACTCAAACTTGAGAAATTTCAAAAAAAAATTGTTACCCTTTTTACATCAATCATTGGCATCTCACCCAAATGCACTTGAGCAATTAAACACGTTTTTTCGCACTCAAGCATGCAAGCATTCATTCAACCTTTTTCCAATTCAAAAACTCTTCAATTTTCAAAGGATCCGTCTTGTTGTTCTTGGGCAGCTTGGTTGATTCCCCATCAGATTGATGAGAAGATGAAAAGATTCCTGGACATATTCAACAAGGTACAAATCAACATTCCCTTGCTTGATGCACTTCGAGATATGCCCGGCTATGTGAAGTTCTTGAAGGATGTCGTTGCTAACAAGAGAAAGTTTGGTTCATTTGAAATGATTAGCTTAACGGAGGAGGTTAGTGTGGTGATTCAAAGGAAAATGTCTTTGAAGAAGAAAGATCCCGGAAGCTTCACAATAGCATGTGTGATTGGAGGGAAAAAGTTTGGGAATGTCTTATGTGATCTTGGAGCTAGCATGAATTTGATGTCATTGTCTATTTTTAAGAGATTAGATATTGGAGAAATCAAACCTACATCTATTTGTCTCCAAATGGCCGATCGTTCCATATCTTATGCTCAAGGAGTGGTTGAAGATGTGTTAGTGAAAGTAGATGAGTTTATCTTCCCCGCGGACTTTGTTATTTTGGATATGCCGGAGGACAAGGATATGCCCCTCATTCTTGGGCGTCCTTTTCTAGCAACCGGAAGAGCTCTTATTGATGTGCAAGACGGGAATCTCACTTTTAGAGTGAATGAAGAGACCTATGAGGAATGCAATGCACTCACCACTTTGCCTACATCTATGGCAAAAGATCTCACGGAAGAAATCATCTCTAATTCTTTCTATTATTATTCCGATTTGGATGATGTTTATGATGACTTATTGGAGTCAATCGCTTACTTGGAAGCAAATCAAGGATTATTGAAAGATGAGGTCTATTACCTTGATATCAACCAACCGGGGGAGAGTGGGAGTTCAACTAAAGTGGAATCTTCTTCAAGCACTTCTCAAGAGTTGAAACCTCTTTTCGATCACCTAAGGTACGCCTTCCTTGGTGATAATGACTCTTTTCCCGTTATAGTATCACAACACCTATCAGAGTCCGAATTGGACAAGTTGTTGCATGTCCTTAGGGAATTTGAAGATGTTATTGGTTGGTCTATTGATGATATCAAGGGTATTTGTCCATCTATTTGCATGCATCGTATTTTATTGGAAGATGATTGCCGTCTTAAGGTTCAACCTCAAAGGAGGTTGAATCCGGTCTTGCAAGAAGTGGTGAGAAAAGAGGTGTTGAAGTTGCTAGATGTGGGAATGATCTACGCCATCTCGGATAGTGAATAGGTGAGTCCTACCCAAGTTGTTCCGAAGAAAGGGGGGATAACTGTGGTCAAGAATGAGAATGATGAGGCTATTGCTACAAGAGTTGCCACCAGATATCGAGTTTGTATTGATTATAGGGCTTTGAATTTGGCTACAAGGAAAGATCACTTCCTTTTGCCCTTTATAGATCAAATGTTGGATCGTTTGGCGGGCTATGAATACTATTGCTTTCTTGATAGGTATTCAGGATACAACCAAATTGCCATAGCCCCGGAGGATCAACACAAGACGGCCTTCACATGCCCTTATGGAGTATTTGCTTATAGGAGGATCCCTTTTGGGTTGTGTAATGCTCCGGCCACTTTCCAAAGGTGCATGATGTCTATCATTGGAGGTTTGATTGAAAATATTATGGAGGTATTCATGGATGACTTCTCGGTTTTTGGGAAGAGCTTCGATTCTTGTTTGGATAATCTCACAAAGGTGTTGCAAAGGTGTAAGGACACTTCTCTTGTCCTAAATTGGGAGAAGTGTCAATTCATGGTTAGAGATGGAATTGTGCTTAGGCACAAGGTTTCTATAGATGGTTTGGAAGTGAATAAAGCCAAGATTGTTGCCATAGAGAAGCTTCCACCCCCAACAAATGTGAAATCAATCCGAAGCTTCCTTGGTCACGCGGGGTTCTGTAGAAGATTCATTGAAGGTTTTTCGAAGATTACTAAGCCACTTTGTAATCTCTTGCAAAAAGATGTGAAGTTTGATTTTGATGAAGAATGCTTGAAAGCATTTGAGGCATTGAAGAAAGCCCTCATCTCTAATCATATTCTAATCAAGCCCAATTGGAGTGAATCTTTCATTTTGAAGTGTGATGCAAGTGATTATGCTTTAGGAGTGGTCTTGGGGCAAATGAGAGACAAAGTGTTTCGGGTCATTCATTATGCTAGTAGAACTTTGGATGGTGCTCAAAGGAACTACACAACAACGGAGAGAGAATTCTTGGCCATTGTTTTTGCCTTTGACAAATTCCTGGTCATATCTTGTTGGGAATCATACCATTGTCTATTCGGATCATACGGCTATCCGACATCTTATGGCAAAGAAGGATACAAAGCCTCGTTTGATTTGTTGGATTCTCCTTCTTCAAGAATTCGACATGGAGATTCGTGATAGAAGAGGGATTGATAATGTGTTAGCCGATCACATGTCAAGGCTTGAAAAGCCGGTTGAAGGTGAAGACTTGAGATTGAGCATCAATGAGTATTTTTCGGATGAGAAGATTATGGTATTGAGGTGCAAAGAGTCTTGGTTTGCCGACTTTGCTAATTACCTTGTGCTTCGAGAGTTGCCACCAAATCTCTCAGATTATCAAAAGGCCAAGTTCCTTAGAGATGTGAAGTTCTATTATTGGCAAGATCCATATCTGTGGAGAAGATGTGCCGATGGCGTTATTTGTAGATGTGCTATGGAGAGTGAATGGCTAAAAATTATTAGAGATTGTCATGAGGGACCAAATGGGGGTCACTTTGGGGCTAATCGTACGGCTTGGAAGGTTTTTCAAAGTGGATTCTATTAGCCTTCGATTTTCAGGGATTACCAATCCTTTGTGAAGAACTGTGATAGATGTCAAAGAATGGGAAATATCATTAAGAGGGATGAGATGCCTCAAAACATCATGATTGAGGTTGAGTTGTTTGATGTTTGGGGGATAGACTTCATGGGACCATTCCCTAATTCTTGTGGTTTTTCCTATATCCTTCTTGCTATTGAGTATGTTTCGAGATGGGTCGAAGTCATTCCAACTTCGACTAGTGATTCCAAGGTTGTGATTAAGTTTTTGAAGAAGAACATCTTAACTCGGTTTGGAACTCCAAGGGCTTTGCTTAGTAATGGAGGGTCTCATTTCAATAACAAATGGTTGGGAAATGTTCTTACTAAATATGGCGTGAAGCACAAGATTACCTCTCCTTATCATCCCCAAGCCAATGGTCAAGCGGAGCTTGCAAACCGGGAGATCAAGCAAATCTTAGAGAAAACAATCACTACTCGAAAGGATTGGGCAAAGAAACTTGATGATGCTTTGTGGGCATATCGAACCGCCTATAAAACCCCATTGGTATGTCTCCGTATCAACTTGTTTTTGGAAAGTCTTGTCACTTGCCTTTGGAGATTGAGCACAAGGCATTTTGGGCTATAAGAGGATAAACTTGGAGTTTAAGGAGGCTGGATTTAGTAGGAAGAATCATCTTGTGGAGTTAAAGGAATGGAGAAACGAGGCCTATGAAAATTCTCAAATTTACAAGGAAAGAGCCAAGAAGTTTCATGATTTAGATTCGAAGCAAGGTTATCATTCCGGGAGATGAGGTTCTTCTCTTTAATTCTTGTCTTCGTCTTTTCCCGGGAAAACTCCAATCAAGGTGGACCGGCCCTTATGTTGTGAGCAAGAGTTTCAAGAATGGTACATTTGAACTTCTGAAGAATGATGGTTCTACCTTTGTTGTCAATGGACATCGACTCAAGCTCTATTTCAATTCGAAGAAGGTTAAAGAGGAGTCGACCATTCTTCTTCATGATGCTTGATTTTGGAGGTAATGTCGAGCTAACAATGTTAAACAAAGCGCTAGTTGAGAGACACCTCAACACGTATCCTTTTCTTTTTCATTTTTGTGAGTTTTATTTCATTTTTGATTTTTGTGTTGTTTGT
The DNA here is from genome assembly GCA_001642375.2 of Mentha longifolia. Taxonomy (NCBI): domain Eukaryota; kingdom Viridiplantae; phylum Streptophyta; class Magnoliopsida; order Lamiales; family Lamiaceae; genus Mentha; species Mentha longifolia. The sequence continues at coordinate 29,101,990 of CM038115.1, forward strand.
TTCACTTTTCGTTTTATTTCGAAAAAACCATAAAAAAATAGAAAAATTAAAAATTAAAAATTAGAAAAGTAGAAAAATATGTTTAGGGGGTCTCGTTGGAGGGTCAAAAATCGGCCCCTCAGTTGGAAGGGCCGAAAAACGGCCCGAAAAAATTGTGGCCCGGGAGCAACCGGCGGCCCACACCGGCGGTCCAATGGGCTGCCGGTTTTGGAGCTGTAGGTCGCCAGAGTCTCTGTCCTAAACGGCAGTCCAATGGGTCGCCAGTTGTGGCACTTGGACCGCCGGTCCCCCTTCCTTCCCCCTTATACCTATTTTTCCTTCAAGTGCAAGATGTTAAAATCCAAACCCACTTTCTCACTCTAAAACTCATCTCATTTCTCTCCCAATCTTCATTTTTCTTGCTTCAATTACTCTCAAATCACTTGGAATCAAGTTAAATCCTTCCATAGGTCCATTACCCATCCCAAAACCCACATTTTGAACCAAAAATTTCACATTTTTTAGCCACTTTTTACTAAAAAACGAAAATTCATTGTTCTTGGTGGAAGTTTGAATTTCTTCTACTTTCTTCAAGGTAATGAGGTAATGAGATCCATATCCTTGATTTTATGAGTTTCTACTATGAATTGAGATAATTGTTTTGCTTGGTAAATTCATGAATTAAGTGGAAATTCTTGCTAGGGCTTTTCTTGAAATCTTGAAGAATTCATGAATGAAAAATGTGATCCTTGGTATGAATTGGAATCCTTGTTTATTCTTTTGCATTGCATTTCTTTCATATGAATTTGAAGTTCTTGGAAATTGATCATACTTTAAGAAGTTATGAAAAATCACTTGCATTGGCCTAGGTTTGTTTGAAATCCTATTCTTGGATGAATAAAAGCCAAAGTGAGGGGTAATGGATAGATGATGTGTGATTGTTATGTGATGGTTCATAGCTTAAATTGTTGAATCTTACTTGGATTTTTTCATTTCTTTAGGAATCAAGGAGCTAAAGGAAAAGTAAAGGAACCTAAGGCCTTGGTTACCTATTCACATAAGAGAAAGAAAGATGGCGTTTCCTCATCTCGACCATCGACAATACATCAAGCAACAATCCAAAGATCCCGGAATCTTATGATTTACACTTGAGCAACAATGAAGAAAGGACCGCTTTTGCTAGTCTTGTTACCAAGAAAATTGAGGGTAACAAGATTTCCTTCCAAGGAGGTTTTGGAATCCCTATGTCTATGATAATGTGAAGGAGCTTTTCGATAACATTGGTTGGGGAAGCATTATAGATGGTGAGAATCAAGATCGGAGGACTTACGAGAAGATTGTTTTAGAGATGCTAAGCACATTTGATGGAGAATTCATGCGCATCAATAAATCAATCAAATTTCAACTCTTTGGAGAGAAGCACACGATGAGCTACACACACACATTGATAATGCCTTCAATGTCCCTCATGGTGGTGATCGTATTGTGGATAGATCTTTCAATGTATAAGCCGTTTGGCGTACCTTTGTTCCAAATGCGGAGGAAGGGGTTTAAGGCGGGGTTCTCAAAGTCAAATGAGGTTAGGAACCCGGTGTTGCGAATGGTGATGAAGATTATAGCACACACCTTCATGGCAAGGAGTGAGAATACATCGGTGAGAAATGATGATTTGTTTATCTTACATGCTATGCTTACCAAGAAAAGCATAAGTTTTTGTGATTTCTTTCTCACCCAAGTGAAGAAGCATGCCAAAGGTGAAGTTGGAAAATACAATATTGGAGGCATGCTCACTCCAATCGCAAGGAAGATTCGTCCTAATCTCAATGGCTACACTCCTATGAGAGGCGATTTTCTCCTCAACTTTGTCAAGCTTCAATACTTAAGATTCTTTCACTCAAGCTCCCCGCCTTACTACTTCCGTATTTCCAAGGACGAGAATTATCCTCTACCAAATGCTATGTGCATTTGGTCACGGATTTTCATTAGGGGATGAATTGGTATATGGATATCCATGAGCACACCCGGATTATGAAAGAAAGGATCTTCAACCAAGGTGAAGGAAGTGAATATTCACTTGGAAGAAGTGTTGAAAGAGACCGAGGGGATGATGAAGATGAAGATATGGAGGAGGAGCATTTTGACAATGAGCAAGGTTCAAGTGAACCATTATATGATGAAAAATTTGATGCTCTTGAGAGTCGAATGTCCAACATGAAAGGCGGATTCAAGAACATAGAGACCCAAGTCACGGTGATGAGGCAAGAGGTGACATCCATGCGGCTTACTCCTAGAAGAAGCATAACGGAGCGAGAGAATGGAAGCACTCCTTGAGAGCTTCCGGGAGTATCACATTGGTCAAGGTGGCACTTGGCCAAGGCCGCCCCCGAACTAGCCCGGAAAAGTTGTAAGTGTAATTTAAATTTATTATATATCTTTCCCTCCAAACTAATTTTAGAATTTATTTTCTAAGATAAGTTTGGGGGAGGGGGGTAGGATAATGAATTTAAATTACTTTCATTTCATGTCTTGCTACTTTTCTTCATGCTCTTGTCTTTAGTCTCCTTGTCTTTGTCTCTCATGTTTGGTATAGCTTGTCTTGAAAGTGTGATTTGATGTTATTCTTGTGGCTTGCTTGTGTCTACTTAATTGGGATATGTTTGCTTGGATTGTGGATGAAAATTATTGGTTGTTGATTGTGGGAGATGAATTTGTTTGGTGATGAGTTTGAGTGGTGGGATGTTTTGAAGGATCTTGTGTTATTTGTTGAGTTGTTTGATGGCTTTTGAATTTGTTTGAACGTTTGTGTTTTGTTTTGTGCATTTGGGGATGAATTAGGGTTAAATGAATATTTTTCATGAGTTTGTGGATGAGTTTATGGTTTTGAATGCGAAATTTTTAAGAAAGGAAAAGTTTTAAGTTTGAATGAATGCTTGCATGCTTGAGTGTGAAGTGATCGTGTTGATTTGCTCAAGTGTTTTCGAGTGAAATGCCGATGATTGATGGAGAATGATGAAATGTTTTGAAATTTTTCGAGTCAAAGTCAAGCATGATTAGATTACTTCACTTGAATGGCATGAAGGATTGATCTTAGGCACTTAGGCTCTAGACAAAAAAGCTTGAGAGGATTTTGAGCCTTAAATTATGCATTTTACATAGTAGTATCCTCTCTTGAGAGCTTGATCTCGCATTACATTTTCTTTGCTAGAACTTGCCTTGATACTCTTGTTAGAAGTATTACATGTGTCCATAATTAGGAGATGATCTTAGGCCATCATTGTTTAGCCCATTTTCCCTAAACACTAACCTTTCTTGCATTACCATTGTCGTCCCATTTTGAGCCTTGAATAGAGTCTTTTCTTCTTGAATCGGATGATAGGGGGTGAAGTATGGTTAAGGGAACCTCGGTGAAAGTTGAACATTCATGAGAAATGTTGGGTGATGGTGAAAGGTCTTGAGATTGGTTTTGAGTTGAAAGAACACTCCTATAAGCTCAATGTTAGAAAAGAAAAGAATAAGAACAAAGTTCTTATTGAAAAAAAAAAAAGAAGGGGGTAGTAAGAACAAAGTTCTTACAAGAAAAAGAAAAGAATAAGAGCATAAAGGTGTGTTTCTTTAGATATTTGGTAGAAGCTTGGGATTCATTACCTAAAAAGGGGTTGGATAAGGTGGAAGATGAAGAAATCCATACTTATAAAGGAGAAGAAAAGGGATAAGGATGCGTTAATGTAAATTTAAGTCACTTAGCCTATAATTCCCTACCTTAACCAATGTCCCTACATTACAAGCATAATAAAGACCTTTTTGATCCTAATTTATGCATGCATTGTAGTATTAGAAACTTGAGTTGATAGGCAAGCTTATGGTCAAAGTTATGCATTGCATGATTTCGATAAGTGCTTACATTTTCCATATATTGAGTGATCGAGTGATACACATGTTTTTTATGAGGTCTAGAGTCGAATGTGCTTAGGTGATTGAGTTCTATGCTAGGAGAGTGAGTAATTTCATGAGTGTTTGGCTTGACTTGATGATTTTCTTGAGTTTAAATGGTTTTGAATTGAAATGAGGCATCGATGAACTTGAAATGCACACCCCATACGTGTTAAGTGTTTTGATTGTTTGTTTCATTGTTCGGGATGAACAATGGCTTAAGTTTGGGGGAGTGATTAACACGTATGTTATGTACATGTCGAGTGTGTTTGAATGTGTTTGAGTCTCGATTTATGTGCTTAAATGTTAGAAATGCTAGGGTTTCTTAACTTGTAGCAAACTTTTCACTTTTCTCGTTTTCTTTCAATTTTTGATCCATCTTTGTAAAAATTGGAAAGAGTATTCATGTAGCTATGGATCGAAGGCTAGAAACGAGGAAGAATCAAGCTTAATTAGGGTGAAACCTAGGGTTAAAAATGTGGAATTTGAATTTATAGAGTTAGGGTTTCACTAGTTCAAGTTCGTTTATGTTTTTCCTCGTTCTCTCGAGTCTCTTTGTGTCTTTTTGCAGGTTGATGAAGAACTCATTTGCCAACTTTGATCATTCCATGTTGAAGAGGAGTTCGTTAGGAGTCTGTACCAAAAAGCGGTTCGAGAATCAGAGTTTGGACGAGAGAGAACGAGCGAAAATGAAAACATTGCGCAAGAGATGACAGATGGGCGGCAAACCGGCGGTCCACTGGGCCGCCGGTGCCCCGCACTTGGACCGCCGGTTGAGCGAGAATTCTTCCCGGTTCGCTCCGTTTCGTCCCGGTTCGACCAAATTCGACCCAAACACGATTTTTAATGGATTTAACCCTAAATTCTTCCCTTTGGATGTATCTTTTGCTTACTTCAATATTCCTAGAACCCTAGAAATATTTCTCTCTTTCCTTTTTAGTATTTTGAAGATTATTGAAGATTTATGTTGAAGATTTGAAGATCCTTCCACCATTTTCTTCCTTATTGAATTCTCTATCTTTGATTATGGTTTCATGCATTTTCTATGGTTCATTTGTTCTAATCATGTCTAGCTAATCTCCTTTGTGATTCCAATTATATGTAGATTAGGGATAAGTGATGGGATTAAGCTCTAATTGTGAGTTTACCTTCTAATTTCATGTTCATTTCTCTTGGGGCTATGTTTGGACCGCCGGTGGCTCTATGGTGAACAGAGGTTTGGGTGCGGCGGACCGGCGGCCCAGTGGACCGCCGGTTAGGGTCGCTGGATTGCCGCCCATATGTCTTCTCTTGCGCAATGTTTTCGTTTTCGCTCGTTCTCTCTTGTCCGAACTCTAATTCTCAAACCGCTTTTTGCTACGGACTCCTTATGAACTCCTCTTCGACATGGAATGATCAAAATTGCCAAATGAGTTCTTCATCAACCTGCAAAAAGACACAAAGAGACTCGAGAGAACGAGGAAAACATAAACAAACTTGAACTAGTGAAACCCTAACTCTATAAATTCAAATTCCACATTTTTAACCCTAGGTTTCACCCTAATTAAGCTCGATTCTTCCTCGTTTCTAGCCTTCGATCCATAACTACATGAATACTCTTTCCAATTCTTACAAAGATGGATCAAAAACCGAAAGAAAATGAGAAAAGTGAAAAGTATGCTACAAGTTAAGAAACCCTAGCATTTCTAACATTTAAGCACATAAATCGAGACTCAAACACATTCAAGCACACTCGACATGCACATAAAGGGCTTGAGATTAACTCATGACTGGAGAAATAAAAGACTTAGATGAATCTAAGTAATTTGTCGGCATGCAAACCAAACATCTTTATACCAGTCTGTATACTTGAAGAAAATCCTTTAAAGATTTTCATATTTACTAGTATCCCAATGATTGTCTCATTATTTTGAGTTGATAAGATAACAAAGAAAGAAGTATGAACCACAAGTTCATTACTTTTAGTACCAGAAGTACTACAATATCAGGCCTGATACATTCAAGTTAATTTGCTATAGCAAGATTAAAAATTTCTCATAGAAGGAGATAAATTTTTTGTTATCTTCAAGGTATGAGAAACCTTGATCTATATTATGAGAAATTGAGATTGACATTGGTGCATACTTAGATGCAAAGTATTTTGCATCTCAATATTCTAAATCTCAAACTGGTTAATGATTTGAGAGTTTCTCCCACTGTCCTTTATAAGGACAATGTATTGATTGTGTTGCACAAACACGTTCCAGAAGAACGGTGAAATTTCATAATTTAGTGATAATTTTATAGAGTTATTCACTAAACTCCTCCAAAATCTATGCAAGATCAATATCTTCAATCATATTTGAATATGTTGCAAGATTGTTATCTTGAGGGGGAATGGCAAGTTCTAAATGATCTTGAACATTTTGTATGTGGGCTAAATGAATAATCATGAAGATTAGACCCTGAGATCTAATGGTTGTACTCTTTCTCTCGTACTAAGTTTTTTCCCATTGGGTTTTCTTAGGTAAAGTTTTTAATGAAGCAACTAGTGCAACACATGAGTGAGTGTTTGTCATATAATCTTTTCCCCTGTTAGATTTTTTCCCACAGGGTTTTTCTAGAGAGGTTTTTAACGAGGCATAGACATCACAACAATAATGTCCAAGGGAGAATATTATAAATGATTATATTGAGTGGACATTATTTTGTAACTTTGCATATCAAAAGTGGCAGGACAGAGCACTATTTCTCCGAAATTTTGTGACAAAGCATGATCTTTAAGAGGAGTGGCGACATCAATATTCGACAGATTACTGAAGTGACAATCTAACGGGCTTATTCACAAAGGCATTACCAACATCAATGTTCAGACATTTGGTATACAAGATTGATATGCGCCGACTTAAGATATACAATGCTTAATTTCAGGGGGAGCAACTTGATCGCCCCTTCTTTAAGGCTGAGGGATGATGCAATGATAATCGATGTGTATAATGGAGTCGAATCCACAGGGAATGCAATGGCGAATGAGATTCAAGTAGTAATCTAGTTACCTAACTACTATCCAAGCTACCAACTAACATGTTTTTGTGTTTTTGATTGATTAATGAAAAATGAAAAGTAATTAACAAATTTAGAACTTAAATAAATAAGTAACAAGTAGCAAATGATATAAAATCAATAGGAAATGAAAATGACTCCAATTATACTTCGATTAGGTCAGAGTGATAGGGATATAACACTTTAACTAGAATTAGCCATTTTAATCCAATTTCATGTGGGAAACCTCCTCAGTATGGTTCATTCAATTCTTATTGCAATGAAGACAAGTTGATTAATGAAAGTCCTAATTCCTACTAAGATATTAAGCAATTCATTAACTCTCAAGAGCTTATGGAGTTCCTTAAAGGCTATACTCTAGCATGCAAATCTCTTGATCCTAGCATCTAATCTAAGCCTCCTAAGCTTTAGATCACACACTTGGTATGCAACTATGGTGATCAATCACAATTACATAATAAAACATAGCCCTAAGAGAAATGAACATGAAATTAGAAGGTAAATTCATAATTAAAGCCTAATCCCATCACTTATCCCTAATCTACATATAATTGGAATCACAAAGAAATCTAGCTAGACATGATTAAGGAAATTAAAACATAAAAAGTAAATGAAATCATGCTTAAAAGAAAGAGAATTTAATAAGGAAGAAGAAAATGGTCTTGAATCTTGAATCCACAAAGTGATGCTCTCCAAATCTTCAAAAATCTAAAAGTAGAAAGAAGGAAATGTTTCTAGGGTTCTAAGAATATTAAATGTGCAAAACATACATCAAAAAGGGAAGAATTTGGGATTAGATACATTGAAAATCGTGTTTGGGTTGAATTTGGTCGAACCGAGATGAAACAGAGCGAACCGGGACAAAAACTCGCACGGCCGGCGGTCTAGGTGCGGGGCACCGGCGGTCCAGTGGACCGCCGGCCTCTCTGTGGTGAACGGCGGTTTGGGTGCGGTGGACCGGCGGCCCAATGGACCGCCGGTTTGGGTCGCCGGTTTGCCGCCCTTTGACCGGTTAACTTCCGTCTTCTCTTGCGCAATATTTTCATTTTCGCCCGTTCTCTCTCGTCCGAACTCCGATTTATGAACTAGTTTTTGCTACGGACTCCTAACGAACTCCTCTTCGATATAAAATGATCAAATTGGTCAAATGAGTTCTTCATAATCCTGGAAAAAGGCACAAAAAGACTCGAGAGAATGAGGAAAACATAAACGAAATGGAACTAATGAAACCCTAACTTTATAACTTTGAAATTCCACATTTTTAAGCACAAGTTTCACTTTAATTAAGCTCGATTATTCCCTATTTCCAACCTTTGATCCTTAGCCACATGAATGCTCTTTCCAATTCTTACAAAAATGGATCAAAAACCGAAAAGAAACGAGAAAAGTAAAAAGTATGCTACAAGTTAAGAAACCCTAGCATTTCTAACATTTAAGCACATAAATCGAGACTCAAACACATTCAAACACACTCAACATGCACATAAAATACTTGTTAATCACTCCCCCAAACTTAAGCCATTGTTTGTCCCGAACAATGAAACGAACAATCAAAACACTTAACACGTATGGGGTGTGCATTTCAACTTCATCAATGCCTCATTTCAATTCAAAACCATTTACACTCAAGGAAATCATCAAGTCAAGCCAAACACTCATGAAATTACTCACTCTCCTAGCATAAAACTCAATCACCTAAGCACATTCGACTCTAGACCTCACAAGAAACATGTGTATCACTCGAACACTCAATATATGGAAAATGTAATCACTCATTGAAATCATGCAATACATAACTTTGACCATAAGCTTGCCTATCAACTCAAGTTTCTAATACTACAATACATGCACAAATTAGGATCAAAAAGGTCTTTATTAAGCTTGTAATGTAGGGACATTGGTTTAGGTAGGAAATTATAGGCTAAGTGACTTAAATTTGCATTCAAGTACCGTTGTCCCCTTTCTTCTTCTTTCAAAGTATGAATTTCTTCATCTTCCACCTTATACAACCCCTTTTTCTCAAATGAATCCCAAGCTTCTACCAAATCATATCAAAATAAACACTCCCTTATGCTCTTATTCTTTTCTTTTTATTTTAATAAGAACTTTGTTCTTATTCTCTTCTTTTCTAACCTTGAGCTTATTGGAGTGTTCTTTCAACTCAGCATCAATCTCTAGACCCTTCACCATCACCCACCATTTTTCATGAATTTTCAACTTCACCAAGGTTCCCTTAACCATCCTTCACCCCCTATCATCCGGTTCAAGAAGAAAAGGTTCTTTTTAAGGCTCAAAATAGGACGACAATGGTAATGAAAGATAGGTTAGTGTTTTAGGGAAAATGGGCTAAACAATGATGGCCTGAGATCATCTCCTAAGTATGCACACATGTAATATTTCTAACAAGAGTATCAAGGCAAGTTCTAGCAAAGAAAATGCAATACAAGATCAAGCTCTCAAGAAAGGATATTAACTATGTAAGATGCATAGTTTAAGGCTCAAAATCCTCTCAAACTTTTTGCCTAGAGTCTAAGTGCCTAAGATCAATCCTTCATGCCATTGAAGTGAAGTAATCTAATCATGCTTGACTTTAACACGAAATGTTTCAAAACATTTCATCATTTTTCATCAATCATCAGCATCTCACTTGAAAACGCTTGAGCAAATCAACACGATCACTTTACACTCAATCATGCAAGCATTCATTCAAACTTAAAACTTTTCCTTTCTTAAAAATTTCACATTCAAAACCACAAACTCATGAAAAATATTCATTTAACCCTAATTCATCCCCAAATGCACAAAACAAAACACAAACTTTCAAACAAATTCAAAAACCATCAAACAAAACAACAAATAACACAAGATTCTTCCAAACATCCCACCACTCAAACTCATCACCAAACAAATTCATCTCCAACAATCAAAACCAACAATTTCCACAATCCAAGCAAACATATCTCAATCAACTAGACACAAGCAAGCCACAAGAATAAAATCAAATCACACTTTCAAGCCAATCAATACAAAACATGAGAGACAAAGACAAGGAGACTAAAGACAAGAGCGTAAAGAAAAGTAGCAAGACATGAAATGAAAGTAATTTAAATTCATTATCCTACCCCCTCCCCCAAACTTATTTTAGAAAATAAATTCTAAAATTAATTTGGAGGGAAAGATATATAATGAATTTAAATTACACTTACAACTTCTCCGTGCTAGTTCGGGGGCGGCCTTGGCCAAGTGCCGCCTTGGCGAATGTGATACTCCCAGAAGCTTTCAAGAAGTGCTTACATTCTCTCGCTCTTTGTGCTTCTTGTAATTGAGTAATCCGAATTGATGTCACCTCTTGTCTCATCACTGTGACTTGAGCCTCCAAGTTCTTGAATCCACCTTCCATGTTTGACATTCGACTTTCGAGAGTATCGAATCTTTCATCATATAATGGTTCACTTGGACCTTGCTCATTGTCAAAATGCTCCTCCTCCATATCTTCATCTTCATCATCCCCTCGGTCTCCTTCAACACCTCTTCCATTAAGTGAATACTCACTTCCTTCACCTTGGTTGAAGATCTTTTCTCTCATAATCCGGGTGTGCTCATGGGTATCCATGTGCCAATTCATCCTCTCATGAAAATCCATGACCAAAATGCTCATAGCATTTGGTAGAGGATAATTCTTGTCCTTGGAAATGCAGAAGTAGTAAGGCGGGGAGCTTGAGTGAAGGAATCTTAAGCATCGAAGATTGACAATGTCGAGGAGAAAATCGCCTCTCATAGGAGTGTAGCCATTGAGATTAGGTCGAATCTTCCTTGAGATTGGAGTGAGCATGCCTCCAATATTGTATTTTCCGACTTCACCTTTCGCATGCTTCTTCACTTGGGTGAGAAAGAAATCACAAAAACTTATGCTTTTCTTGGTAAGCATAGCATGTAAGAAAACAAATCATCATTTCTCACAAATGTGTTCTCACTCCTTGCCATGACGGTGTGTGCTATAATCTTCAATACCATTCGCAACACCGGGTTCCTAACCTCATTTGACTTTGAGAACCCCGCCTTAAACCCTTCCTCCGCATTTGGAACAAAGGTAAGCCAAATGGCTTGTACATTGAAAGATCTATCCACAATGAGATCACCACCATGAGGGACGTTGAAGGCATTATCCATGTGTGTGTAGCTCATCGTGTGCTTCTCTCCAAATAGTTGAAATTTGATGGATTTGTTGATGCGCATGAATTCTCCATCAAATGTACTAAGCATCTCTAAAACAACCTTCTCGTAAGTCCTCCGATCTTGATCCTCACCATCTATAAGGCTTCCCCAACCAATGTTATCAAAAAGCTCCTTCACATTATCATAGAGACCTAGGGATTCCAAAACCTCCTTAGAAGGAAATCTTGTTACCTCAATTTTCTTGGTAACAAGACTAGCAAAAGCGGCCCTTTCCTCATTGTTGCTCAAGTGTAAATCATAAGATTTCGGGATCTTTGGATTTTTGCTTGATGTAGTGGATGATGGTCGAGATAAAGAGGAGCCATCTTTCTTTCTCTTGTGTGAATATGTAACCAAGGCCTTAGGATCCTTTTCTTTTCCTTTAGCTCCTTGATTCCTAAAGAAATGAGAAAATCCAAGTAAGATTCAAGAGTTTAAGCTATGAATTATCACAAAACAATCACACATCATATATCCATTACCCCCCACTTTGGCATTTATTCATTCAAGAATAGAATTTCAAACAAACTTAGGCCAATGCAAATTTTTCTTAACTTCTTCAAGTATGAACAATTTCCAAGAGATTCAAATTCATATGAAAGAAATGCAATGAAAAAGAATTCATTGAATTTTCTCTTGTAAACCACCAAAATCAATTATCAACATTCATTAATCCCACAATGAACAAATTTTCTCCAATGCATAAAGAGACAAGATTTATAAGAGAATTCATGCCCAATATTATCTCTATCATGCTTCCTAAAAAGAGTAAGCAATAATTCCGATTCATACCAAATATCACATTTTTCATTCAAGAATTTTTCAAGATTTCAAGAAAAGCCCTAGCAAGAAGTTCCACTTAATTCATGAATTTACAAAGCAAAACATGCATATCAATTCATGGAAAGCAAGTAGGAACTCATAAAAGCAAGGATATAGATCTCATTACCTCATTATCTTGAAGAATGTAGAAGAAATTCAAACTTCCACAAAGAAAAATTAATTTTCGTTTTTTAAGCAAAAGTGGCTAAAAATGTGAATTCTTTGGTTCAAAATGTAGGTTTTGGGATGGGTAATGGACCTATGAAAGGATTTAACTTGATTTCAAGTGATTTGAGAGTAATTTGAGCAAGAAAAATGAAGATTGGGAGAGAAATGAGGTGGGTTTTAGAGTGAGAAAGTGGGTTTGGGGTTTAACATCTTGCAATTGAAAGAAAAATAGGTATAAGGGGAAAAAAGGGGGACCGGCGGTCCAAGTGCAAAAACCGGCGACACAACCCATTGGACCGCCGGTGTAGACCGCCGGTTATAACAGAGGCTCCGGCGACCCACAGCTCCAAAACCGGCAGCCCATTGGACCGCCGGTGTGGGCCGCCGGTTGCTCCCGAGGCACACTTCTTTTGGGCCGTCTTTTGGCCCTTCCAACCGGAGGGGCCGATTCCCGACCCTCCATCGAGACCCCCTAAATATGTTTTAATTTTTTATTTTCTTAAAGTTCTATTTTTTATGGTTTTTTCGAAATGAAATGAAAAATGTAACAAACGACACAAAAATTGAAAATGAAATAAAAACTAAAGAAAACGAAAAAGAAAAGGATAAGTGTTGAGGTGCCTCTCAACTAGCGCTTTGTTTAACGTCGTTAGCTCGACATTACCTCCAAACTCAAGCATCGTGAAGAAGAATGGTCGACTCCTCCTTAACATTCTTCGAATTGAAATAGAGCTTGAGTCGATGTCCATTAACAATGAAGGTAGAAGCATCGTTCTTGAGAAGTTTGAATGTTCCATTCTTGAAACTCTTACTCACAATGTAAGGACCGGTCCACCTTGATTGGAGTTTTCCGGGGGAAAGACTAAGACGAGAGTTAAAGAGAAGAACCTCCTCTCCCGGAATGATAACCTTGCTTCGAATCTCCAGATCATGAAACTTCTTAGCTCTTTCCTTGTAAATCCGAGAATTTTCATAGGCCTCATTTTTCCATTCCTCTAACTCCACAAGATGATTCTTCCAACTAATCCGGCCTCCTTAAACTCAAAATTAATCCTCTTCATAGCCCAAAACGCTTTGTGCTCAATTTCTAAAGGCAAGTGACAAGATTTTCCAAAGATAAGTTGGTAAGGGGACATACCAATGGGGGTTTTATAGGCCGTTCGATAGGCCCACAAAGCATCATCAAGTTTCTTTGCCGAATCCTTCCGAGTAGTGATTGTCTTCTCCAAGATTTGCTTGATCTCCCGGTTTGCAAGCTCTCCTTGACCATTGGCTTGAGGATGGTAAGGAGAGGTAATCTTGTGCTTCACTCCATATTTAGCAAGAACAATTCCCAACCATTTGTTATTGAAGTGAGACCCCCCATCACTAAGCAAAGCCCTCGGAGTTCCAAATCGAGTTACAATGTTCTTCTTGAGAAATTTAATCACCACCTTGGAATCATTGGTTGAAGTAGGAATCGCTTCAACCCATCTTGACACATACTCAATAGCAAGAAGGATATAAGAAAAACCACAAGAATTAGGGAATGGTCCCATGAAGTCTATCCCCCAAACATCAAACAACTCAACCTCAATCATGATGTTTTAAGGCATCTCATCCCTCTTAGTGATATTCCCCATCCTTTGATACCTATCACACTTCTTCACAAAAGTTTGGCAATCCCTAAAAATCAAAGGCCAATAGAATCCACTTTGAAATACCTTCCAAGCCGTACGATTAGCCCCAAAATGACCCTTATTTGGTCCCTCATGACAATCTCCAATAATCTTGATTCATTCACTCTCCATAGTACATCTACAATAATGTCATCGGCACATCTTCTCCATAGATATGGATCTTGCCAATAATAGAACTTCACATCTCTAAGGAACTTAGCCTTTTAATAATCCGAGAGATTTGGTGGCAACTCTCGAAGCACAAGGTAGTTAGCCAAATCGGAAAACCAAGAATCTTTGCACTTCAACACCATAATCTTCTCATCCGGGAAACACTCATTGATGCTCAATCTCAAGTCTTCACCCTCCACCGGCTTTTCAAGCCTTGACATGTGATCATCTAGCACATTATCTATCCCTCTTCTATCACGAATCTCCATGTCAAATTCTTGTAGAAGGAGAATCCAACGAATCAAACGAGGCTTTACATCTTTCTTGGCCATGAGATGTCGGATAGCCATATGATCCGAATAGACAATGGTATGATTCCCAACAAGGTATGATCGAAATTTGTCAAAGGCAAAAACAATGGCCAAAAATTCCCTCTCGGTTATTGTGTAGTTCCTTTGAGCACCATCCAAAGTTCTACTAGCATAATGAATGACTCGAAATGCCTTATCTCTCATTTGCCCCAAGACTACTCCTAAAGCATAATCACTTGCATCACACTTTAGAATGAAAGACTCACTCCAATTAGGCTTGATTAGAATAGGAGTAGAGATAAGGGCTTTCTTCAATGTCTCAAAAGCTTTCAAACATCCTTCATCAAAGACGAACTTCACATCTTTTTGCAAGAGATTACAAAGTGGCTTGGTAATCTTCGAAAAACCTTCAATGAATCTTCTCAGAACCCCGGTGACCAAGAAAGCTTCAAATTGATTTCACATTTGTTGGCAGTGGAAGCTTCTCTATGGCAACAATCTTGGCTCTATCCACTTCCAAACCATCTCTAGAAACTTTGTGCCCAAGCACAATTCCATCTCTAACCATGAAGTGGCACTTCTCCCAATTTAAGACAAGAGAAGTGTCCTTACACCTTTCCAACACCTTTGTGAGGTTATCCAAACAAGAATCGAAGCTCTTCCCAAAAACCGAGAAGTCATCCATGAATACCTCCATAATATTTTCAATCAAACCTCCAAAGATAGACATCATGCACCTTTGGAAAGTGGCCGGAGCATTACACAACCCAAAATGCATCCTCCTATAAGCAAATACTCTATAGGGGCATGTGAAGGCCGTCTTGTGTTGATCCTCCGGGGCTATGGCAATTTGGTTGTATCCTGAATACCCATCAAGAAAGCAATAGTACTCATAGCCCACCAAACGATCCAACATTTGATCTATAAAGGGCAAAGGGAAGTGATCTTTCCTTGTAGCCGAATTCAAAGCCCTATAATCAATGCAAACTTGATATCTGGTGGCAACTCTTGTAGCAATAACCTCATCATTCTCATTCTTGACCACAGTCATCCCCCCTTTCTTCGGAACCACTTGTGTAGGACTCACCCATTCACTATCCGAGATGGCATAGATCATTCCTGCATCTAGCAACTTCAATACCTCTTTTCTCACTACTTCTTACAAGACCGGATTCAACCTCCTTTGAGGTTGAACCTTAGGACGACAATCATCTTCCAATAATATACGATGCATGCAAATAGATGGACAAATACCCTTGATATCATCAATAGGCCAACCCAATAACATCTTTAAACTTCCTAAGGACACGCAACAACTTGTCTAATTCAGACTCTGACAAGTGTTGTGACACAATTACGGGTAAAGAGTCATTATCACCAAGGAAGGCGTACCTTAGGTGATCGGGAAGAGGTTTCAACTCTTGAGAAGTGCTTGAAGAAGATTCCACTTTAGTTGAACTCCCACTCTCTCCCGGTTGATTTATATTAAGGTAATGTACTTCATTCTTCAATGATCCTTGGTTTGCATCTAAATAAGCAATAGACTCTAGTAATTCATCACAAGTATCATCCAAATCGGAATAAGAATAGAAAGAATTGGAGATGATTTCTTCCGTGAGATCTTTTGCCATAGATGTAGGCAAAGTGGTGATTGAATTACATTCCTCATAGGTTGGGTCATCTCCTCGCTTCATAGCATCAAAGATTGAAAGAGTGAGGGTCTCTTCATTCACTCTAAACATGAGATTCCCGTCTTGCACGTCAATAAGAGCTCTTCCGGTTGCTAGAAAAGGATGCCCAAGAATGAGGGGCATATCCTTGTCCTCCGGCATATCCAAAATTACAAAGTCCGCGGGGAAGATAAACTCCTCAACTTTCACTAACACATCTTCAACCACTCCTTGAGCATAAGATATGGAACGATCGGCCATTTGGAGACAAATAGATGTAGGTTTGATTTCTCCAATATCCAATCTCCTAAAAATAGACAATGGCATCAAATTGATGCTAGCTCCAAGATCACATAAGACATTCCCAAACTTTTTTCCCCCAATCACACATGCTATTGTGAAGCTTTTGGGATCCTTCTTCTTCGAAAGCATTTTCCTTTGAATCACCGCACTAACCTCCTCCGTTAGGCTAATTGTTTCAAATGAACCAAACTTTCTCTTGTTAGCAATGACATCCTTAAAAAACTTCACATAGCCGGGCATATCTCGAAGTGCATCAAGCAAGGGAATGTTGATTTGTACCTTGTTGAATATGTCCAAGAATCTTTTCATCTTCTCATCAATCTTAGGCTTGGCTAGACGATGAGGGAATGGAGCCTTCGTGATCACATCCTTAGTTGGAAGAGGGGGCTCTATCAACTCTTCTTTTGGAATCTCTTCTTGCACTTTTTTGCTTGAATTCTCCTCATTGGTAAGCAACTCTTCATAATGTATATATTTCAACAAGAACCTCCTCTTTTCCACTTCCGGATGTAGCATGGTTCTCATAGGCTCTTCCACTTCTTAATATGATAGCATTACATTGATTCTTTTGATTTACCTCCGTATTACTTGGAAACTTGCCCGGTATGTGTTGAGTGGTAGCTTGGTTAGCCATTTGACTTATTTGACCCTCCATCATCTTCACTTGCTTAGTTAAGGAGGTGAGAGAATTTTCCAACGCATTAACCTTTTGCCCGGTTTGTGTGATAAACGAGATTTGTTGATTTGCCAGTTGTTGGACAAGTTGCTCAATAGAAGGAGATGTCTTCTTTGGTTCCTCAATTACACCTTGAGAGACAGAGAATCCGGGAGGTAGAAATTGAGCGTTGTTTGGATTTCCATAAGAGGTTGGGATAAGTCCGGTTGTTGTGATTGTAGGCTTGATAGCCTCCTTGATGAACATAAGAATTCCCTCCTTGGAGCTTCCCTTGGAACCCACCTTGATAATTCCCTTGGAATCCTCCTTGAGCTCCTTGAAAAGTTGGCTTGTTGAAATTTCCATAAGGCCTTTGGTTCACATAACTCACATCTTCATTCCCATTGAATTTTTCATTCTCTTGGGCTTGAACCGCTTAAACATCTCTTTTCAATCTCCTCTCTTCTTCGAATTCCTTATTGAGAAGGTTGTATTGTGTGGCCAACTCATCAATCCTTGCATCTTCAAGTATAGAATTCACCTTCTTTATAGGGCCTCTCTCCATGGGCCATTGATAATTGTTGGCGGTCATCTCTTCTATGATCCTTAGGGCTTCCTTTGCATTTTGATTCACTAGACAACCCCCGGATATAGCATCAACTATGCTCCTCGTGTGTGGAGAGAGTCCACTATAGAAGTTGACTATTTGTTGAGCTTCACTAAAACCGTGTTGAGGGCACTTGCGTAGCAAGTCCCTATACCTTTCCCAAGCTTCAAATAAAGTTTCATCAACATGTTGTGAGAAGTGTGAGATCTCCGATATAAGTTTTTGAGCCTTGGAAGGAGGGAAGTACTTGGCAAGAAAAGCTTTGCATAGTTTTTCCCATGAAGTGATCTCGCTCTTGTCAAGGTTTTTAAACCACTCCTTTGCACGATATCTTAGAGAAAAGTTGAAGAGCTTCATCCTTATAGCATCCTCCGGCACTCCATTGTGCTTCACCGTCTCACAAATCTCCAAAAATGTGCTCAAATGAGCATTAGGATCCTCGTTTGGCCTCCCACCAAATTGCTCGGATTGGACCATTTAGATAAGGCCTGTCCTTATCTCAAAGTTGTTTGCATTGACACGAGGTACCCATGCTCTTCCTTGAAATTGATCCGTAGGAGATTCGAACATTTGATTGAGTGGAGGTTGTTGATCCTCTTGAGCCCTTCTTTCTTGCTCATCTCTCCAAGATCGCATATCTTCTAGTTCCTTCCTAAGAGCCTCATAATCTTGATTGTTAGCCATTTCATCTTCTTCAATAGAATTCCTTCTTCTATGTCTTCTTTCAAAGTTCAAGATCAAAGGTTGAACAAGTCTTCCCTTGGACCTTGTGTGCATAAACCTACAAAATAAAAATCAAAAGGAAAAAAAAATGCTTGAATTTGTAACTCAATAACCAAATCGACTATTGAAACTAAAACTAAATATTCCCCGGCAACGGCGCCAAAAATTGATCGCCCCTCACTTTAAGGGTGAGGGATGATGCAATGATAATCAATGTGTATAATTGAGTCGAATCCACAGGGAATGCAATGGCGAATGAGATTCAAGTAGTAATCTAGTTACCTAACTACTATCCAAGCTACCAAAAAATATGTTTTTGTGTTTTTGATTGATTAATGAAAAATAAAAAGTAATTAACAAATTTAGAACTTAACAAATAAGTAACAAGTAGCAAATGATATAAAATCAATAGGAAATGAAACTGACTCCAATTATACTTCGATTAGGTCTGAGTCATAGGGATATAACACTTTAACTAGAATTAGCCATTTTAATCCAATTTCATGTGGGAAACCTCCTCAGTATGGTTCATTCAATTCTCATTGCAATGAAGACAAGTTGATTAATAAAAGTCATAATTCCTACTAAGATATTAAGTAATCATTAACTCCCAAGAGCTTATGGAGTTCCTTAACCCTACTATCTCTAGCATGCAAATCTCTTGATCCTAGCATCTAATCTAAGCCTCCTAAGCTTTAGATCACACACTTGGTATGCAACTATGGTGATCAATCACAATTACATAATAAAACATAGCCCCAAGAGAAATGAACATGAAATTAGAAGGTAAATTCACAATTAAAGCCTAAACCCAATCACTTAATCCTAATCTACATATAATTGAAATCACAAAGAAATCTAGCTAGACATGATTAAGGAAATTAAAACATAAAAAGTAAATGAAATCATGCTTAAAAGAAAGAGAATTTAATAAGGAAGAAGAAAATGGTCTTGAATCTTGAATTTTATAAGTGATGCTCTCCAAATCTTCAAAAATCTAAAAGTAGAAAGTGGGAAATGTTTCTAGGGTTCTAAGAATATTAAATGTGCAAAAGATACATCAAAAAGGCTGGGGTTAGATACATTGAAAATCATGTTTGGGTCGAATTTGGTCGAACCGGGACGAAACGGAGCGAACCGGGACAAAAACTCGCGCGGCCGGCGGTCTAGGTGCGGGGCACCAGCGGTCCTGTGGACCGCCGGCCTCTCTGTGGTGAATGGCGGTTTGGGTGCAGTGGACTGGTGGCCCAGTGGACCGCCGGTTTGGGTCACCGGTTTGCCGCCCTTTGACCGGTCAACTTCCGTCTTCTCTTGCGCAATATTTTCGTTTTCGCCCATTCTCTCTCATCCGAACTCCAATTTACGAACCGCTTTTTGCTACGGACTCCTAACGAACTCCTCTTTGACATGGAATGATCAAATTGGTCAAATGAGTTCTTCATAATCCTGCAAAAAGGCACAAAAAGACTCGAGAGAACGAGAAAAACATAAACGAAATGGAACTAATGAAACCCTAACTTTATAACTTTGAAATTCCACATTTTTAAGCATAAGTTTCACTCTAATTAAGCTCGATTCTTCCTCGTTTCCAACCTTCGATCCTTAGCCACATGAATGTTCTTTCCAATTCTTACAAAAATGGATCAAAAACCGAAAGGAAACGAGAAAAGTAAAAAGTATGCTACAAGTTAAGAAACCCTAGCATTTCTAACATTTAAGCACATAAATCGAGACTCAAACACATTCAAACACACTCAACATGCACATAAAATACGTGTTAATCACAGATGTACTCTTTTTCCTTCAATCAGGTTTTATCCCACTAGGTTTTCCTGGCAAGGTTTTAACGAGGCAGTATATTTTGTTAGGGATGAGGAGGAGTGTTGTAAATATATCTAAAAGATATATTCCATATCTAATAGATATACTCCATATATATCTTATGGATAATCATCTCTAACCCTAATACTAACCTAGCTCCTTGTACCACTATAAATTGAGGCTTTTAGTCCTCATAATAATACATTGAGAAATCTCCTGCAGTTTACTTTTCTCTCTATATATTCATTCTTGTTTTCTCTCTTTTCTCTAGAGAATTTCTCTCTAGTTTACGACAAAAAGAAAATCTTTCTTCTTATCTTCAATCTACACTCTCAACTCCACAGCAGCCATAAACGCTCCATGGCCGTGCCGGTTTCCATCCCCACCGAAAATGCAGATTCCATTGCCGGTTCGAGCTCCAACGCTGCTGTCGCGGCGGAGGCTCTCCGAGCAAAAGCTGTCAGACCTCCATAGATGCACCGACCTTAACGAACTCAAACAGCTCCACGTGCTCATACACAAGTCCAATCTTCACAGATGCCTTTTCATCGCGGCCAAGCTCATCACCGCGCTGTCGCTGTGCCGCCAAATGGGGTCCGTGCTCAACGTGTTCGATCAAATTCCTAACCCAAACGCTCATCTCTGTAATACCTTGATTAAGGCGTACATCAAAAATTCCAAGCCCCGAAAAGCATTTGAAGTTTTCTACCAAATGTAAGATTTGGGGATTGTTCCGGATAATTACACTTATCTCTTTCTCCTCAAGGCTCACTCCGGGATGAGATTCGTCAAGATAAGTCATGCCTATGTGGAAAAGTTCAATCTTTACTCGGATCTGTTCATGTCCATTTCGTTGATCGACACGTACTCCAAGTACAGATTGATGGGCATCGAAGCAGCGAAGTCTCTATTTGATGCTATGGAGGATAAGGATTTAGTTACGTATAACTTGATGATTACTGGGCTGGTTAAGGCGGGCCAGTTGAAGGAGGCTAAGCAACTGTTCGACGAAATGCCTCAGAGAGACAGAGTGAGCTGGAATGTCATTCTCGATAGCTACGTCAAGGCTGGAGAGATGAGCACTGCCTTCAAGGTTTTCGAGAGACGTTGTGTCGTGGTCGACTGTGATTTCGGGCTATGCAAGAACGGGCGACATTGAAATGGCTAAGGTTTTGTTTGATAAGATGCCGGAGAAGAACTTGATTACATGGACTATTATGATCTCCGGCTATGCGGAGAGGGGACTTGCAAAAGAAGCTCTCTCTCTCTATGATCAAATGGAGAAGCAGAACTTAAAGCTAGACAACACGAGCTTCGATAGTATCTTATTTGCAAGCACACAATCTTGTTTGCTAAGTTTAGGGAAGAGAATCCACAACACTATCATCAGAAGTAGGTACAATTCTAGCACCTCGATTAATAATGCATTAATTTACATGTATTGCAAGTGTGGGAACTTGAACAAGGCATGGAGATGTTTCAACGAGATGGAACGGAAGGATTTAGTATCTTGAAACGTGATGATCCACAGTCTAGCCATGCACGGCCATGGTAAGAAAGCTCTCCATCTCTTCGAAAGTATGAGACTATGATCCACACGTTGCATAAATCATGCCGCGTCAGAGTGGTATCCAGAGACAGACGATCCTTCGCTATGTCATCGAAGATTGCTGATCTACACCGCAAGAATGCTAAACTGCGAGCACATGTCGAACTTTTGGCGCAACAATTGGATGAAGCCACACAGTTCCGTCACCAGGAGGAGGACGGCGTTACTGTCTCGGATGAAAATCCTTTGTCACCCCCCCACGCCAAAACTGTCACGACCGCGCTTTGCTAATTAATAGCTTAGCTCGGTAATTCGTGACTTAAGAAAATAATACGAAGATCAAGAAATAAATGACAAAAGGAGAATTAATAACTTGACTCAATCATGTCAAAAGAAGTTCAGGAACCAAACAAATTGTACGAAGCAAAATGATGATGTCATCAAATTACAACCAGATCGAATCAAATCGAATTAACATTCGAGTGAGCACAGCGGAAACGGATGCATGTATAATGACATGCACCACCAAGAGACTTCAACTTCTTAAGATCGACAAAAGCTCCACCGGCCACTTCACTCCATATTGCTCAACCTGCACATGGGAAATATGTACAGTGCTGAGTACTCTAGGTACCTAGTGAACACGTTGCCAAAATATTTTCTTTAATTGTCAGCCATGCAAGATTATCACATAGGGTTTTAGAAAAAGGCCTATGTGTACTAAAACACTTGAAACTTAAAGTGACTACAGTCTATGTTATTTAGTAATCAGCCATATCCGAACTTACTTACATCCGGGAAGTTGTACACCTTCCACGGACACCAGACAGACACACCTTCACTAAGGTGGCCTGCCACTGCGTGCACGTTAATCCAAGTAAGATCGCTATCTTACAAGGACCCGAATTCGATTCTTATAAACTTGGCAAAGCCATAATAGATAGGCATCATACATAAACTTAAAAACTTTATGGCATGACAATTCTTTAAAAAGAACTAACTTCAGCTAATAAAACTCTTTTATTTTAGAAAGCCCACCTCGATAGCTTTTCTGCTCTTTTCAATCAGTTGGAATGCTTCCGCCGCTACGATCTCCTTTCGCTTGACCTTTATTCAAAGAATCGGAATGAGATTCTTACTTCGGTCGATAATCGACTTAAGTGAAGGGTTGCTACTTCTACTTAAATTATTAAGAATTCTCTTAACAATTGTTGTTGTAGTTATTCTTATTTAATTGAGATGTTTCTCAATTATTGGCTATGATTGATTATATTAATAAATTATCTTGGGATATAATTTAACTCTTGGTTGAATTATAAAAAGTAATTAATTAATTACTCGGGTGAGTAATCTCGACTTCAAACTGTAGTTTAATTAATTGTATTTGGTTCTATTTAATTAAGTATTGGGTTAAAGAATTAATTAAATCAATTCCGGTCCAAAGGTAACAATTGTGCAGCCCAATCTTAACAATTAAGTTTGGCCCAGCTGAAGCAATTTCCAGCTCGACTTCTTTTTCTCGGCCCAGCTCTCGCGTCGGCCCGATCCTACAGCCGGCCCAATTTATTGGCCCACTTCATCAGCCCGGACCCGTATCCGACCCGACCCGGATGGAACAAAATCAAGATTCTCTCCTCTCTCTCGCTTATTCGACGCACGCCTCTCTCTCTCGCACTTCAACTCTTCCCTGCAATCTTCTGTGATTTATGTCGCCGCTGCTTGTCCTCTATTCGCCGGCGGCCGGTGTTGTCAATCGCCGGTGTGCGGGCGCTCTCTCTCTCTCTCTCTCTCTCTCTCTGCGCGAATTGCCCCTGAGATTTTCGTTCCAAAATCGGAACCCTAACTTCGAAATTGGGCGATTCGATTTCCGCCTCTAGCCATCAATCTTCGACGCGGTCTCTCCCGATTTTCCGGCACGCTCCTGCCGCTGAAAGCCGTCTCTCGATCGTAGCTCCCTCGCGGTGAGATGGCGTCATCGCCGGTCGTCGTTCCTTCATCCAACGCGCTGCGGTGGCGCAACTCCCGCGTCCGGCATCGTTGTCGGATGCTCGAACATCAAAATCCCAGATTCTTCGAGAATCTGGGGACATTCTTCTGTTGCAGTGCCGATTTCGGCTCTTCTCCGGTGGTGGCGAGGCTCTGTTGCCATCAGCGATGCTATGTTGATCGTTCCTTCTCAATTCTGTTATTGTTATTATTAATATTGTTATAGCTTATTAATTATTTATTGTTGTTGATTTTGTTTTCTTTTCTTGCAGGATTCCGGCGATGTTTCTTGTTGCTGCTCCGGTGAGCGTTGCTGCAGCTCTGTCGCCGTGGTTCAGCTCTGCCGAGGGCTTGCTGCTGCGACGAACTCGTAGGTGCCGTTCGCCGTCGTCTCCAGCACCGCCGGCGTCAACCACTGCTGCTGCTGCTCTTCGGCTTTAGCAACGAGGGCATTCGTCCCTCGTTCCAGTAACCCTTTTCTCCCTCTTCTTTTATTGCTTTGCTCGAAAACACATACGATTGTCTATGCCTTTAGAGTTAGCGTTTATGAATTCGTCTCTAATTTTGTTCTTGGAGTTTTATGCCCAGAATTAAAATTCTTACTTAGGTTCTGTGTTTGGAGCTTGAATCTGTTTTATGCTTTATGTACCCAGTTCTTGAGTTTGAAAAGAAAATTAAAAAAAAATGGTGAACATGCTTATTATTTTGGAGATTTAAAATCTGCACAAGGGAAGCATGTTGTGCTTGTTTTTCTTAAAAAAAAAATTACGTTCATAATATGCTAATGGGGATGATAGTACTTGAACTAGAAGAAATGGGTCCTGTCATGCTTTCTAATTGCAGTTTTCTACTTGGATGGGGTGGTAGAACTTACTTGGCTGTTAAGCTGGAAGTGTAGAGGTGTTTGGGTGTGTGTGTGTGTGCTGAAATGGCTGCTGCAGATCCTCTGTCCTCCTCTCTTCTCTCCTTCTTCCTTACTCTTCCTTGATTGTTTTCCTCTCTTTGTTTCTTGCCTCAGAATGTGTGTGTTTGTGTAAAGAGTTTAAGCTTGAAAATCTTGAAAGGATAGTAGGAACTTGGGTGTTTGATAAGGTTGGAATGGGGCTGCAAGGAAGGCTGGAAATGGCTGCTGCAGGTGCAGTCCTTCTCCTTCTCCTACCTTCTTGTCTTCTCTTGCTCTCTTCCTTGCTCTCTCTCTCTTTCTACTCTCAAATATCAGATTTTGGTTGCTAATGTGTGTCTGTTGTTGTGCATGAAAGAAAGAAAAATGGAAGAGGTAGGTGTATAAGTATAAGGGCTGAGCTTTCATTATTGCATGGGAGGGAAAAGAGGAGGCCCGATTGGTTGTTGGTTTGTCCAAGGGGAGGGAGGACTACAGAGATTGTGTGATGGAGGAGGCAAGGGAAGGAGTAAGGTGGCTGTGTGCAGTCCCCTTTTTTTTTTTTTTCATTTTCCATAATTTGTAATCATTATAGCTATTTGCAATTAATGTATTTTATTTAATTATTTACTGTTTTTCTTCTTTCATCCTTGTGCATTGTTGAACTCAGATTTGGATGGCCATTGGGCCTTGATCAGAAAATATATGGGCATGACCCAATTCTTTTCTTATTTCTTTTATCAAGTGACTTGATACGAAATATTGCTAGTAGACTTGGTCTAATAACTTAGAAAATAATTTCTCTTATAACTAATGATAAAAGAAATAGCCTCTTGGCTCGATTTAATCGATGGTAATTTATTCCCCATATTCCCATAATATTTATAATCAAAAGATCTTTCACTAATCAAATAGCTATTTGATTTCAACCTCATAACCAATTAGCATATTTTAATTGTTCATTCAATCAAGAGGTTGTCTCTTTCGAAATGAATTTATATTGCTTCTAATCTTGCGATTTTATTCCGACTAACGTGGCTCGACTTTTAATACTAGGGAGCTCTCTCATGCTAATATTTAATTAGTAATGCTAAATAAATATTTAAACGAAGAATTTCTTACTTAACTTAAATAAATAAGCAGGATATTACAAAAACCCTAACCAGAGATGGGATCAGGGTTTTAGGGTGGAGATTCTCACCTTCAATGGCAGCCTCAAACCAGAAGAGCTAATCGATTGGCTCTCCCAGGTTGACGAGATCCTGGACTTCAAGGAGGTTCTCGATCACCGTCGTGTATCCCTCGTCACGATGCGTTTGTTGGCCGTGCACAAGCGTTGTGGCAACAACTGAAAGTCAGTCGTGTATGTCATGGCAAGTCCAAAATCACCAGTTGGGACAAGTTCAAGAAGCATATTCGGACTGCCTTTTTGCCATACAACTTTGACAGAGAATTGTACTAGCGTTTTCAGAACCTATGCCAAGGTTCCCGATCCGTTGATAAGTATTTGAACGAGTTCTATGAGTTTCTTGCCCGTGTTGATGTTAACGATTCACCCACTCAACTTGTTTCTCGGTATATTGGTGGCCTGCGCATCCAGCTGCACGATGTTCTCAACATGTTCGACCCCTTAACCGTTGCAGAAGTGCACCAGCGCGCCTCCCAGGCAGAAAAGCAAGCTGCCCGACGCGCCAATGCCAACGTTCAGCCGACATCAAATCCTTCCGCTGGTTCCAGTTCATCGACCACAGTTCACAAGGGTCCTGCCTCTGTGCAGCAGTCAGCCCCTCCTCATGGATATTCCAACCCTGGCCAGGGTCGTCTAGGCTCCCGAGGTTGCTTCAACTGTGGTGATCTTGGCCACCGATAGGCGGACTGCCTAAAACTCCCTCCAGGTAGTCGTGGTCTTAATTTTTACTGATGCTATTGAGTCTGAGCCTCCTCCTATGCTTGACACTCCTATCTATGATGATGATGACGATGATGATGATGTGGTTGCGGAATATGTTTCGAGTGATATTGGCCCCATGTTGTTATTGCGTCGAACCTTTTTATCTCCTCGTGCACTCAAGACCGAGTGGTTGCGTAATAACCTGTTCCATTTTACTTGTACTATTGGTGGGAAGATTTGCACTTTCATTATTGATGCATGCAGTTGTGAGAATGTTATTTATGAGGTGGTTGTCTCCAAGCTAAACCTTACGACTGAGTCCCACCCTAAGCCTTATCGACTCTCTTGGCTCAGTCAAGGCACGGATGTGATGGTCTCCAAGCGTGTCTTGGTGAATTTCTCTATTGGCCCTACGTATCAAGACTCTATATATTGTGATGTGGTTCCCATGGATGCGTATCACTTGCTGCTTGGGCGTCCATGGTAATATGATAACACTTTTCAGCACGACGGCCGCTGCAACACCTACTCTTTTATGTTCCGTGGCAAGAAGATTGTGTTGGTTCCTACCAAGCCCAAGACATCCTCGCCCACAGCTGATCCCCCGCCCACGGTGACCCTCCTGTCCAAATCAAACGCTGACCTTTATAAGCGTCGTGCAGTTAACTTCGAGGTTGGTAATTTTGTGTGGGCTATTTTAACCAAGGATCATTTACCAGCTCGGGAATACTCAAAGCTTGCTTCCAAGAAGATCGGCCCTGTTGCGATTGTTGAGAAGATTAACTCTAACACCTATCGTCTCCTTCTGCCGAGTCATATCCATACTTCTGACGTGTTCAACGTCAAAAAACTTGTGCCTTTTGTTGGTGACTCCTCGTCCGATGATGATGTGGTTCCAGATTCAAGGTCGAATCTTCTCTATCCCGGGGAGCATGATGCGGCACGATTTATGCAACGTGTGGATCATCCGAAGAATTCGTGCAAGTTTCAAAATTTGGCAAAATCCTAGTGTTTTTGGGTGGAAACGATGTGCTGAGCAATACTCATAGCTTTGCCATGATGTGCGATGGATTTCGGGCAAATTCCATCGTTTAGAGGGTCAAATTTGCAATTTTATAGTTTTTTGGGATATTTCGTAATTTTGGATTTTTTGTTTGGGGTCCTTTTGTTATTTCTTGCTTTTCAGTGATTAGGGTTAGTATTTAATCACTGTTAGACGCTTGTTGAATGCAGTTTTTTTATCATTATTGAATCTGAGATTTATCTCTCTCATTTTCTACGAGTTTTCTTCCTGTCACGCGTTCACGCTGCATCAGACTAGAAAGTGTCACACCGGATAGTGTAACATTCATTGGCGTTCTCTCTGCTTGCAATCATGCCAGTCTACTCGAGGATGGGATCCGATACTTCTACACCATAGAGAGTAAATACAATATCACCCCTCAGATCGAGCACTATGGTCGCATGATTGACCTTTTGGGGCGTGGGGGGCGACTCGATGAAGCTTTTAGGTTTCTAAATTGCATGCCCTTTGAACCAAATGTTGTAATCTGGTGCTCTCTTTTAGGGGCTTGTCGAATGCATAATGCTCTGGAATTAGCCGAGGAAGTTCATGAACAGTTGGTGAAATTAGATACAATCAACGCAGGAAAATACTCAACATTGCCTAATGTTTACGCTGCTGCTGGAGATTGGGAAAATGCCACGAATGCGAGATTGAAGATGTGGAAAACAACGAGCAAAACGAGCTCCGGGGCTAGCTCTGTAGAATTAGATGGGGAGTGTCATGAATTCACAGTTATGGATACTAGTCATCCTAAATCAGATAGTATATATTAGACAGTTAATGGACTAACTCAACATCTTAGGAAAGTTGCTTTTGCTCCAACTTAGGAATCTGGTTGAATTTTAAGAGGTATGTATATTCCATTGAAGTTTCTTTTGATGATCATGAGATGAAATTTATATACAGTTTGCATCCTTGAAGATCATGCAGTCTTACTTATTGAATGTGGAATTTGGCATGTATGAGTTGGGAGTTTGGAAGTTGTAAAGATAGATGATATGTTTGTAGCCTTATAGATTTGCTGTATTTGTGAAATAGTCTTCTCCTATTTTATAAGATACTAAATACCTTCTGCTTTTTTACTGGTATTTCTGGATTAATATTTGGCAATTCAATCACCATAAGCAAAATTCTTGATCATAGCCACAACTAGAAAAGTAGAACATTATCAACCTTTTCTCATACAAATTTGAGTTGCAAGAGCTAATACATTACATTTTGTGAGCACCCAAAAGTCCATTCCTCCTCTTTAATTCCCATTTTTTAGATGTGAGAAAATCCAAAACAACCAATCTCGTGTCGCCTAGGGTTGTAATAAAATTCTCCTTGTTGTCAAGATTTCTTGGGTGTTTTTTCATCAAGGGATGGGTCCTTCAATCCCCACCACTTTGATGCACTTTTAAGGGTAAAATGTTCAAAGAATGGCTGAAATCTCTCCACATACAAATATTCTACAAAAGACTTAACTATCACTACAAATTTTGGATCAATTACTTGTTGCCTTGAGTCTACTCAGCCTTGACATAACTTGAAAAAAACAAAGAAAGAGTATGTGCCTTGAAGCAATTTGTGGTGTAAATTGAATCTCAATCCAACCCCCATTTCAATATTTCCTCTTATCATTTTTTTTTTATTTTACTTTTTGAGCTATCCATTAAAGCATTGCCCTTTTCTGCATGCAAATTATATTGTACATCATATCTAGTGAAAAGATAGACTTTAGATCACCATGGAAGCTTGCTCTCTCTCATCAACTTCTTTCTCCAAAACAATGGAGCCTCTTTCTCCACTCAGAGGGAAAGATTTCTACATTCAAAAGGAAATTTGGTGCTCCAATTTCTGTAGCATGTATGTTCTTCCTTCTAAATTTTCTTCTTTACCTATATATATATGTGTATTTTTATTTTATAAATTCTTTAACAATACTTATTATGATGCATGGCCCACTAATCAAGAACTGATCAAAGTTAAGAGATCAAGAACTAAAGAAAGTTCGAATCTTTTCCCATTAATTAAGAACTGATCAAAGCTCGAATCTTTAATGGAAAACAGGTTGCTTATCTTCGCCTCAAGACGAAGAAGGGCCATATTTGAGGTCCGACTGGCAGGCCATCCGGGCCCAATTAGTGGCCCGGCAGCGAGCTCCGCTGCAGGAGGAGCTCGCCGGAAACCAGCAGCTCCCAAACACATTAAGTATAAAGTATGCTACAAGTTAAGAAACCCTAGCATTTCTAACATTTAAGCATATAAATTGAGACTCAAACACATGCAAAATACACTTGACATGCACATAAAATACGTGTTAATCACTCCCCAAACTTAAGCCATTGTTCATCCCGAACAATCAAAACACTTAACACGTATGGGATGTGCATTTTGAGTTCCTCGATGCCTCATATTACCTCAAAAACCATTTTAGTTCAAGGAAATTCTCAAGTCAAGCTAAACATTCATAAGATCAATCACTATCCTAACGTAGAACTCAATCACTCAAGCACATTCAACCCTAGACCTCACAAGAAGTGTGTGTATCACTCGATCACTCAATATACGGAACAAGGTAATCACTCATCGAAATCATGCAATACACAACTTTAACCATAGGCTTGCCTATCAACTCAAGTTTCCAATACTACAATGCATGCACAAGTTAGGATCAAAAAGGTCTTTCTTAAGCTTGTAATGTAGGGACATTGGTTAAGGTAGGGAATTTTAGGCTAAGTGACTTAAATTTGCATTCAAGTACCCTAACTCCCTTTTTTCTCCTTTCAAAGTATGAATTTCTTCATCTTCCACCTTATCCAACCCCTTTTTATCAAATGAAACCCAAGCTTCTACCAAATCTAAAGAAACACTCATTTATGCTCTTAATCTTTTCTTTTTGTTGTAAGAACTTTGTTCTTATTATTTTTTTTATTTTTTTTTCAATAAGAACTTTGTTCTTATTCTTTTCTTTTCAATCATTGAGCTTATAGGAGTGTCCTTTCATTTCAAAATCAATCTCTAAACCCTTCACCATCACCCACCATTTGTCATGAATTTTTAACTTTATCAGGGTTCCCTTAACCATCCTTCACCCCCTATCATCCGGTTCAAAAAGAAAAGACTCAATTTAAGGCTCAAAATGGGACGACAATGGTAATGAAAGATAGGTTAGTGTTTAGGGAAAATGGGCTATTCAATGATGGCCTAAGATCATCTCCTAATCATGCAAACATGTAGTACTTCTAACAAGAGTATCAAGACAAGTTCTAGTAAAAAATATGCAATGCAAGATCAAGCTCTCAAGAAAGGATATTAACTATGTAAAATGCATAGTTTAAGGCTCAAAATCCTCTCAAGCTTTTTTGTCTAGAGCCTCAGTGCCTAAGATCAAACCTTCCAAGCTATTTAAGTGAAATAACCCTAATCATGCTTGACTCAAACTTGAGAAATTTCAAAAATGTCACCATTTTAGCATCAATCATTGGCATCTCACCCAAATTCACTTGAGCAATTAAACACATTCTTTCACATTCACACATGCAAGAATTCATTTAACCTTTTCAATTTTCCAAAAATTTCGCACTCAAACTCTAATCAATCAACAAAATCATCTTTACCAAAGATTCTCCATATAAGCTCCAATAAAACTTCAAACAAACAAAACAAATGATCCGCCCTACTTTTGAGGGTAGGGAGAATGCAATAATAATCAATTATAGTATAATTGAGTCGAATCCTCAAGGAATGCTAGGTTGTTTAAGATTCAAGTAGTAATCTAGTTACTAATCCTACTATTCAAGCTTACAAGTGACATGTTTTTGTATTTTATTAATCCTATTAAGTAATGCAATTTGAAAAGTAACAAACTAGATAACAACTAATAACAAGAGTTAACAAACAATAGTAGAAAGCTTGGTTCCAAATATAATCCAATAATCACTAGAAGCCTAGGTTTAAAGGTTTGCATGGATTAGCCATTTTAATCTAATTCATATGGGAGTTCTATATATAGTAAACATCAATTCTTCTCTCGAAGCAATCAATATTAGTGGATTAACCTATGACATCTATCTCCGCTAGGTCTCAAGATGCATAAAGTAACTCCAAATAGCTCAATTAATTATCTAGAAGCTCCTACTAGCAAGAATTACTTATTTGATGTGATTTGATGCTAAGTGCTATGAATTAAAGCCTACTAAGCATTTAACCAAACACCTTGTATGCACTCAATGATGGCCAATCAATCATGCAATAAAATTAAGTCCCAAACCAACAACAAAATCCAAAAACCTAGTGATCTAGATCATATCTTCATATATTGGAACCAAAGGGAAATTTAGCTAGACATAATTGAAGGAATTAAAACCATAGAAAGTAAATGAAATCATGCTTAAAAGATAGAGAATTCAATAAGGAAGAAGAATATGGTCTTGAATTGCAAATCCACAAAGTTTTGCTCAAACAATCTTGAATTTACTAAAAAGGAAAGAGGGAAATGTTTCTAGGGTTCTAAGAAAATTAAAATATGCAAAAGATACACCAAATAGGAAGATTTTGGGGTTAAATACATAATAGGTGAGTTTTGGGTCGAGTTGGACCGAGTTAGACGAACTAACTCGGTCAAAACACCAAGAAGAAGGGATGGCGGCGCCCTGGACGGCGGCCTGGCCTGCCGCCGCCTGGGTCGCTGTCAAATCTACAGCTCAGCCGGCTAGCCGGCGGACTGGCCGGCGGTCCAGCCGGTCGCCGTCGGTTCGGCCATTTTGCGCAGCTCCACCATTTTCGCTCGTTCTCCCTCGTCCGAACTCTGATTCTCGATCCGCTTTTTGTTATGGACTCCTAACGAACCCCTCTTCGACACAGAATGATCAAATTAGCCAAATGAGTTCTCCATTGTTCCTGCAAAAAGCATCGAGAGAACGAGGAAAACATAATTGAAATCAAACTAGTGAAACCCTAACTCTATAGATTTAAATTCCACATTTCAAACCTAGGTTTCACCCTAATTAAGCTCGATTCTTCCTCGTTTCTAGTCTTCGATCCTTAGCCACATGAATACTCTTTCCAATTCTTACAAAAATGGATCAAAAACCGAAAGGAAATGAGAAAAGTAAAAAGTATGCTACAAGTTAAGAAACCCTAGCATTTTTAACATTTAAGCACATAAATCGAGACTCAAACACATTCAAAAACACTCAACATGCACATAAAATACGTGTTAATCAACAAACAACCAAAGAAGGAATTTTCATCAATTAAGCTCATCGACCCAAACTCATCACCAAACCAAAACAAACAAGAATCATCCATTTAACCCCAAATCAACCTCAATCATCAAGCAAGCCTAAGCATATAATCAATGAAATCATAATGATACCACATCACATAGGAAATTGAAAAACCAAGAGTAAAGTAATTTAAATTTCTTATCCTACCCCCCTCCCCCAAACTTATTTTGGAAAATAAATTCTAAAATGAGTTTGGAGGGAAGAATAATAATAAATTTAAATTACACTCACAAAGGTCCAAAGCTATGTTGAAGGTGGTTTTGAAGGCCATTCAATCCATTGCTTGCTTGATCGGTTTGATTTTCTTCCTTCACTCGTTCCCATCATGATTCGACCTCATGCATTGACAATGAAACACATGGAACTTGTGAATGAGAAATGAACTTAAAAATAGGAAGTATTAGTATGGAAATAGAGAAAAATTAGGAAAAACAACTAAATCAAAAATAAGAAATAAAAAACAACTAAAGAAACTAACTAGAAAGAAAAAGGAAAGGATAGTTGTTGGGTGCCTCCCAACGAGCGCTTATTTTTAACGTCGTTAGCTCGACGATACCTCTTTGCCCTTTTCAAGGGACTTTGAATGAGGTCCCTCCCCTATCAAGCACCGACTCTTCATCAAACACCTCAACCTCCGGTTTATCCACTCCTTTCATTGTATCAAAGATTGAGATGGTGAGACTCTCATCATTCACTCTAAAAGTGAGATTTCCCTCTTGCACATCGATGAGAGTTCTACCGGTTGCTAAGAAAGGTCTTCCAAGGATGAGTGGCATATCCTTGTCCTCCGGCATATCCAAGATCACAAAGTTAACCGGAAGTATGAACTTATCAACTTTCACCAAAACATCTTCCACTATTCCTCTAGCATAAGAAATTGAACGATCGGCCATTTGAAGACAAATAGTAGTAGGCTTAATTTCACCAATATTCAACTTTCGAAAAATTGACAATGGCATCAAGTTGATGCTAGCACCAAGATCACACAACGACCTACCAAATGTTTGCCCCCCTATTTCTCATGTAATAGTGAAACTTTCCGGAACTTTTAGCTTCAATGGCAATTTCCTTTGAATAACCGCACTAACTTCTTCCGTAAGATTTATAGTCTCAAAAGAACCAAATTTCCTCTTATTAGCTACGGCATCTTTAAGGAACTTCATATAACCCGGCATTTTACTAAGTGCATCAAGTAAAGGTAGGTTGATTTGTACCTTGTTGAAGATATCCAATAACCTCTTCATCTTTTCATCAACCTTTGGCTTTGCTAGACGATGAGGGAATGGAGTCTTTGTGATCACATCCTTGGTGGGAGGAGGGGCCTCCTTTCTTGCTTCATTCTCTTGACTTTCATCTTGAATAGCTTTTCCTTTAGACTTTTTCTTCCTCTCATACGAGGCTCGATCTTCATTCTCATACGAAATGTCTTCAACAACCGGTGCTCCCATTTCTTCTCCAATCTTTGCATGATTCTCGTAAGCTCTTCCACTCCTCAAAGTAATGGCATTACTCCCCTTCTTCTCATGCAAGTTCTCATCATTCGACTTAGGAGGCAATGCTAAATTATCCAAGCAATTCGGCTCAACTTGATCTTGAGAAGCTTTAGGAGTTGGAGTGGGAGTAGTACTTTGTGGTTTCTTGTAGAACTTTGCCTTCTCGTTAAACTTCTCTTCTCCAAGTAACTTCTTTATCTCGGAAACATAATAAGCACTTCTTCTTCTTTCCATCAAATTCTTGTCCTCCAACCACGGGATTCCATTGTTGAGCTCCATCCTTTTATGATATTCATGAATCTCTTCCTTCGACTTGCTTTCAATGTCTTTAAAGGAGGCCAATAATCTGGGACCATCACGGAGTATATATCATTAGCGAAACTCTTTAGTGTCCATTCCTTCTCATAAAGGCTATGATCGTGAGACGGATCCCAAGGAGGGACGCTTTGACCACCCCATTTTTTCCTCATATAAAATGGCACATATGGATATGGCTTTTTGTCCTCTGGGATCTCTTGTGAAGGTTTGGAAGATACTTCACTCACCACATGGATTGCGTTGCATTGTTGCTTCGGATTTTCTTGAGCCTTGCTAGAGGATTCCCCGAACTTGTATTGAGTGGTAGCTTGGTTAGCCATTTGGATAATTTGGCCTTCCATCATCTTGACTTGCTTTGACAATGAAGTGAGGGAATTCTCCAATTCATTGACCT
Source organism: Mentha longifolia (assembly GCA_001642375.2). NCBI lineage: Eukaryota > Viridiplantae > Streptophyta > Magnoliopsida > Lamiales > Lamiaceae > Mentha > Mentha longifolia. Next base: position 29,136,915 of record CM038115.1, read on the forward strand.
TTTGGCCGGTTTGAGTGATGAATGCACTTTGTTGAGAGAACATTTGAGCTTGATTCTCCAACACTTGTTGCATCATTTGCTCTATTGATGGAGAATTCTTCTTTGGCTCTTCAATAACTCCTTGAGGAACGGAGAATCCGGGAGGTGGAAATTGAGCATTGTTGGGATTTCCGTAGGAGAGGTTGAGATGAGATTGGTTGTTAGGATTGTAGGCTTGATAGCCTCCTTGATGACCATAAGAATTTCCACCTTGTTGATTCCCTTGAAATCCTCCTTTGTGGTTTCCTTGGAATCCTCCTTGATTTCCTTGAAATCCTTGCTTGTTGTTATTGTCATATGGCCCTTGATTGACATAGCTCACGTCTTCACGGCCATAGAACTCCACATTCCCTTGAGATTGAACACTTTGAATGTGGGCTTTCCTTTCATCTTCATACTTCTTCTTCATATTAGCAAGCTCCAATACTAGAGCCTCATACCTATCATCCTCAATCGAAGCAACCTTTCTAGAATGGGCCCTTTCCATTGGCCATTGATAGCTATTAGATGTCATCTCTTCAATGATTCTCAAAGCTTCCTTTGCATTTCAATTGAGAAGGCACCCACCGGAAGTAGCATCTACAATGCTTCTTGTATGCGGTGTTAACCCACTATAAAAGTTGGTCATTTGTTGACCCTCATTGAACCCATGTTGAGGGCATTTCCTTAGGAGCTCTCTATATCTTTCCCATGCTTCAAACAAGGTCTCGTACCTTGTTGAGAGAAATGTGAGATGTCGGAAATAAACCTTTGAACTTTGGAGGGTGGAAAGTATTTGGAGAGGAAGGCCTTGCACAAATCATCCCAAGTGTGAATATTAACCTTGTTCAATCCTTTATACCAATCTTTTGCCCGGTCCTGTAGAGAAAACCCAAACATTTGCATGCGAATTGCATCATTAGGAACTCCATTTAGCTTGACGGTGTCGCACATATCAAGAAACATGCTAAGATGGGCATTCGGATCCTCCATAGGACTTCCACCAAATTGCTCACTCTTCATCATTTGAATAAGTCCGGATTTGAGCTCAAAATTATTGGCATTGATCGTCCCCCATTCTTTTCCTTGAAATTGTTCTGTTGGAGATTGGAACTGTTGGGGTTATATACTGCAAAGCATACTTTTATGCGTGTATACTAACGTGTATCTTCCTGTTTTATGGAAATAAATATATTGTCATATGATTTGCATATTAATTCGTGTTATGGTTATGCAAATAAACGTCCGGTACTATATATTATAGATAATATGGTGTGGGTGGTCGCACGGAAGACCATATTATCGGTTTCTTATATGGTTAAATAGTGTTCGCAACCGAAAGTAATCTTGGACAAATTACTTGTTAAGGTTGTAGTATAATGCTGGATAATAGTTGGTCTTGGCTATTAGCTTATACTAGTGCATACGATCAGAGTTGCACTGAACGGGATCGAGGTGAGATAAATCTTTTTATACTGACTTATTAAGGATCACATCTCGGACGATTATTATTTCTTAATTCTAGTTGTCATAATATTCAATTATGTATTTATAATTGTTATTACTTTGATTTACCATGAGTGAGAGTTATTGCAACTCAAAGAATCTTCATATCTTGGGTAATAATATTATAAATATGATAATTAATATTATAGCTAGAAATCGTGTCTCGGTGCGCCGAGTTGATGATGTCTCATTGAGGCGTTCTAAGGATTATTATATCAAACCATACTCTAGAAGGGATAAGTGGAGAGTGAACATACGTGATTTTCATTTCTTCACAATCTGGAAGAAGGGGCACCGGTTTCTGGGTAGTGCAGAGAAGATAGATTTTTCGCCCACTCGAAATTTTTCTCGTTGCTAGGGAATACTCTAGAAGATCTCGAGGTTTACGATCAAGAGCTAGATCTCGTGTGCAGAGATCTAGTGCGTGGAAGATCATTACCTCAACTCAGAATTCCACCGGTGTTACACAAACAGGTATATGATTCTAGATCTGTTTCCGCTTTCAAGATCTGAATTCATATGTTAATAATTATTGTAATTAATTAAATCTACATCCGAGGGATCCCGGATCCAACAGGAACATTTGATTAAGAGGAGGTGGTTGAGCTTCATTGGCTCTTCTTTCTTGCTCCTCTCTCCTTGCTCGAAACTCTTCCATTTCTTTCATAAGAGCCTCCATACCTATAAAACAAAAATAAAAAGAACAAATACTTGAATTAGCAACTTAATAGCCAAATCAACTATTGAAACTCAAACTAAATATTCCCCGGCAACGGCGCCAAAAATTGATCCGCCCTCACTTTAGGGGTGAGGGAGATGCAATGATAATCGATGTGTATAATCGAGTCGAATCCATAAGGAATGTTAGGACGTATGAATTTCAAGTAGTAACTTAGTTATCTAATCACTATCCAAGCTACCAAACATCATGTTTTTGGGTTTTCTTTAAACTAACGATCAAATTAAAGGACAATTAATCAAGAAACAACAATTAACAAATGATTGAAATCAATAAGAAAAAGTATGGTTCCAAATATAATCCGACTTTCACTAGAGAAATAGGTTTTGGAATTTCTAATATGTTGTGATTTGATGCTAAGTGTTATGAATTAAAGCCGACTAAGCATTTAACCAAACACCTTGTATGCACTCAATGATGGCTAATCAATCATACAATATAATTCAAGACCCAAACCACAAGATCTATGAAATAGAAGGCAAATCCAACTACAATATCCAAAAACCTAAGAATCTAGCTCATGTCTTCATATATTTGAAACCAAAAGAAGATTAGCTAGACATAATTAAGGAAAATGAACCATAGAAAATGCATAAAACCATAATCAAAAGATAGAGAATTCAATAAGGAAGAGAATGGTGGAAGGATCCTCAAATCTTTAACATAAATCTTTAATAATCTTCAAAATACTAAAAAGGAAAGAGGAAAATATTTCTAGGGTTAAGATACTTAATTTGGGAAGATTTGGGGTTAATATACATTGAAAATGAGTTTTGGGTCGAGTTGGACCGAGTTAGACTAACTAACTCGGTCAATAATGAAGGAAGGAAGGGATGGCGGCGCCCTGGCCGGTCGCCGCCTGGGTCGCCAAACATGCTGCCATCCAGCCATCCAGCCGGCGACCTGGCCGGCGGCCAGCCAGGCGCTGTCCGGGTCGCCGTCGGTTCGGTCATTTTGCTCAACTTCACCGTTTTCGCTCGTTTTCCCTCGTCCGAACTCCGATTCTCGATCCGCTTTTTGCTATGGATTCCTAACAAACTCCTCTTCGACATGGAATAGTTCAATTGGCCAAATAAGTTCTTCATTATTCCTGAAAAAAGCATAAAAAGACTCGAGAGAACGAGGAAAACATAAATGAAATCAAACTAGTGAAACCCTAGCTATATAACTTGAAATTCCACATTTTAAACATAGGTTTCACTCTAATTAAGCTCGTTTCTTCCTCGTTTCTGGCTCTCGATCCTTAGCTACTTAAATGCTCTTTCCAATTCCTACCAAAATAGATTGAAAACCGAGAGAAAATGAGAAAAGTATAAAGTATGCTACAAGTTAAGAAACCCTAGCATTTCTAGCATTTAAGCACATAGATCGAGACTCAAACACATGCAAAATACACTTGACATGCACATAAAATACGTGTTAATCACCCAGCGACCCCGATCGGAGACAAATGGGCCCACAAGATCTACGAGCCGGAGAAAGGGTGCCTGCTGATCGCGACGGAGAAGCTCGACGGTGTCCACATCTTTGAGCGGATGGTGATCCTGCTGCTGTCGACGGGCCTGATTCTGAACTGGCCGTTGCTCATGTCGATCAAGGAGATGCGGTCTTCGGCGGTGGAGCTTATGGGCCCGTTCTCCAGCAAGGCACTGTTCTTCGGAGGCCCGCTCGAGGAGGCCCTGTTCCTGGTGGGCCCCCGTGGCGGCGGCGACGGGGGTAGAGAGGAGCGGCGTGCTCGAGAAGGTGATGAAGGGGGTCTACTACGGGATGAAGGAGAGCGTGGGGTACGCGGCGGAGATAGTGAAGAGGAGCGTGGTGGAGGCGGAGGAGTTCAGGTTCTTCCACGGCTACTGCGCGTGGGAGAGGGAGCAGCTCCGGGATGAGATTCGAGCCGGGTTTTGGACGGTGGCGGCCTGCAGCCCGGCTGTGATTGAGCAGACTAGAGTGGGGAGCGTCGGCCTTTGGGAGGAGATTTTGGGCCTCATGGGCCCGAGGAAAGTTTCATGAATTCGTCTTCGGCCTTTAGACGCCTTGTCTTGTCCTTGTGTATATACACTACGTCCATGCTTTCATATGTTCTTCTTCTTCTTCTTCTTCTTTTTTTCTTTCAAAGTTAATTAATTTTTAGCTTATACGGTTAACATGGTTGGTGTCTTAATCCGTGGAGTTGAGTCTTCCATGTCGTGATCTTTTCTAGATTCGTACATAATTTGAACTTATATATATATATATATATAAGAAGGAGAGGAATTAGAAACGCAATCTCTTCATTGATGCGTGGTGTAGGTGTGTGGTTGTGTGTTTTTACAATAAGAAACTAAAGGCAAAAAATAAAATACTCAAAAACACATTATAATATCAAAATTAGTTTTGGAATATAAAAAACACAAATTTTACCCATCTTTTGGTATGGGTGGACAATAATACCCTTACTTTTGAGTACATGGCCGCTCTCTCCCCTTCCCTCTCTCCCAGCCCAGCCCAGCTCAGCTCAGCCCGACCCGGTCCGACCTGGACTGGCCCGGCCCGAAAAATTTAATCCAGTTTTTTTTTTTTTTCCCAAAATGTGCTATTACGCAATTCGTTTACGTTCATTTAGTATGGTTTACCCGGTAAGTGGTAAACGAATAATGTCTATTTGTAACTGCATTACGCAGTACGTTTATATTCTTTTAGTACTGTTTACCGGTAAGTGGTAAGTGGTAAATGGATAATATCAAATAGTAACTGATTACACTTTACGTTTATGTTCTTTTAGTACTGTTTACTAGGCAGGTTGGGCCGACGGGTAGGGGCAGAGCGGGCCGGACTGGGCCGGGCCAGGCTGGGACTGCCGGGCCGGGCCGGGTGGGTTGGGCTGGGCTGCTACTTTACCAACCCTAGGGGAGAGGGAGGGACATTTTTGTCCTCCAAAGTAAAAATTGGGTATTTTTTGTGTAAATTATATTGCAAAGCTAAAATTGATTTTACAAAGTCAAATTAGGCAAAAAGGTATAGTATCTCAAGAAATTATTTCTAACTATTTCTAATTGACTAACTATTTTATAATTGGCCGACAAAGAAAAAATTAAAGGCTAGTCTAAAATATATATATATATATATATATATATATATATATATATATATATATATATATATATATATATATATCCTTCTAAATCGATAATCTACTTGAAAGGATTATTAGTTAACTCTCTGTGGAATCCACCCTATGCTTACTATTTTATACTAGCTATAGAGTCTTGGGCATAGGACTTATAAATTTATTGATTGCGGCTAAATGACGGTCGCGTCAATTGGCGATGTTGCGTTATTTGTGAGGAAAAAAAAATCATCACAGAGTCGTCATATTAGGGTCCTCGCATATGACATAATGTGAGGAAAATGTAGTTTCCTCACATATGACATAATGTGAGGAAGAAGAGGGATGACAAAAACACGGCTATACCTAAGGACAAAGCTCACGTTGAATGCTATGAGTGCCACAAGAATGGGGCACTATAGAAGTGAATGTCCCAAACTCTCAACAAAGGAAAAGGACGAGGTCAAAGCTCGTCGTGAAACAAGCTGTCGCGCTCTGATAGCAGATGCTCCCGTCGAAGCCAATAAGCATGTTGATCATGATGAAGACCAATAATGCCTAGGAAGCTTAGATTAGATGCTAGGAAACAAGAGGATTGCATGATAGAGATAGTATGGATAATGAACCCATTATGCTATTGGGAGTTAATGAATTACTTGATGTTCTAGTCAGAATTAGGTATTTCATTAATCAACTTGATTTTGTTGCAATGAGAATTGAATGAATCATAATTAGGAGGTTTCCTACATGAAGTTAGATTAAAATGGTTAGTTCTAAAAGAGAAATGAATAAGGAAAAGGAATATGGTCTTCAATCTTCAATCTCCAAAGTAAATCTTCACAAATCTTAAAATTACCAAAGTAGCAAAGAGGAAATGAAAACTAGGGCTCTAAGAATGTCTTGGGTGCTAAGAATATCCAAATTGGGGATAATTGGGTGTTTAATACATTGAAAAGTCATAAAATCCTGAAGTCAAAGGTCAAAGCCCGGAATAAGTGAGAAAACAAGGGGTTTACGCGGCCCACGGCGCGGCCCATTGGGCCGCGCCGTAGCCCGCACGAACAACGCCCATTTTCTATCCCACCATATATATATATATATATATATATATATATATATATATATAGGTGGGAGATCATGTACAAAAGAGACATTGGGTAAGAAATGAGAAATAATCATCACCATCTATTTAATAAGATCTATGGTTAAGATTGAATGTATTATAACTTAAAAAAAATGTTTTTTCCATTAAGTAGGGACAAGAATGTAATCTACTTTGATTTTGTAACTGTCAACCCTCAAATCGTGGCAATCTTTGAATTAAATTAAGGTCAATTTATTTTCCTTTTCTATCCTACATGTTTTCCTTTTCCTTTTCTTTTGTTTAATTTATTCATGGACTTTGCGTAAGCTATAATACACACTATATATACATTGACATTGATGAAGAGATGATGATGATAAAATAATAAACAATAAGCCGTCTGCTAGTTATGGCACGCCGATTGTATCAGATTTGCCGTCTTTTTTCAACATAAATTTATTTACTATTGTCTTATATCATTATCAGTGCATATGTATCTCATAAGTATATTACTGCAATCAATATCAATATGATACGAGGAAGAAGAATTGTGGAAAGTCGTAATGCACTGTGAGATGTAATATAATGCATTAATTTGTGTTTTGTAATGCATTTCAAATAGAGACAATGAAATAAGTGAAATGTAGCATAATGTATTAATTTATACGTGTTTTATAATGCATTACAAATAGAGACAATGAAATATATGAAATGTAGTATAATGCATAGCTTGTGTTTTATAATGCATTACAGATAAAAATAGTAAATATGAGAAGAAAGAGTTGTGAAATCCATGATTAAATGCATTTTGAGATGTACGGAGTATAATTTATCGGTTTGGTTTTTTTATTTTTTATTTTTATTTTTATAATGCATTATTAAAAAAAATGGACCTTGATTTGTGATTGAACAATGCATTGATTTAATTTTGTAATGCATCACTTGAAATATAATAATGCATTTTGCTAACATTAAAAAAGAGGTTTGGAAAAACGAATTAAAATTTAAAGAAATATAATAATGCATTTTGTTTGAAAAGATTTTTTTTTATCACCTTATATTTAAAAAATATGGAATCCTAATTCAAGACTTATTTGAGAAGTTTTCTCAAATCACTAAAAATCCGTCGGGGTGGACATTATTCATATAATGCATTATAAAACAAAAAAGGGATGAATAGATTGTTCGTATAATGCATTACATTACACTTAGATGTGCATTATAAAATAAATACCTATGCATTATAATTAAAATGCCATAACAGATGCGAAATCACAAATTTTCTTTCAACAATTAATCTACAATTATAAATATATAAATATGAAAAAAAACATGACATGTTTGCATTATGTTACAATAGGAGTAAGCATTACAAAGCAACTATCTATGCATCATAACAGGTTACATCAGTCAAGAATTCTAAATATAATAACGAAGTCTAGATAGTATTTAGGTTGGTTCCTTCTGCACAAATTAGAATTAAAACAATGCAATCACTATGATGAATTGGGACTACACAAATTTTTCATCTAGTGCAGAAGAATCCCCCTACATATTCTTTTTATTTCGTGAATTCTAATATGTGATTTTCGAGACTAGGGATAAAATCCCACGAGATACGCAGCTTCCCAAAAATATTTACTTTGTCTTTACCTTTTTGCCCTTTTGATTAATTAAATTACGTGTTTATCAAAATATTAACATAATGCAGCATTAAGTTCAGACCGTTAGATTTATTGTGATCTATGACTATAATTATTTCTTATTTCTCACACTTAGGGGGCTTTTCACCAGAACTCACCCCTATATATATATATATATATATATATATATATATATATAGAGAGAGAGAGAGAGAGAGAGAGAAAGAGAAAAATGATATGCTACTCTCCTATTCGTGGGCACCTTCGTCGTTTTATCACTTTGGCATTACTTTGTTTAATTTTTTCAATTGTTTTATATTATAGTACCTTAGAAATTAATATAGAAATCATAAAATCTAAAAAATAAATAAATATCAAAGCTCGATTTGCTTTATTACTCATTTTTTGAAGTTAAAAATAAATATAAATAAATCGAGCTTTGATTTTTTAGATTTTATAATTTTTATATTAATGTATAAGGTATTAGAATATAAAACAATTGAAAAAATCGAACAAGTAATGCCAAAACGATAAAACGACGAAGGTGCTCACAAATGGGGGAGTAGCATATCATTTATATATATATATATATAGTACGTGAATTTTTAATATCCTTCATATATTAGCATGGTAAAATCATATAAAAAGAAAATCAATTTTTTTTTTAATTTTTTTTGACAAATAGAAAATTCATATATCATATTTAATTTGACGATGCATGATTGACACATATTTTTATACATACATGGATGACTTTTGGACATGATAAATTTCAACTATTTGAATTTCAATTAATTAATTAAATCTCAATTATTTCATTTATAGAATCTACGTTGTTGGGATATTAGATTAAGGGGAACATTGAAATCAAAGTTCTTAAATGATTTAATTTTGATTGGATTCCAAAACTCCGCTTTAGAAGTTTCTCTTATTATTATTTTTTGATGAATTTGCTAAGTTACATGTACGCTTTAATGCTTTAATGTTTTAGTGAAGTTCCCTTGTTAGGGAATGTTCTATTTTTAAAGTGTAACTTTGCAAACTTTGCAGCGGTTCAACGGCAAAGTGTATAGGATCCTGAGCGTCTAAGCGAAGCATTTATTTGAAGCGTCTAAGCGAAGCATGTTATTTGAAGCGTCTAAGCGAAGCGACTTTCTATATCTAAAAACGCTCTAGAAATCCAAGCTGCAGAGCGCACCAACAGTCCAAGCGAAGCGAACGCTTTCAAGTCTGTCAACTTTGGGGGAGAAATTAAAAGATTTTGTTTAATATCTAAAATCCTTTTCCTGTGCTGCCGAAAGCAAATGAAAATAGCTTTCTTTAAAATAAAAAATAATACTCATTCCGTCCTCCATTTAGTGAACCAAAATTCTAGGCACATGTTTTTTTTGCATTTTGATGATATAGTAATAAATTAATGTGTTAAAGTGGAATAATTGTGGGTCTATCTAATTTTTTTAATAATATTAAAGTGTTAAAGTATTAAAAAATAGAATGAAAAAGTGTTAAAGTGATTGTGGGGTCTATGACCCAAAATAGAAAGATTCAGTAAATGGAGGACGTCCCAATATAGTAAGAGTATCAGTAAATGGATGACAAATGGAGTAATTAAAAAAAATTAAAAAATTAAAAATTAAAAAAAAAAGACCAATGCATTTTTTGAATCACACTTTGGATTGTCGACACATCAGATTTACTTTCCTAATTCAGATCGACTTTATATTTTGTTTTTCAGGCGCTGCAGGAAATTAAATAAATTAATTAATATGTGAAAAAATGGGTCTTATTATTAGCCCAAGCACAGTAACTTATATATGTAGAAGAGACAATTCTGATTGAATTACTTCATAATTATATATTTATAGCCTTAGTATATTGTTCGTCAATATGTAAAAAGTAGTAATAGGGAGTATTTTAATGACCTAAACTTTAATTTGCGATTACATCTTCATTTTTTTTCCCAAAAAATGATTTCTCATTTAAAATTTGATCAAATTGAGAGATTATTATTTAAATTCAGATTTTAAAACTCATGAAAACTAAAATTCAATGAAAATTTGTATATTTAAGAAGAATTTTCCAAAAAAATATATATGTATATTATATTCGTTATCGCAATTCAACACATTCTTGTGGATTCTTATCCATCTGTAGCTTATAAGGACTATAAAATACTACTTGAGAGCAGAATAATAACTCTATAAAAGACAAAGATGGTCATTGTTTAATTGTGTTTATTCGAGACAACTCAACTACTAGTAGTATTTTAAGTATTAAATATTAAATTAATTAGGTTAATCTATTAGAGGTAGAGTAATGTTTCCTTACCCACCGTGGGCTTAATATGCCCACGGATGAAGTGACAACATTATATTTAAGAAAATATTAATTAGTATACTTTATAAAAATAAACCCAACAAAAAAAAACTAAACTCTATCAAAAAAAACTAAATCCCTAAAAGAAAAATTATTAACGTGGTACTGTCACGTCAGTCGTTGGCATATTAAGCGTGTCTACAGAAGGTAGGGAGCATTTCTCATAAGAGGTAATGTAAATTAAAGTGCGTAGATTTAATTATATACACACTTGATAGATGCGTCGTGCGTGTGAAATGGGCGGCAATTTTTTATTATTGAGTTCTTAACAAATCAAATCACCACTTATACTTCACTTCATTTTTTTTTTTGTTTTTTGTTTTCTTTTACCAATCATACTATATTCGATAAATAAAACCGAATGCAAGCACCAAATAATTTTAATAATTATGAATATGACTTATTAACTTTAATACAATGACTTTCTTTTTTCTTTCCGATAGAAATTAAAAGTGTCTGTATCCTATTACCTTTTTTTTTCTTTCTTTTTCCCTTTTGCTGTCTTAGTATAATTTTATTGTTATCAGCCACGATTCACAATTTAATAAAATTTCCACTAACTTTACCCTCTTATTGTCAAACAATTTTAACATTTGAAATATGCCACGCACACCACTTATGACAAATTTAATTATAGGAGGAAATATTAACAATAATTCATGATTTCCATTTACGTCAACAAATTTGGGAAGAATAATGAGTTTTTTTCCCTTCAAATTTTACCTTATTTGTCCCCTCAGTCCTCTTGTCCACTAAAGAAGATGTTTCACTCCGTATATAATCCCCAATAATGTATTGAAACTTTGTAAAATTTTGTATAAGATTGTTCAACTTTATTATAAAAGAAAAACAACATATACAAATCGATACAAAATCATCTCACAGGTCAATGCCCGTTAGACAATAGTAAAAATAAATACAAATTTGTATCGAACCGTCTCACATGTCAAGATCCGTTAAATAATATTCCCTCCGTCTTAAGATTATTGAGTGCTTTCTTTCGGTACGAGAATTAAGATGAAAGTGTTTAGTGTTTTAACTTTATTGTATTTAGTAATGAAGTGTAGTTTATGTATTTAGGCATATTTTAAAACTAGAGCATCATAGATACATAAAAACATATTGATGTCTGATTTTAAATGAAAGATCGTATCAAAACCTTTATTTGATATAAAAATCATAACAATCAGAGAACAAACGAGCAAGTTATGATAATTTAAACTTTTAAATTTAAATAATATTGGGATACGTGCTGAAATGTGAGTGAATGATGATATTTAATTAAGAAAAGTTAAGTGTAATAAGGAATTCACCAAATGTATCTTAATTTCCTTAATTATTTCCCAAAAGAGAAATGAGTCAGAAATCGTGAGGCAGCCAAACGGAAAATAGAATCAGTAATCTTGAGACGGAAATAGTAATAAAAAAAATATATCACTTTGTATTTAATTGTCTCATAGGTCAAGTTCCGCCAAGAATATTTAAATTTTGCACATAAAAAATCTTATGTATGTCAGATTTGTAGCATAATTAAATAAGTTTAGGTGAATAGCATCTTAATAAAATGAAAATGAGAGTTTTTTTTTTGTAGAAATATTATTTTTCTTAAAAACATCGACAAGTATATTTATTAACTATTCTCACCGTCCCACTTGACTTGATCTGTTTTTATTTAAAATAGGTGATATAAAATAATCAAACCGATTAAGTTGAGTGGGATAGAGGGAGTACTACATAAAAAATACTACCATATTTTCACCTTACCTAATTAGTAATAAGTAGCTTGGTGAAAGTCTCCTGCTGGTGATATTATTAGACATTAATTCTCATGTTTCCATTGGCGAAGCTGGAAATATTAATGGCTTATTTATTGCCTTGTTTGGTTTGATAGATTAGATTAAGCAAGATTCAATACGGGATATGTCAAGATTGTATCTCGGATTAAAGAAAGCTGTTTGGTTGGCATGTTAATTTTTATATGATTGAAAATTATATTTGGTTTGCAAGATTGTATAGTGTTATATTGTTGCTTATTGACTAATATACCCTTCTACAAGGATATTTAATACTCTCTCCGTCCTATAGATAACGTCGTGTTTCTTTGGGAAAGGAAATTAAGAAGAAGGTACAAAATGTAGTAAAAAATCCGAATGAAAATAAACTGAAACCATAAATCTATTGAACACTTTTTAGTAACTTTATATATTTTGTTAATTTTAATTATGATATAAAAAGATTAATTTTCTTAGAAATAGAATTATATTTTAATTTGTCATTCAAACATCTACCGAATTAATTTATAGAAAGGGGAATATGAATTATTACCCAAGTAAAACACAATTACACACCAAATTAAATTTACTGACAACCGAATTAATTTTTCTAACATAAGGGCTCAATTGTCAAACCACCCTAAACAAAACTTATTATGGGCAAGATTGATTTTGGCGGAGGGGGTAGGCTGTGATTTTCAGTCTGGGATATAGTAGTGGGCTTGGCTTCTTGTGGTATTGAATCTCGGACCCATCTAATTGTGAGTCATATCAATCAAACATGATTTAAGATCTAATATGGGATACAACCTTGTCTAATCCATCAAACCAAACGACCTCGTATCATGAAGTTGGGCATCATTAATTGTGATTAATCAAAGGGTAGTTGAGAAAAAATGCCCAATTCTTTAAGCTTTATTTCCCTCAAAAGTAATAGAAAAAAGTTCTCTCTTGATTCTCCACATTCCAATACTCCAATTTCATTTATTTAATTTTTTAGAATGAAATATTAATTCATATAAAAAAATAAATTAACCCTACTTAGATTGAAATTTTAAAGATAAAAAGATAAGTTATTTAATTAAATTGTTAAGAGAATCCAAATTTTTTTCATATTATTTTCCAATTGGATGCAGATTGCGTGTGATTCAAAGCATAATTTAGTTTAATACTCCGTGTCATTATAATAAATTAGGGATATGATTGACTAACATAAAGAAATGAATGCGCATCAACTATTATTAATTTCAAATTAATGTTAAGGGGAATGCTCTAATGCTCTATCGGTCTATGAGTATATTTAATTTTCTCACGGCTGACGTGACTATAATATATTTAAAGAAAATTATTATAAATATATATTTTCAAATAAATGTTCCAAAAAAAGCTAGAAAAATTTAACTATAAATAAAAAATTGACGTGGTACTGTTACATCAACCGTGGGCATATTAAATGTGGCTACTGTTGGGAACCCTATTCAATTTGAGTTTTGATGATGTTTATCGAAATAACACTTAGATAAATTTTTACTATTTTCTAGAGTTAAAGTTGATAGGTCTAAACTGATCTTGTATAGCCAGTTTAGTATTCTCAGTTTCAGTCAACCAGTTTAGAGGAGTTCAACACTTGCCTTGAAGAGTTCAAGATTATTCGATGGTTGAAGGAAGATTGATGAAGACTCCAGTTTCATGAGGTTACTTCAACCTACCTACATAGGTTGACCTAGTCTGGTCTCTGCCTCTCCGGAAGCAAACTGGACTGCCTCAACAGGAAGAAAGTACAATGTGTCAGTGTACGGATCTATTTCAAATTGAGCCTATAAATACTCTTTCCCACACCAAAATTAAGAACGGAAAATTTAATATTCAAGCATAAACATTGCAGAATTCTTAAGCATTCAAAACACTTGTTCAACACTCGAAACCAAGATAATTTCCCAAGTGTTGAGCATCTTCGAGAGTTCTAAATTATGGTATTAGCATACTTGAGCGTTCACTGCTGCTCAAGTCTGTCTTAGAAATTCTCTCTACAAGTGTAGAGGTTATATTCTTTGTGTAGAAGTCTTTCTTTTGTATTTTCACTCTATAGAGTTAAGTTAAACTCTATAGTTGAATATTTAGCAGTTTTTGTTTGTAAGTTGTAAGAAAGGGTGTAAAGGCCACGACCCATAACTCGTGCTTAGCTTCTGTCGAGGAACTGATAGAGGTTAAGGCTGGTTCTCGACCAGTATAAAGAAGAGAGAGGAAAATCCAAAGTAAGGGATTTCAGGTCAAGCTAAATCTGACGTGGACGTAGGGAGGTTATTCCCGAACCACTATAAACTCTTGTGTCTCGATCTCTCTCTCAAACTCCTTTCATACTCGCACATATAAACTGTTATATTCTAACAAGCATACATTAGCCAAACTGGTTTGATAAAATAAAAGAATTTTCTAAGAGTTTACCAACTATACCACCAACTTCCGCACTGTTTCACCTAAAAGTGCTCGCAATAGAACGAGGTCTATCGTAGCTTAGTAAACTAAACCCAATGTCGAATCTCAAGGAAGACTTAGCATGGCAATTACTATGTAGCACACAGAAAGCAAATAAAATCATAAACACTCTAAGAAAGCAAGTAAATAATTTTGGGTTTTGGTTTTTATTATTAATCCTAGACTTAATAAAAAGAAAGCAAGTAAACTAAACTAGACTTGAAAACAATTAAAAGCAAGTAGAAAGTACTCCCGTCTGTCACCCGGGATAATAAATTAAACTAAAAGAAAGCAGTAAATCTATCTAGGCATGAATTGAAAAGAAAGCAATAAGAAAGCAATTAAATCTAAGTTAGAGCAAATAAATCTTAACATGAATCTAAAGTAAATTAAAGCAAATAAATCTTAACCTAGGCAAATAAACTTGGAAGCAATTAAATTGAATCTAGATAATCTAAGCTAAGCAAAGCAATAATCAAATCAAGTAAACCTAATCTAAGAGCATAAAATAAACTTACGAATTAAAGATGAAAAAAATGATGAACTTGAATAAAACTTGAATTAAATCTTGAATCTAAAACTTCAATCTTCAAAGCATAAGCTAAAACTATTTCTAAGGTGTTCTAATGCTGAAAATAAGAGAGAAAAAAAGTGTATTTTCGTTCCCTAAAGATTACATATTTATAGGACCTCAAAAACCTAATTAAAGAAGGAAATAAATCACTAAAATCGGCAGGGTTCGCGGCCGCGTAGACCCTCGCGGTCGCGAGGGGTAAGCTGTAGTCCGTTGTGCGCGACTTTTTTGTTTCGGCCGTATCTCCCTCGTCCGAACTCGAAATTGACCCCGTTTTTTCCTACGCGCTCCTATCGAACTACTCTTCGATATTATGCTTTTATTTCATCCTAACTTGATGTTTATTTTTCACTCATTTCTTCAATCTTTTGCTCCTTTTCTTCACCTTTCTCCAATAATCCTTGCGAACTCAACTTCAACCAAAACACGCAAAAACAACACGTAAAAATGAACAAAACACATATAAACGAACTCACACAAAACTATAAAAACCACACAAATATACACTAAACACGCACCACATCTCAGTTTAGCAAGCTCAATAGTTTACTATTTGAACTGGATAAACTGAACTCCATCTGATCCAGTTTACTTAGTCACAGTTTATTTTAAAAATCAAAAACGGTTGAACATTGGTGTATTCCCCCCCCCCCATACACTAATTAACTCTTTCTGGGACCAACAACTACGGTGGGTGATACACCATTTATGTTAGTTCTAATATCTCTGTGCCGTTAATAATGAGTCCACTATATTATACTCCCTCCGTGATATACTAATTGTCTCCCTTATTAAATATATGTGAGGTATAAAATAATAAAAATAAACATTTAGCTCATGTTTGGTTGGGCTTTTTTTAGCCCATGAAAGGTGATCCATTACTTGTTTCCATTACTTCATGTTTGGTTTGTGAAATTGGTTATCCATTACCCTTATTTTGGTGTAACCCAATCTTTTTTATTGTTACCTCCCAAAACATACCGGTAACAGATTCCATTCCTTTGTTTCTTTTCCATTAGTGAACCAAATACTCAATAAAAATAATAGTTATTGTTTCAATTTCCCTCATTTATTTGATTTCGTTCTATTTACATTACTCTACTTGAACCAAACATTGGCTTAGTATGAAACAAAGGGAGTAATTGAGTTTATTATAAATAATTAGTGAACACAATATCAAGAGCACCGATGAGAGGGACTATAACTTAAAAAAAATAAAAAAAAAATCACATTTTTAGGTACTTAGGGCATCCACAATGTAGATCCCAAATTGTGGGATCTCTCCCACACCCAAAAGTTGCCCCAATGCAACGGGATCTCTCCGATTTTTTATTAATTTTTAATTTAATTTTTTTTATTTTTTAAATCTTTTTTATTTCAATTAATATTTCAATTTATTAAATTTAACTCTGAACCAAAATATTTGAAACTAATTTTATTTATTGAATTCAAATACTAGACATTACATAAAATTTAAAAAATATCTAAATTAAAAAAACATCTAAATTAAAAAAAAAATAAATCAAATCAAGCTCTTCAATTCATTGCATAGCTCAAGATGTTCTTCCAATTGCGCCGGCGTCATTATGCTCGTAACTGTCGCCCACGCCTTCTGATAATTCCTTATCGCTTTTAAACGAATATGCTTCGCTTTAGCCTTTGCCCACTTGATGAAGGATTGATTTGCTTCGGTCGTTGTTTGGACTAGATTGACACTCATTTCCTTGGGGACGTCTTCTAGTGTGCCACTTGCCGTCGTTTTTCCCTTATTGCGAGCTTGGTTCTTTGCTTGCTTTTGCCCAATCGGCCGGTCATGACTATAGAAACCGGCATCATCCTCGGATCGACTTGAGTTGGACGACCCATCAAGGCCCTTTTGTCGCTTATCAGAGCCACTCATGTCATCCTTCGAGCCGATGCCTTGAAATTTGGGAAGCTCATGCACGATCTTCCAAGCATCCTTCAGAACGAAGTATTGCTTGTTGTTCTTGTCGTAGAACAACTTATTTTCAGCGTCATCGTATATGTCCTCGCCGGACGACCCGCTTGCCCATTCCCTCTTCACTTGAAGGTAGTAGCCGTTGAATTGTGCAACTTTTGCTTACGTTATTCTGAAATGCGATTTGAGTTGAACGTGGTCCCGGTCGATCTTGCCGTCCGGCCTTTTTTGATTGTAAAGTAGCTCGATTCGCCGCCAAAATTGGAGCGCCGTTTGGTCTCTTCCCTTCCTCGGGTCTTGAGACACGGCCGACCAACTGATGGAAACCGCTGCTTGAAAGCGTTCCTTTTTCCCACTAGATCTTCGAATTGGATGTGATAATTCTCATTGAATTACATCATACATTGAGTTTAGAGATTATACCTTTTAATTGCATATGATGGAGTAATCTACTGGTCTAGATTACTGAGATGTGATCCCTTTTCTCAAAGTTCTCCGACTGTGTGGGCATCTCGGAACTTGGAATCCCTTTGTGCTCTCTGCAAGTGGCGCCTATTCCTTGAGAATAAGATTAGGGTTTGCAGAATCTCCTTCTCCTTGTTTATAGGAGAAGGATGCGCCACCTCTTCATTTTCCACTAAGATACGGGCTTAATTAATTAAGCCCGGTTCAGTTAATAATTACCGAAACAATATCTAATTAAATAAATAATTAGAATTAATCCTAATTATTATAGGAAGATATTATATGTAAATATTAAATTAATTATCTAATTCCATAATTAAGAATAAATCTTAATTAATTAGATTTTAATTTTATTCCATATTACATATTTAACCAAAGTGCAATTATTGAGCCTAGATGGACATCAGAAGACAAAACAAGCGCTACATACTCTACAATATAGCGCCACATTATGGGCTCAAGCCCATACCACTTTTTTTTAGTCCAAAACTGATATTGCTCAATAATACCTTTTATTCCTTTCCCGAAGAGCTCTTGGGTCATCTCAGGGATCTATGTACCAGACATAGTTTAGCCTAACCTAATGAAATAATTTCATGATCAACCCAGAATATTTATTTCATTAGAGCTGTGACGTATTCCACTAAAGAGTCACAACTGAATCACCGCTCTGTCCCAATTTGTAGATTGAGGCTGATACTTTACTTAGAGCTATCCCCGTGTTTAAGACTCTAATATCCATTAATTAATTAGAGCTCCTCTGATTGCTCCTAATTAATTAATTTCTTCTTATCCTCAAGTAGTACCCATTCACCCCTTATTATTATACCTGAACTTAATCAGCATGCATGACTTGGTATAATAAACCTTGTGAACTCCCTGAGGGGATATCTCAACCTATAACAGACACGGTGACTCGATACAACCAATTAGACATACTATGTGCCCTCATGTTACCCGAGAGACAAGTGATCAGGGATGTTGCGATAGACCCTTATCTTGAAAATCAAAGTAACGATGAACAACACATATATATCTAATAGCATATCGAGATTAAGATCATATCTCTAAATACCGAGATCTCTAGTTCTTCACCTATTTCTAGGGTCAGTATAAGAAGAACATTATCTCACGTGATCCTGTCAATACGTTCCACCGTACCAACATAACTAGCGACTGAGACCTGTCACTACCGTCATGTTGTAGTCTATACCGATAGCTTTCCTGAGCTATCTTGTCTGTGACACTGTTTATATCTCATAATTATTATCGAACGCTGCGTGATCTCCCTAACACCCGAGCCGTCCACGTGTTCTAAAACATGAGATATTGGGCTTTTTCTTATTAATATATTTACTCAGATAGGTGATTGTAAACAGTAGAATACATGTCGTATATACTAAAATAACGTTTTTGCTTTAGCTATACACAACAACCCCAACACCAACACCACGCGACAACCGCCGTTTCGTCGGGAGAGTATGCGGTAGGTGGCCTATTTGTCGGAGTGCCGTCGCTGTCATCTTCATTGGCCTTCCCCTTCGGCGTCGCCTTCGCCTTTGCTTTCGCCTTCTCCTTTCCTTTCGACAGTGACAGAACAGGAACATTGGAGACACCTCGAACGAGGCGGCGAAATTCATGGACTCCAAGCCTTGCATTGCAAAGCGAGCTTCGCCGGAGTTAATGGGAGAGGTTGAAAATCGACTGAATCGTTGACTATCGGGCGGAGAGGGTCGATAGGCTTCGCCGGAATAGCTCATGAATGGCTCCGGGGAGTTGGCGAATGCACCAAAACCGAGCCCCGGAGTTGGAGTAGGAGGATCCTCCGGATTTGTTAAAGGCGGCGGTCCGTAGTTGGCGGCGTAATCTCCGTACCAAGCGTTGAATTCGTTCTCCATGGAATCCGCCATTTTTTTTTTGCTTGAATTTAATGTTAAAATTGCATCAACTTAAAGAGAAATGAGGAAGAAATTGAGCAAAGAGGGGTGAAGAAGAAGAAAAATGAAGATGAATTTATAGGAGGAAATTTGGTAGTAGCCGCTGCTACTCCAAACGGCTACTTTGATATATAATTTTTTTTAATTTTTTTTTTCAAAAATTTGATTTTTTTTTATAAAAAAAATAGGGGGGCTGACGTCATAATGACATCAGCTATGAGATCGCTCTCATTGCGCTTGAGCGCACCCCCTCTTCCGCTCCCGCCGGCCCCAACGCACGCCCGGGATCGGTCCCGGGATCGCTCATGCCGGATCACGGGCCGATCCGGCGCGTTGTGAGTGCCCTTATCAAGTTATCATCCTATTATCTTTTCCAAATAACTTAGGTCGTTGTAATTCTCCCATTCTACGAGTCAAATCTAATGAGCCTCCTTCTTGACTTTTTCCACCCGCCTTCGTTGCACGTGGAATCCACTATCCTGTAAAGATGATCAACTGACAACTGCGCTTTCAAAGCTGAGACTCTTTCTAACTCTCCCAATGCGCGCTTGTGGAATGTAGGTGACTTCAGTTAGATTCTTTTGGGAAAATGTTGAGAGTTGCATATGTTGTTGCAAGTTACTATCATTGTCCCATTCCCCTCATAATTATTTTCCAATTCACAAAATTACAAAATTAAAATTTTATTTATAGATCATAATCAAGATTTCACGTTCCACTAATACTCATCCGTACCCATTCCACTTGACACGTCATTTTGAGCACGGATATTAAGAAACACAGTATTAAAAGTGTATTATTTATTAAACATTTTAATACATAATTCTTTTTTTTGAAAAGTATTATATCATAAATTCATAAAAATATATTGATGACTGGTTTTAAATGAAAAATCATTTAAAGACCTTTAATTTAACATAAAAATCATAAAAGTAGGAGAATGAACGAGCAAATTATTATAATTTAAAATTTTGAAATTCAAATTGTTTTGGAGTACTATAGATAGTGAATGGACGAGGAGAAAGATATTAAATTATTAAATTAGTTTAATAAACTAAAATAAGCTTTAATTCTTTCACTTTTTAGATATAAAGCAAATGGAGTGAGAGACCTCAAATAAAAAACTTAGGCCAAATGAGAGGTGGGACGAGAGAGTACTATAATGTTACTCTATTCTCAAGTCAAATGAAGAAAGAAAGAAAAAATAGAAAAATGCCACTAATTATGAAATTTTAGTCCTTATTTTGCAAAATGCAGAGTGGGAATATCTAAACAAAAAGAAGGAAAAGAGTAAAAGAAAAGGAAAATGTGAAGCCCAAAAAGCAAGGAAGGTGGGACGTGGGAGAATCTGGAAAATGGTAATAAATGTGTCATGCCTTTCAGGCTTTCACTTCCTAAAAAATCAAGAAAATCTGTATGAGATTATAATAATATCTACTACGTACTTAATAATTTATTTATCATTTCTTCTCAAACTCAAACTGTACTATTTTCAGATGGGAAAGAAATGATCGACTCCAGAGAAGCACATCGAATAGAATAAGGTGATTCCACATGTTGACAAATTTCAATTCAGTGTTCTTTGCAAACAACACTTGTTCATGTTTGTGTTTCTGCCTGGGCAGAAAGGCAGAAAGAGAGATCTTATCTTGGATCTCTCTCTCTCTCTCTCTCTCTTGATCAAGATTTTTGATTTGTGGGTGTTCTGATCTTTTTTTTCCTTTGAAGGCCGTCCAATGGCAGCATAAAGATTCCATCTTTCCACGCGGGGTCCCTAAATTCTTCTCCTTTTTTAGTGCACAAGAATTCCAACTTGTGTAAAGTGAATTCATCTTTGTAGCTTTCTGTATGACTGCTTTATTTCTGGATAAGTTTTGACTCTTTGGATTTTGCTGAAAAATCAGGAAAGGATTCTGAGTTTGAGAGGTAATTTCTGTTTTTCTTCTCACATACTTTGCTCAGATTTTACCTCGTTTTACTCGAACTACTTTGCTTTTCTTGTCTCGATGTTTTGCAGTTTCATTGCTTTTCAATATACATTTGTATATTGTGATGCTGTTTTCTTCTTCTGAGAGAGAAAATTGTGATTCTGCTATTCAATTTTCTTTTTAGCATAATAATTTTTTGTCCATTACTATTTTTTTGCTCCATAATTTACTGTGATTTTTATGGTTTGAATGAATAATCTCAGGAAGTTGAATACTTGAGACTTTTATTATATATCTGGGTATGGTGAAAATTGATGCGTAAATCTATGAGGGAAAGTGAATTTTTTTTGTTTTTTCTTTCCTTTTGATTAAATACATAGTTTTGGTCAAGGAAAAAATCTTGGTAGATTATGAATTGGGATGAGTACAATGTAAATAGGAAAAATCCTATACACTTTGCAAGAATCATTCTTGTTTTCATTGCATTTGCTTAAAATTATTGTGGATATGTTCTAGTTCTCTCTCTCTCTCCGTTTGTCTGTTTGGTTGGGGAATTTCTTGATAGTAACTTTCTTGTGCTGTAAAAATTAGATGCCACACTTGATTCCTTTTTATGTTTTGTTTATTCTAAAGACAAGTGTCTTTACTTATACTTCCTCCATTTCACTTAAAATGATACATTTCAATAGTGGCTTTTCTGTCACGTTTTTCCACGCTTCTTGATGATGCAATCGTAGTATCCTGTAAAAGAAAGAATTCTTCAAAAATCCATCTTAAAATCCATCAACGAGAAGCGTGGAAAAACGTGCCAGAAAAGGCAAAAAAACAAAAAGTGTCATTTTATATGAAATGGAGGGAATATTAGGTAGTTCGATTCCTTCTTTCATCGAAGGTATCTCGTTTTGATTCAGGAATGGGAACCAAAATACACACTACATCATTCTTGAGGGAATTTCATTCTGTGATTGAACTTGATGCAAATGCAACGAGGTCTTCATACGGTGAAAATGGGATACTACGAAATGGCAAGAATCCCGACTCAATATCGTGTTATGATATAGAGAAAGTGAGGCAAACTATTCTCGAGCACGAATCAATTTTCAAAAACCAGGTACTAATAATCTCTGATCATGTATCTATGGACTCCTTTCTTGGCTAATAGAGGAAGACAGAATCATGTTACTTCTTCAGCACTTTTTTGAGATTTCGTGTATGGATTCATTTAGTGCTGTTTCCGTGTTTGAATGTTCAGCTTCATGAACTGCACCGACTCTATGGCAGGCAACAGGAGCTGATGAATGAAATCAAAAGGAGAGGAATAGTCAGAGATGATGTTATGGAAGAAAAGTTTCGGTTGAGCTATTTGTTCTCTCCCGTCTTTACTGAAAATGCAAAAAGATCATGGAATTCCTCGAGTAACAGCATTTTTAGTGGTGGAACGAATAACCTCGGATTTTCAGCTAATTTGTACTCTAAGTTTCCCGTTGTTGAAATTACCTCAGAGAAAAGGAATCATCAGACGTCTCAACATGTGACCGATGCTTTGACTTTTAGTTTGTGTCACAGAAATAGTTATCGAGGAGACACTAGCATAGCCAACCCAACAAAGGCAGAAGTATCTGCAAATTTATGGTCGAGTCTTGATCTTGTGACGAAAGATTTCTTCCACGGTTCTTTGGATAGAATGAACAAGGAAGGTGCACTTAGTATTCGGGGATCGAGGAATGAGAGGAATGGAAAGGAGCATCTGTTTGATGACCATGGTGGTAAGCCTATATATCACATTTGTTATTTGCATGTTCGAGATTTGCTTTTTTTTGCATTTCCGTTTCGACTTATGATATGATTCTGCGGTTATTGATGCCTTGTTATATATCTGATTTGAAGAGATTAATGATTCAGCTTGTAAGAATTTGTGGCAACAGTTATTTTGTGAGGAAAGCTTGCTTTTATTCGAATAGGCAATTCTAATATTGATCAAGATTTATTAGAGCTTATATTTCTGTTTTTATATGTGCTCTGTCTTCTACCATTGATATCTTCTTTCACGCTGTGCTTAATTCAGTTAATTTTCCGGATAAAAGGAGAATCGACAGACATTCTTCGTTGGAAGACAGCAAGTCGGTGGCGTTTCCTCAGTCACTATTGGCTGAGCCAAGAAAAGAATTTCTGAATAGCCCTTTAGATATTGGCACATCACTCTCTCGGAAGAAGAAGAAGATCTTCGGAGTTGAGATTTCCGAAGGAAACACTGATGCATTTGATTCAACTTCTAACATGTCGAGTAATTTGGATCCTCATGAACGAAATCATCGTGTGGACCTATCCTCTTCTTACGTGCAAAGCCTTAGTCTTCATGAAGGAAATGAGAGATCAAAAACAGATTGGGGTATGAATGGGGAATGGTTAGATTTTACGAAAGTGGATAAAGCAAACATGGCTGCTGCAGAAGTTCTGAAGAAAGATCGAGAACATTCTCAGAAATCGAGAGAGAGAATTCTTCGAGGCAACCAAGAAAATTCCAAAGGAACATTGCCATGGTTTCTTAGAGATTCCCAAGGAAGTAGTGACCTGAACAAAACCAAGTGTTCCTATTTCATGAATCTCGATTCGTTGCAAAGCTGTTCCCACAAGTTCTTCAAGAAAGTCGAGTTGCAGAATTCGAATCAGAAAAAGGAAGTCAAGGGTGAGATCAGTGAAGTTAACTCCTCTGGTTTAGGTGATGATTTTGCTCGAAAGGTTGAGATTGATGAAATGCACCGAAGAATCATCTTGAAATCGAAGAAGTTGTTTCGAGCAAAGGATTGAACAATTTTATATCCGATTTGAGGCATTGCATCGACTTGAACTTGTCTTTAGACGAGGAGGAAGCTCCGCCTCCGCTCTCTCTCCCTTCTGTTATTATGAAAATAGCAACTGCAGAGATAGATTTGGAGGCTCCAGCAGTTATCGAATGTGAATTAGATGCATCTCCTAAAGGGCTCGGCTCGAAGGAATCGTCGTCTCTTGAAGAACAGGACAAGTTTGCAGCGGAGGTCATGATTGGCATCTCATCGCATGCGGAGAAAAAACGGGATGATGATGATGATGATGACGACAACTCCTTCACTAGGCTAAAATGGTTTGCTCAAGTGATTTCTTCGGAGAAATTTGATGAATCCATCCCTTCCGACATTGATGACTTCGAGTTCATGACACTGAAGCTCAAAGAAACCAAAGAAGAACACCCTCCTTATGAGCCGTCCTTGAAAGATCCGAGCGACGACGAGGCACTAACTCGGAGGACTCGGAGAGGGCAGTCGAGAAGGGGGAGGCAACGGAGAGATTTCCAACAAGACATCCTCCCGGGCCTCGTCACGTTGTCCCGACTCCAAGTGACCGAGGATTTTCAGGCCTTCGAGGAGTTGCTGAAAGCCAAAGACAGAACTCGGGAGTCCGGGCTGGGTCCTTGGGGACCCACAAGAAATGGGAGGGGGAGGAAGCATTTGGGGGCCCCGATTACGGTGAAAGCACCTTGCTCGAGCCATGCAGAGATTGAGGAGAGAAGCTTGGCTGGATGGGGGAAGAAGACGAGACGTCTACCTAGGCAGCGATGCCCTAACGCACTTCTTTCGTTTCCGGTGAAATGCTGACTAGGTGCCGACTTGCCTAGCTTTGATACCAATTTGTGTAAATAGATATATAGGTAATACTGTATTCGTTAAGGAATTGGCCATTGATTTGGTGAGAGAAGAACTTCATTTTGATTCACAGTACAGTGTACACTGAAATCACAACATTGATGAGAATGTAACCATTTATTTATGATCAAGCGTTCTTAGCCTTTGTAATAGTACTATTTGGTTTGACTTTGCTCAACTTTTTTTTCTCTTTTTTTATTTTTCTAGGCAGATTTTTTTGAGAGCTCCGGATTTTTTACACATTTATAAAAAGTTGATGTAAAAAATACCCCAATAAATACATTACATGCTAAAATTGCCCACTTTTATATTTTAATGTATTTTAGGGGCCCACTTCTCTTCGATTTTGGCGAGATGTTGTGCAGCATTGGGCCCATAATAAATTCATGCATGCAATAATTCTGTCCAAGCGCTCCTCTCCTCAACCGGGTGCCCGTGAATTACTCCAACAAAAACAAAGAAAATTATACAAGCAAAAAAGAAAACAAAACACAAACTCCGCCCGTGAAGGGAGGAATTCGAAAAAAAACAAGAATTCAAATTCTTATACAAACAAAAGAAAACAATATCGGATTCTTTACAATTAATAGAAAATAAAAAAAATAGAAAACAACAAAAAAACAAAAAAGATAAAAGGAGGAGGAGGAGAAGAGAAAACCCGAATACTACAAACCCACAACTCACTCAACTCACACAAGGGAACCCGGTGTCCCCTACACCACACCTCACCTCACAACACGCACGCCGCCGACGTCCACTCCCTCTTCTTTCCCTCATTGCTTCTCCACTTGCGGCAACAAAGTGAAAAAAAACCCAACTTCGCCGGAGTGATGTCGAGAGAATACATAATCGACGGTAATGAGGAACACAAAGTCTTGCCGGAAAATGAAATGGGGATCTCGATCGAAATAATACCTCGAAGAATATTGGTACGTTAAAAAAGGAGAAAAATTTGGTGTAGGCAACCGGCCATTCTGGCCGTCGGAAAGGCCTACCAATGACGTCATCGGAAATCACCGGTTGGCTTTTCCAGCGGCCGGTATGGCTGATTGCCTACACCAAATTTTTTCTCCTTTTTTTTTTCTTACTTTTTAATGTTTTTCAATAATACAATTTATGTGCTTCAAATATTATTTAGGGATTTTTTTTGTTTATTTCATATTATTAATATTTGTTATTGGAAGTATGATAATTTATAAAATGTATTAATTTGTAAGTTTTGAAATATAAGATATTATAAAAATTTTGGTGTAGGCAACCGGCCATTCCGGCCGCCGGAAAAGGCCAACCGATGACGTCATCGGAAAACACCGGTTGGCCTTTTCCGGAAGCCGGAATGGCCGGTTGCCTACACCACAATTTTTTTTCCATTTTTTTTACTTTGTAATGTGTTTTCAATAATACAATTTATGTGCTTCAAATAATATTTAGGGATTTATTTTGGTTATTCCATATTATTAATATTTGTTATGATTTAAATAGGAAGTATGATATAATTCGAAAATTATATTAATTTGTAATGTTTCAAATTTAAGATTGATTCTTTTTATGTAATGCCTAAATTCTTTTTCGTAATTGAAAATGAGAAGTTGAATTATCTATGCGATATTCCTCTAAAAAGTATTTTTTTTCATTCAAGGATAAAGTTTTTAAAGTTTTTAATCAACAAAGAAAGATTTAAGATGTTATAGAAATATTTAAAGAAAAAAAAAAAATTTGGAGTGGTTGAACCTGTTGGGGTTGATAACTGAAAAACATACTTTATGCTTGCATTATTAACAATTTCTTCCGGTTTTGGAAATAAATATTTTGTCATATGTTTTGCATATTAATTCGTGTTATAGTTATGCAAATAAATGTCCGGTACTATATATTATAGATAATATGGTGTGGGTGGTCGCACGGAAGACCATATTATCAGTTTCTTATATAGTTAAATGGTGTTCGCAACCGAAAGTGATCTTGGACAAATTACTTGTTAAGGTTGTAGTATAATGCTGGATAATAGTTGGTCTTGGCTATTAGCTTATACTAGTGCATACGATCAGAGTTGCACTGAACAGGATCGAGGTGAGATAAATCCTTTTATACTGACTTATTAAGGATCACATCTCGGACGATTATTATTTCTTAATTCTAGTTGTCATAATATTCAATTATGTATTTATAATAGTTATTGCTTTGATTTACCATGAGTGAGAGTTATCGCAACTCAAAGAATCTCCGTATCTTGGGTAATAATATTATAAATATGATAATTAATATTATAGCTAGAAATCGTGTCTCGGTGCGCCGAGTTGATGATGTCCCCTTGAGGCGTTCTAAGGATAATTATATCACACCCTGCATATAGATTAAGTTCCGATATAATAATGAGGTCGAACGGGTACTACTCTCAGTATAAGATTGTTGGGATTTGTATACCTAAAGCAAAACCAGTGTTTTAGTGTATGCAAAGATTATTCCACTGTTTACAATCACCTGTCTGACATCATATAGTCGAGATTGAATAAGTCCATTATCTCATATTTTAGTTAACGTGCCAGCTGCGTCTGGAGGGGATCACGTATTTCGGTGACTCATAAGATATAAATGATTATCACAGTCGAGATAACTTGGGCAATGTTATTGGTTTAGATTGCAACATTAACAGTAGCGGTGGGTCTCAATCACTAGTTATGCTGATACTGTGGAACGTATTGATAGGATCGTAGAGAGATAATGTTCTTCTAGACTGACCCTGATAATGAGGTGAAGAACTAAAAGATCTCAGATCTTAGTAGCTTGATCTTAATCCCGATAAGTTATTAGGCATATACGAGTTCTTCACTATTACTTTGACTTATTCGGTACGGCCCTTATAAGGTTTCTTAATTCCTTATATCTTGGGTAACATGGAGGCACGTATGATGTCTAGTTAGTTGTATCGAGACACCGTGTCCGTCTAATTTGAGATATCCCCTTAGGGAGTTCACAATGTTTATTATACCAAGTCTTGTAAGCTTGATTAACATCAAGGTGTAATAATAAGGTTGAACGGGTACTACCTAAGGATATATAAGATGTTAATTAATTATGAACAATCAGATGAGTTCTAATTAATTAACGGATATCAGGATTCTTAAACACGGGGATCGCACTAAGAAAAATACCAACCCCGATCTACGTAATCGGGACAGAGTGGTGATTCAGTTGTAACTCTATAGTGGAGTCAGTTATAGCTCTAATTATGATAAATGCTCTAGGGGAGAACATAGAAATTATCTAATTAGGTAAGGCCTAACGCTGTTTGGTATCTAGGTCCCTGGACTGGCCCAAACACCTCAAAATGGATCAGAAGTTAAATATTGAGCCCAATTGTTAGTTTGGACCAAGAGAATAAGCTTGCGGGCCCATAAGCCCACAGGGGGCGCCACTTAGGAGAAACCCTAGGTGGATGGCGCCTATTATTCTTTAGTTGGCCAATTTGGGCCAAGGCTTGTACTTAAGCCCAATGTGTGATAATTATTATTTAATTAAAGCACACACACATAATCTCTCTCGGGTATATTTATAAGTAATTTATAAATGGAGATTAGGTTTAACCTAATCAGTGATCAATTAATCAATTAATCAATCAATCGATATCATTATCACGAGATTAGAGAGAGAGAGAGTTGGCGACGGCGGTCTTCTCTTGGAGAAGAAGAAGAGTTGAATTCATTCTCAAGTACAAGGCGTGATCCAAGATCCGATCTCGAATCCAACGCCTACTCTGTTGTTCGAGCACGAGGAACGGGATAACACTCTAGTAATTGATTAACACATATTTTATGTGCATGTCGAGTGTGCTTTGCATGTGTTTGAGTCTCGATTTAGGTGCTTAAATGTTAGAAATTCTAGGGTTTTTAAATTTATAGCATACTTTGTGTTTTTCTCAATTTCTCTCGGTTTTTGATCCATTTTTGTAAAAATTGGAAAGAACATTCATGTGGCTAAGGATTGAAGGCCGGAAACAAGGGAGAATCGAGCTGAATTAGAGTGAAACTTGTGTTTTTAAATGTGGAATTTCAAGTTATATAGTTAGGGTTTCACTAGTTTGATTTCATTTATGTTTTCCTTGTTCTCTTGAGTCTCTTTATGCTTTTTGCAGGAATAATAGATAACTCATTTGGCCAATTTGATCATTTCATATCGAAGAGGGGTTTTTTAGGAGTCCATAGCAATAAGCGGATCGAGAATCGGAGTTCGGACGAGAGAGAACGAGCGAAAACGGCGAAGTTGCGCAAGGAGAAATGCTGACGGCGACCTGGCCGGCGACCTGTCAGACCGCCGGCGACCTGCCAGGCCGCCGTGGAGGACAGAGAGGACGGCGGTCTGGGCATGCGACCTGCCAGACCACCGGCGACCTCCCAGACCGCCGGTTGGCCGCCCCACTTCGCCCAAACTCGTCCCGGTTCACCCGGATTCGTCCTCTAAATTTAATCTCATTGGGGGATCTTTTGCATACTTAATATTTTAGAACCCTAGAAATATTTCCCTCTTTCCTTTTTAGTAAATTAAAGATTGTTGGAGCTTTACTTTGTGGATTCAAGATTCAAGACCATTTTCTTTTTCCTTATTAAATTCTCTATCTTTTAAGCATGAATTTATTTACTTTTTATGGTTTAATTCCTTCAATTATGTCTAGCTAAATTTCCTTTTGGTTCCAATATATGAAGATATGATCTAGATCACTAGGTTTTTGGATTTTGTTGTGGGATTTACCTTCTAATTTATATATCTTGTGGTTTAGGACTTGATTTTATTGCATGATTGATTGGCCATTATTGATTGCATACAAGGTGTTTGGTTAAATGCTTAGTAGGCTTTAATTCATAGCACTTAGTATCAAATCACAACATATTAGTAATTCTTGCTAATAGGAGTTTCTAGATATTAATTGAGCCATTTGGAGTTAATCCATGCATCTTGAGTCCTAGTCGGAGATAGATGTTATAGGTTAATCTACTTACATTGATTGCTTTGAGAAAAGAATTTGTGTATACAATATATAAAACTCCCATATGAATTAGATTAAAATGGTTAATCCTAACAAATCCTAAAACCTAGCCTCTTGTGATTGTCGGATTATATTTGGAACCAAGCTTTCTACTATTGTTTGTTAACTCTTGCTATTAGTTGTTATCTAGTTTGTTACTTTTCAATTACATTGCTTGATAGAATTAAGAAAACACAAAAACATGATATCTTGTAGCTTGGATAGTAGGTTTAGTAGCTAGATTACTAGTTGAAACTCATTCGCCATTGCATTCCCTATGGATTCGACTCGATTGTACCCATCGATTATCATTGCATCTCCCTCACCCCTAAAGTGAGGGCGGATCAATTTTTGGCGCCGTTGCCGGGGAATGCTTAGTTTGAGTTTCAATATTCGATTTGGTTATTGAGTTACTAATTCAAGCATTTGTTCTTTTTATTTTTATTATATAGGTATGGAGGCTCTTATGAAAGAAATGGAGGAGTTTAGAGCATGGAAGGATGAGCAAGAAAGGAGGGCAAATGAGGCTCAACCACCTTCTCTCAATCTTATGTTCCAATCTCCAACGGAACAATTTCAAGGAGGAGAATGGGGGACGATCAATGCTAATAATTTTGAGCTTAAATCCGGACTTATTCAAATGGTTAAAGACGATCAATTTGGTGGAAGTCCTATGGAGGATCTGAACGCCCATCTTAGCACGTTTCTTGATATTTGTGACACCATTAAGCTAAATGGAGTCTCAAATGATGCTATTCGCATGCGAATGTTTAGATTTTCTCTAAAGGATCGGGCTAAAGATTGGTACAAAGGATTGAACAAGTCCAACATTCATACTTGGGATGATTTGTGCAAGGCCTTCCTCACCAAGTACTTTCCACCCTCTAAAGCTCAAAGACTCATCTCCGACATCTCACATTTTTCTCAACAAGGTGACGAAACCTTGTGTGAAGCATGAGAGCGATATAGGGAGCTTCTAAGGAAGTGTCCTCAAGATGGCTTCAATGAGGGTCAACAAATGACCAACTTTTATAGTGGGCTACACCTCATACACGAAGCATTGTAGATGCTACTTCCGGTGGGTGCCTTCTCAACCGAAATGCAAAGGAAGCTTTGAGAATCATTGAAGAGATGACGGCTAATAGCTATCAATGGCCAATGGAGAGGGCCCCTTCTAGAAAGGTTGCTTCAATTGAGGATGAGAGGTATGAGGTATTAGCATTAGAGCTTGCTATTATGAAGAGAAAGTATGAAGATGAAAGAAAAGCTCAAATTCAAAGGGTTCAATCTCAAGAGAATTGGGAGTTCAATGGAAGGGAATAAGTGAGTTTTGTGGATCAAAGAGCCTATGGGAATTATAATAGGCAAGGGTACCAGGAAATTTCCAAGGAGGCCATTCTTATGGAAATCAAGGGGGTGACTCGTCTTACTATCCTAACAATAGGAATCAACTCAATCTTTCCTATGGAAATCCAAAAATGCTCAAATTCCACCTTCCAGATTCTCCGTCTCTCAAGGGGTGATAGAAGAGTCTAAGAAGACATCTCCTTCTTTAGAGCAATTGATGCAACAATTGGTGAGCAATCAAGGTCAAATGGTCACTCAACAACAAAATTTCATAGCTCAAACCGGCCAAAAGATGAATGCATTAGAGAATTCGGTGTCAACCATTGCTAATTCGGTGACAACTCTTGCCAAGCAAGTAATGGCGCTTGAAGGTCAAGTAAAGCAAATAGCCAATCAGCCAATCAAGTAAATGCTATACAAAAGGCCGGAGAAGCTTCTAGCAAGACTCAAGAAAAATTGAAGCAACAATGCAACACCATTCATGTGGTGAGTGAAGCTTCTTTGACCTCTTCACATTACCTTGTGGGAAATCTCCAAATCTTGCTAAGAGCAATCTTGTGGAGCCAAGACAATCATATAAGCTTCCATCTTCGGAGGTAGTGATGCTTGATGAGAAGGATCCAAGAATCATAGATCTTTGTCCAATTATTCCATCTATAGAAGGTTGGACAAAATGGGACATTCATGATTACTATTCAAGAATGAGGATTTCTAAGGCAATTCCCTTTGATGAGCGTCTTGATACGCTCAAAGATTTTCAAAGAAGGAAGGATGCTTATGAAGCTTCAAAGTTGAGGAGTAAACTAGGTGTTCAAGAACCTATAGAGAAGGAGAGTGCTCATAAGACAAATCCAAGAGGTATCCCTTCTACTCTAACTCCTACATTTTTTCAAGAGCATGTTGAGTTGAATGGCTTGGATAATCTAACATCTTCCCATAAGCCTATTGAGGAAAATTTACATGAGAAGAAGAGTGATTTGCTAGATGTATTCAAGAAGTTGGATATAAATGCTCCCTTAGTTGGTTTGTTGAGTAATATCCCGGATCATGAGAAATTTTTGGAGGTTGTGCTTCATAAGAAGGTGAAATGGGATGATTTGAAAACCATTGTGCTTACGGAGGAGAGTAGTGCTGGTTTGAAAAAGAAGATCCCGAACAAGGAATTGGATCCGGGAAAGTTTACCCTACCTTGTGAGATTGGAGGCAAATGGTTTAAGAAAGTCTTGTGTCACTTAGGTTCGGGAGTCAATTTGATGCCTCTTTCCATCTTCAATCGCTTGAACATTGGAAATCTTAAGTCTTCATCACTCGTGCTCCAAATGGCGGATTGCTCAAATTCATACCCCAAAGGGATTGTTGAGGACGTGCTTATCAAAGTTGGAAAATTCATATTCCCGGTGGATTTCATCGTAATTGACATGCCGGAAGATCATGATGTCCCAATGATACTTGGACGACCTTTCTTGGCTACAAGTCGAGCCCTAGTGGATGTTTTTGGAGGAAGTCTTATCCTTCGAGTCAATGGAGACAAAGAGTCATTCTACATGTTGAATGATTTGAAGGATTGTGAGGAGACAAGTGAAGGGAGTAATGTAAAGATGGACAAGAAGCTAATGGTTGATAAAGGATGGACGTCATTTCAAGTTACTTGAATGGAGATTGAGGTATCGTCGAGCTAACGACGTTAAACTAAGCGCTCGTTGGGAGGCACCCCAACAACTATCCTTTTCTTTTTCATTTTAGTTAGTTTTTTTAGTTTGATTTTGGTTTTTGTTTCTTATTTTTGATTTAATCATTCCTTCTACTTGTTACTTATCTCTATGCTAATACTTCCTATTTTTAAGTTCATTTCTACTTCACAAGTTCCATGTGTTTCAATGTCAATGCATGAGGTCGAATCATGATGGGAATGAGTGAAGGAAGAGAATCAAACCAATCAAGCAAGCAAAGGATTGAATGGCTTTCAAAACCACCTTCAATATAGTTTTGGACCTTTGTGAGTGTAATTTAAATTTCTTATTATTCTTCCCTCCAAACTCATTTTAGAATTTATTTTCTAAAATAAGTTTGGGGGAGGGGGGTAGGATAAAGAATTTAAATTACTTTACTCTTGGTTTTTCAAGTTTCTATTTGATGTGGTATCATTATGATTTCATTGATTATATGCTTAGGCTTGCTTGATGATTGTGGTTGATTGGAGTTAAATGGATAATTTTTGCTTATTTTGGTTTGGTGATGAGTTTGGGTCGATGAGCTTAATTGATGAAAATTCCTTCTTTGGTTGTTTGTTTTGTTGTTGGAAGTTTTATTGGATCTTACATGAAGAATCATTGGTGAGGATGGTTTTGTTGATTGATTAGAGCTTGAGTGCGAAATTTTGGGAAAATTGAAAAGTTTTTAAGTTGAATAATGAATGAATGTTTGCATGTGTGAATGTGAAAGAATGTGTTTAATCTCTCAAGTGCTTTTGGGTGAGATGCCGATGATTGATGCTAAAATGGTGACATTTTTGAAATTTCTCAAGTTTAAGTCAAGCATGATTAAGGTTATTTCACTTGAATATCTTGGAAGGATTGATCTTAGGCACTTAGGCTCTAGACAAAAAGCTTGAGAGGATTTTGAGCCTTAAACTATGCATCTTACATAGTTGATACCCTTTCTTGAGGGCTTGATCTTGCATTGCATTCTCTTTATTAGAACTTGCCTTGATACTCTTGTTAGAAATACTACTTGTGTGTATAATTAGGAGATGATCTTAGGCCATCATTGCATAGCCCATTTTTCCTAAACACTAACCTATCTTTCATTACCATTGTCGTCCCATTTTGAGCCTTGAATAGAGCCTTTTCTTCTTGAACTGAATAGAGCCTTTTCTTCTTGAATAGAGCCTTGAATTTTCAACTTTACCAAGGTTCCATTAACCATCCTTCGATGGTTAATGGAACCTTGGTAAAGTTGAAAATTCATGAAAAATGGTAGGTGATGGTGAAGGGTCTTCAGATTGGTTTTGAGTTGAAAGAACACTCCTATAAGCTCAAAGTTAGAAAAAAAAAGAATAAGAACAAAGTTCTTATGAAAAAAAAAAGAAAAAAAAGAGAGTAGTAAGAACAAAGTTCTTACAAGAAAAAGAGAAGAATAAGAGCAGAAATGAGTGTTTCTTTAAATGTTTGGTAGAAGCTTGGGTTCATTTGATAAAAAGGATTGGATAAGGTGGAATATGAAGAAATTCATACTTAGAAGAAAAGAGGTGAAGGAGCTTAGATGAAGATTTAAGTCACTTAGCTTACAATTCACTACCTTAACCAATGTCCCTACATTACAAGCTTAAGAAAGACCTTTTTTGATCCTAATTTGTGCATGCATTGTAGTATTAGAAACTTGAGTTGATAGGCAAGCTTATGGTTTAAGATGTGTATTGCATGATTTTGATAAGTACTTACCTTCTCTATATATTGAGGGATCGAGTGATACACATGTTCCGTGTGAGATTTAGAGTGATTGAACTCTAAGTTAAGAGAGTGAATGATTTTATGAAAGCTTGGCTTGACTTGAGAATTTCCTTGACAAAAATGATTTTTGAGGTGATATGAGGCATTGAGAAACTCAAAATGCACACTTCATACGTGTAAAGTGTTTTGATTGTTCGTTTCATTGTTCGGGATGAACAATGGCTTAAGTTTGGGGGAGTGATTAACACGTATTTTATGTGCATGTTGAGTGTGCTTTGCATGTGTTTGAGTCTCGATTTAGGTGCTTAAATGTTAGAAATGCTAGGGTTTTTAAACTTATAGCATACTTTGTGTTTTTCTCGTTTCTCTCGGTTTTTAATCAATTTTTGTAAAAATTGGAAAGAACATTCATGTGGCTAAGGATCGATGGCTAGAAACGAGGGAGAATCGAGCTCAATTAGAGTGAAACTTGTGTTTTTAAATGTGGAATTTCAAGTTATATAGTTAGGATTTCAC
>CM038115.1:29172564-29224762 GCA_001642375.2 Mentha longifolia
GTAACCATGGTAAGCTACTTATCTATTTATGCTACAGTCTATACTGATAGTTTTATCCGAAACTATCTCAACTGTGATAACTGTTTATATCTCAAGAGACACCGGCTACTACGGTCTTCCGTGATCTACTACACACCATATAGCCTATAACTTTGAGATAATGGATAGATGTTTAATGCTTAACAAACAATTCATACATAATCAGATAGGAAATTGTTAGTGAAATATGGAACCACATGTATACAAGCTAAAAGGCCTGCTGTCTAGTATACAAATCCATCATGTTCGCATCATAAATTTTGGTACCAGAGCCACGTCAGTCCTGCTGATTGTGGTTCAATCCAAATAGGTTGTTGGTGTCGTGATGTGGTGTCATGACGTAGTGGGGGCAAAAGTATCGATTAGTTTCAAAAAAAAGAGAAGAACCAATATATATAAAGAAAAAAAGATATATTCGAAGCCCTACTGTGTCACCTTCTGTTTCTTGAAGTTCTCAGGAGTTCTTGAGTGTTTCTTGATTGTTTCTTTGAGAGTTCTTGAGTCTTTTCATCTTCATTTTGACGGTTTCATCGGCTAGGGATAAAACGGTCACCAAATTTGACCCGTATCGAACGGTCAAATATAGGAACATCAAGCCAAAATTCAGCCGTTTACTGGTCAAATCAGCCGTCGAACTTTTCCGGTTTTTGGGAATTTTGGGAATTTTTGTAGTTTTCATCCAGTAACTCATAATCTGCTATACTTGAGTATATTGGGTAGTGTAGAGTCAATTTCTAAGTTGTTTTAAGTAGGGTTAGTGCTCATAACTTGACTTATATCCGAAATTCCTAGTTAGCCTTTCTTTCTTCTCTTCAGCCTTTCTTCTTTCTCAGCCTTTCCTGTTTGCTTAGCCATTACCTAGCCACCATATATATACACTTCCTTAATTGTTAGCCTTCTTATTTCTTTACCTAGTTTGCAGTTACCCCACATTGCATCAACTTTGTGTTCCTTTCTATACCTGTGATCCTTTGAGAGTCAAGTTCGAGTTCTTGATTCAAACTGAGAAAGTCCACATCGGTTCTGCCAAGGGTTTGAGGTTTAGAGACTATAGTTACTGCAAATTTGAGTGAAAAAAAAAATGAAAAAAAAAAGAGAGGAAGAGTGACTGTAAGCTTGTGAGGATTTTATTTATTTCTTTTACATTTGCTCGTTTTGCAGGTACCATGCAATCCGGAGACAGTTCCAATAAGCACAACAGCCTACCCAAGTCATCTAATACACCTCCTAAGATGATCTCATCATCTCAGTCGCCTTGGGATGCTAAGTATCACTTTGATGCTTTAGTCCAGCACATTGAGAGGCGCAATCAGCTGCTGGAGCACAAGTTCAATGATATGTTGGCCAAAGTAATGGCACAGTTCAAACGCCTCAACACCCGAACTCAATTACCTCCACCAGTCAGATTCCCACCTCTCCAACGCAAGAGAGCACCTCATCACCCAGATCTAAATCCATGTCGTCCACCACCCGTGATAGAGAACGACCCCGATGATCGAGAAGGAGAATTTGATGATTATAGTGAGGAATCTGAGGCTAACTTTGAGTTTCCACAGAGACGTGACCGTCGACGTCCACCTCCACCTCCCAGGAGTGATTTCCGCACCAACCAGCACCGACACGGCGATGCAGATAGCTTGTTAAATAACATCAAGACAAGCATTCCAGAATTTGAGGGGTTATATGATCCTGATGTGTACCTCGATTGGGAGAGGAAAGTCAACAAGATCTTCAATTGTTATGACTTTCCTGAGTTGAAGAAGGTTCAGCTTGCTTCTTTGGAGTTCAGAGGATATGCAGCCTCATGGTGGGAAAATTAGCAAGAGAGAAGACGCCGTGATCGATATCCACCTATAGACACTTGGCAAGAGATGAAGAATGTCATGAGAGGACGTTTCATTCCAGTACACTATAACGAGAGCTTGAGAAGAAATTGAACAGAATTAAACAGGGCACTCGGTCGATTTAGGAGTACCATAAGGAACTTGAGACAGCTATGAACAGGGTCGGAAAGGAAGAGACATTGGTTGCCACAATCAACCGATACATTGAGGGGATGAATCCAGACATAGCATGTGAAGTCGAGTTGAAGGACTTTGAATCAGTTGAAGCAATGGTTCATTATGCATTTATTGTAGAACGGCAGCTCAGAGATGGACATCGTCAATCCTTCCAGTCGATGCCTGCTAGGAGTTCTTGGATTTGAGGCGACTCTTCCACGCCTAGGACAGCCTCTACACATCCTCCTAACCAGTCCACACAGCCAGTTCACCGTTCTGAGCAGTCTGCACCACAGCCCTCTCGCAGACCTGACTACACTTCACCTGCACGAAACAAAAACGCTCAGAATTGCCCCATGCAGCCTAGTCAGCCTCAGAATAGTACTCCAGGAAGAGCACATGACGTTCAGTGTCACAAGTACAAAGGATGGGGCCACTTTCAAGCCCAGTGTCCGAATCGCAGAGTTTTATTCATCACCGAGCAGAATGAGTTAGAGTCAGCGAGTGAAGTGGAATTCGAAGAAGAAGAAGAAGAAGTTAAAGGGGATGCCGAATAGCCCCTAGTTAGCAGCATCATGGGCGATGTTGTGGAGGAGCAACCGAAGCAAACGCACGTTAACCTTGTTTCGATCCGAGCCTTGAGCCTTATTCGAGAGGAAGAACAGAATGATCAGAGGGAGAACATCTTCTACTCACGCTGTTCAATCCAGGACAAGGTGTGTTCGCTCATCATAGATAGTGGAAGCGTGATCAACGCTATCAGTCAGTATGCAGTGGGGAAGCTAAATTTGATCCCATAGAAACATCCGAAACCATACCGATTGCAATGGTTGACAGACAGAGGAGAGATAGACGTCGGATATCAGGGACCTATCACCTTTTCTATTGGTCATTTTACTAACACTGTTTTATGTGACATCATCCCTATGGAGGCGGCACATATTTTGCTTGGTCATCCTTGGCAATTCGACAGGAAGGCAATACACGATGGGTTCGCCAATACTTATGCCGTGACTCGAGAAGGACGCACCACGTGATTGTGGCCACTAGCGCCGAAAGATGTAAGTGAAGATTAGCGGCGTATGCAAGAAAAGTTCAAGGAAGATAAGGAGAAATGTGCTGAGGGCAAGCAACTCATTTAACCAAGACAGCCCACAATAGAGTCCCCACGCTCTAAGGGAAACTCAAACATTCCCAAGGATTCCACCAAGGCTGTCCATGTTGCCACTTCTTCCGGTTTAGATACGGCACATCGGAACTTGTTCATCTGCGTAAAAGGAGTTCAGACCGCCATTAAATCAGGTAATGCTATCGTTCTAGTTAATTTTAAGGCTAATGATACTCCTGATGTTGTTATTCCTCCTGTTTTGCAGCCGTTAATGGAAGAGTTCAAGGATGTTTTCCCCACAGAGATTCCTAGTGGTCTGCCGCCAATTTGAGGAATTGAGCATCAGATTGACTTCCAAACGGGAGCAGTCCTTCCAAACAGACCTGCCTACTGTACCAGCCCTGAGGAAACCAAGGAGATTGACCCTCAAGTCAAAGAGTTGTTGGAGAATAAGCAAATCAGAGAGAGCTTGTCACCGTGGGCAGTGCTTGTCATCCTCGTACCAAAGAAAAACAACGAATGGCGCATGTGCATGAACTGCCGAGCTATCAACAAGATAACGGTAAAGTATCGCTTCCCTATTCCCCGATTGGATGACATGCCAGATGAGTTGTCTGGAGCGTCTGTCTTTTCAAAAATTAATTTACGTTCTGTATATTT
The DNA here is from genome assembly GCA_001642375.2 of Mentha longifolia. Taxonomy (NCBI): domain Eukaryota; kingdom Viridiplantae; phylum Streptophyta; class Magnoliopsida; order Lamiales; family Lamiaceae; genus Mentha; species Mentha longifolia. The sequence goes on from CM038115.1 coordinate 29,176,372, forward strand.
TCAAGTGAGGATGAGTGAGGGGGATGAATGGAAGATTGCGTTCAAAACAAAACATGGACTGTATGAATGGTTTGTGATGCCGTTTGGCCTTACCAATGCCCCTAGTACATTCATGCGACTTATGAACCATGTCTTACGTGATGTCATAGGGAAGTATGTTGTGGTCTATTTTGATGATATCTTTATCTATAGTACGTGTGTTAATGAGCATGTTAGACACCTTAGGCATTTGTTTATGTTGCTGCGTGATGCAAAATAATATGCTTAATTTGTCTAAGTGTACCTTTTGTATGGATGGGGTTGTCTTCCTGGGTTTTGTTGTGAGTAGTCGTGGAATGGAAGCTGATAGGATGAAGGTCAAAGCCATAGACGAATGGCAAACACCTAAGTCCCGTGCTGATGTTCGGTAATTTCATGGTTTAGTGGGTTTTTATCGTCGTTTTGTACGTGATTTTTCTACTATAGCTGCCCCTCTGACCGAACTGAGTAGGAAAGATAAGAAATTTGAGTGGGGCAAAGTGATGAGATGGGACCTAGCATTGAAGAAATTAATCAGGACTTGCAGCTCGGAGGACCAGTGACGAGATCAAGAGCCAAGAAGCTGCAAGGATATTTGCAATGCTACCTTCAAAATAAATTGGAGGATGATGGAGTCGGATTTCATCAATACAAGTTGGTGAACTTAACAAGTGTTGAAGATGAAGATTTGGGCGTCCATCAATGAAGAAAGGAAGACAAGTCCAAGAAACAGAATTTCTTGTATTTTATTTGGGCTTAAAACTTTGTATTTATTTTTTTTAATTTAGTTTAGTCACAACTTGTTTAGGTGATTAATTGGCCCGTTTGAGTATTATGACTTTTCAAAAATAGTCAAGCCCAACACTTGATATTTTCGGCCCTAGCTTTAGGAATTAGGGTAGTATTTAAGTTAATTTTCGGGACTATGTTAGATAGACTTGATTGAATGCAAAACAACTTTATGTTATTCTCTTGTCTCACACAAACAAATCGATTCTTAGGTAGAGTTTGATTGTTGGCGACTTCAAGCTTAAATTCAATCGACTCATTCGTGATATCTTGTAGTATCCGGGTTAGTCGATCCACGAAGATTGCTTCGTAAATGTGTTTCGGATCCTTGTAGATTCGAGGTTCATTTCTGGTAATTTTCATCGTTTTTAATTTCGAGTTTTGTTAATCCCTTGTTTAATTTCGTTCCCAGCCATTTCTCATCATTCGTATATCATAAATATCCATTTCCCCATTGTTCCTGTAACCATCTAATCCCAGAAACCCTTAGATTAATTCTAGATCCGTTTTTGATCCCTAATTCTGTCCCGAAAATTACCACCGAGCCAAATCGAAAATTACTCATGCGTTTTCGCTAAATTTTGGATATGTTCTTCATAACTCTAAGTTGTAACTCGTGTGAAAATTTAAGCTTAATCGGAATTGAATTGCTTAGGTTTCTATCGACGCCTATTCAGTGTGTTCGTGGGTAAAATTTCAGATTTCAAGGAATTATCACTCATAATTCATAGTTGTAATTTGGATTGAATCTATCATAGTTGACGTGCGTTCGACTCGTAGGTTCCGCATATTGTAGATCGCACCACAAAGCCCAAGAGCATGCTTTTAACTTATTGAAATTGAAATTGTGTAATGCTGTTGTGTTGGTTTTGCCTGATTTTAATAAAATGTTCAAGATTGAGTGTGATGCCTCCGGCATAGGGATTGGTGCTATTTTGATGCAGGAGAGGAAGCCCGTCACTTTCTTCAGTGAGAAGTTGAATGGCGCAGCCCTGAGATACTCAACATATGACAAGGAGTTGTACGCGCTGAAGAGGTCTTTGGAGACTTGGTAGCACTACTTGAGGCCGAAAGAGTTCGTGATTCACACTAATCACGAATCATTGAAGCATTTGAAGGGACAGCAGAACTTGAACTCATGTCATGCTCGATGGGTTGAGTTCATAGAGTCATTTCCCTATGTGATCAAGTACAAGAAGGGAGAAGAGAATGTGGTTGCTGATGCTCTTTCTCGCAGGTACGCGTTGTTTTCTGTTATGCATGCACAGTGTTTAGGTCTTGAGCATATTAAGAGTTTTTATGTGAATGATCTTTTCTTTGGGCCTATCTTTGCATCATGTGATGGAAAATCTAGGGTTGTTGACTCGTACTATATGTCTGAAGGTTTCTTGTTTAGGGATTCGAAGTTATGTGTCCCTAATTGCTCTATGAGGGAGTTGTTTGTATTAGAATCTCATGCGGGGGTCTTATGGGTCATTTTGGTGTTGCGAAGACATTAATTCTATTGCATGAATATTTTTACTGGCCACGCATGAAAAGGGATGTAGAGAGAGTCTGTGCTAGATGCATTATTTGTAAAAAGGCTAAGTCTACGTCTAATCCGTTTAGGTTGTATACACCTTTGCCAGCACCTACTGCGCCTTGGGTAGACATCTCGATGGACTTTATTTTAGGCTTACATTGGTCTAAGTCTGGCAAAGATTCTATTTTTGTAGTTATTAATAGGTTTTCTAAAATGTCTCACTTTATTGTTTGTAGAAAGACTGATGATGTTGTTTACATTGCAAATTTATTCTTTAGTGAAGTAGTACGTCTGCATGGGTTTCCTAGAACCATTGTGTCTGATAGGGATTCAAAATTTTAGGGACATTTTTGGCGTGTCTTATGGGGAAAGTTGGGTACCAAACTACTGTTTTCTACTGCCTGTCATCCTCAAACCGATGGTCAAACGGAAGTCGTTAATAGGACGTTAGGTACCTTACTGCGTGCACTTGTTAAGAACAATCTTAAGTCATGGGAAGAGTGTTTGCCATTCGCTGAATTTGCTTATAACAGAGTTGTGCATTCTTCAACACACATGTCTCCATTTAAGGTTGTTTATGGATTTAATCCGTTGACACCAACGGATCTTATTCATTTGCCTACTGATCATCTTTTGAGTTTGCAAGGTTCTCGTAGGGTTGAACATGTTCGAGAGATGCATGCTAAAGTGAAATAGAGGATCGAGCTTCAAGGTGCTAAGAACGCAACAAAGGCAAACGCACACCGCAAGCAAGTATTGTTCAAACCTGGTGATAAGGTTTGGATACACTTCAGCCCATGACGTTTTCCTAACTTGAGGAAGCCAAAGCTGATGCCTCGTGATGATGGACTGTTCACCGTGGTCGCGCGTGTTAATGACAACGCTTACTGAATTGATCTTCCGGGTGAGTATAAGTGTTCTTCCACTTTTAATGTGGCTGATTTATGTCCGTTTCCTACAGATGATCGAGATGTTAAGAAGGGACTTGAATTCGAGAACGAATTCTTTTCAGCAGGGGGAATGATGAGACGGGACCTAGCATTGAAGAAATCAATCGGGACTTGTAGCTCGGAGGACCAGTGACGAGATCAAGAGCCAAGAAGCTGCAAGGATATTTGCAATGCTACATTCTGAAGAGATTGGAAGATGAAGGAACCGGATGTCATCATTACAAATTGGTGAATTTCACAAGTGTAGAAGATGATATTTCGGAGACCCATTAAAAGAGGAAACGAAACTGGACTTATAATTATTTTATTTTAGGCCCAATTATCACAACATATTTAGGTGATTAATTGGCCCGTTTTCCTAGGCCCATTACTTGGTATTTTCGGCCCTCTTAGCTTAGTATTTATGTTTAATTTTTGTTCATACTCGGCAGACTTAATTGAATGAAAAACAGCTTTTACGCTATTCTCTGGTCTCACAAAACTGAAGGTTCTTGGTAGGGTTTGTTGTTGGCTGATCCGCCCTACTTTTGAGGGTAGGGAGAATGCAATAATAATTCATTATAGTATAATTGAGTCGAATCCTCAAGGAATGCTAGGTCGTTTAAGATTCAAATAGTAATCCAATTATCTAACTACTATTCAAGCTTACAAGTGACATGTTTTTCTGTTTTTTGATTAGCTAATGAGAAATATAAAGTAAGTAACAAACTAGATAACAACTAATATAATCCGATAATCACTAGAGGCCTAGGTTTTAGGATTTGTTAGGATTAGCCATTTTAATCTATAATTCATATGAGAGTTCTATATATAGTAAACATCAATTCTTCTCTCGAAGCAATCAATATTAGTGGATTAACCTATGACATCTATCTCCGCTAGGTCTCAAGATGCATAAATTAACTCCAAATAGCTCAATTAATTATCTAGAAGCTCCTACTAGCAAGAATTACTAATATGGTGTGATTTGATGCTAAGTGTTATGAATTAAAGCCTCCTAAGCATTTAACCAAACACCTTGTATGCATTCAATGATAGCCAATCAATCATGCAATAAAATTAAGTCCCAAACCACAAGACATATGAATTAGAAGGTAAATCCAAAAACAAAATCCAAAAACCTAGTGAGAGATCATATCTTCATATATGGAAACCAAAGAGAAATTTATCTAGACATAATTGAAGGAATTAAACCATGAAAAAGAGATAAAATCATGATCAAAAGATAGAGAATTCAATAAGGAAGAGAATGGTGGAAGGGTCTTCAAATCTTCGACATAAATCTTCAACAATCTTCAAAATACTAAAAAGGAAAGAGGGAAAATATTTCTAGGGTTCTAAGAATGTTAAAATATGTCAAAGATACACCAAATAGGAAGATTTTAGGGTTAAATACACATTAGATGAGTTTTGGGTCGAGTTAGACCGAGTTAGACGAGCTAACTCGGTCAAAACACTAAGGATAAGGGACGGCGGCTTCCTGGCCGGCGGCCTGGCCGAACGCCGCCTGGGTCGCCACCTGGGTCGCCGTAATCTCTGCAGCTCAGCCGGCCAGCCGGCGGTCCAGCCGGTCGCCGTCGTCGGTTCGGCCATTTTGCGCAGCTCCACCATTTTTGCTCGTTCTCCCTCATCCGAACTCCGAGTCTCGATACCTCATATCACCTCAAAAACCATTTTAGTTCAAGGAAATTCTCAAGTCAAACTAAACATTCATAAGATCAACTACTATCCTAACTTAGAATTCAATCACTCAAGCATCTTAAACTCTAGACCTCTCAAGGCACATGTGTATCACTCGATCCCTCAATATATGGAAATGGTAAACACTCATCGAAATCAAGCAATACACATCTTTAACCATAAGCTTGCCTATGAACTCAAGTTTCTCATACTACAATGCATGCACAAATTAGGATCAAAAAGGTCTTTATTAAGCTTGTAATGTAGGGACATTGGTTGAGGTAGGGAATTTTAGGTTAAGTGACTTCAATTTTTATTCAAGTACCCTTACCCCCTTTCTTCACCTTTCTAAGTATGAATTTCTTCATCTTCCACCTTGTCCAACCCTTTTTTATCAAATGAACCCAAGCTTCTACCAAATATCTAAAGAAACACTCCTTTATGCTCTTATTCTTCTCTTTTTCTTGTAAGACTTTTGTTCTTACATTTTTTTTTTCTAAACAAGAACTTTGCTCTTATTCTTTTCTATTCTAACTTTGAGCTTATAGGAATGTCCTTTCATTTCAAAATCAATCTCTAGACCCTTCACCATCACCCACCATTTTTCATGCATTTTCAACTTTCACCAAGGTTCCCTTAACCATCCTTCACCCCCTATCATCCGGTTCAAGAAGAAAAGACTCTATTCAAGGCTCAAAATGGGACGACAATGGTAATGAAAGATAGGTTAGTGTTTAGAGAAATTGGGCTATGCAATGATGGCCTAAGATCATCTCCTAATCATGCTAACATGTAATACTTCTAACAATAGTATCAAGGCAAGTTCTTGTAAAGAATATGCAATGCAAGATCAAGCTCTCAAGAAAGGATATTCACTATGTACAATGCATAGTTTAAGGCTCAAAATCTTCTCAAGCTTTTTGTCTAGAGCCTAAGTGTCTAAGATCAATCCTTCCAAGTTATTCAAGTGAACTAACCCTAATCATGCTTGACTCAAACTTGAGAAATTTCAAAAAAAAATTGTTACCCTTTTTACATCAATCATTGGCATCTCACCCAAATGCACTTGAGCAATTAAACACGTTTTTTCGCACTCAAGCATGCAAGCATTCATTCAACCTTTTTCCAATTCAAAAACTCTTCAATTTTCAAAGGATCCGTCTTGTTGTTCTTGGGCAGCTTGGTTGATTCCCCATCAGATTGATGAGAAGATGAAAAGATTCCTGGACATATTCAACAAGGTACAAATCAACATTCCCTTGCTTGATGCACTTCGAGATATGCCCGGCTATGTGAAGTTCTTGAAGGATGTCGTTGCTAACAAGAGAAAGTTTGGTTCATTTGAAATGATTAGCTTAACGGAGGAGGTTAGTGTGGTGATTCAAAGGAAAATGTCTTTGAAGAAGAAAGATCCCGGAAGCTTCACAATAGCATGTGTGATTGGAGGGAAAAAGTTTGGGAATGTCTTATGTGATCTTGGAGCTAGCATGAATTTGATGTCATTGTCTATTTTTAAGAGATTAGATATTGGAGAAATCAAACCTACATCTATTTGTCTCCAAATGGCCGATCGTTCCATATCTTATGCTCAAGGAGTGGTTGAAGATGTGTTAGTGAAAGTAGATGAGTTTATCTTCCCCGCGGACTTTGTTATTTTGGATATGCCGGAGGACAAGGATATGCCCCTCATTCTTGGGCGTCCTTTTCTAGCAACCGGAAGAGCTCTTATTGATGTGCAAGACGGGAATCTCACTTTTAGAGTGAATGAAGAGACCTATGAGGAATGCAATGCACTCACCACTTTGCCTACATCTATGGCAAAAGATCTCACGGAAGAAATCATCTCTAATTCTTTCTATTATTATTCCGATTTGGATGATGTTTATGATGACTTATTGGAGTCAATCGCTTACTTGGAAGCAAATCAAGGATTATTGAAAGATGAGGTCTATTACCTTGATATCAACCAACCGGGGGAGAGTGGGAGTTCAACTAAAGTGGAATCTTCTTCAAGCACTTCTCAAGAGTTGAAACCTCTTTTCGATCACCTAAGGTACGCCTTCCTTGGTGATAATGACTCTTTTCCCGTTATAGTATCACAACACCTATCAGAGTCCGAATTGGACAAGTTGTTGCATGTCCTTAGGGAATTTAAAGATGTTATTGGTTGGTCTATTGATGATATCAAGGGTATTTGTCCATCTATTTGCATGCATCGTATTTTATTGGAAGATGATTGCCGTCCTAAGGTTCAACCTCAAAGGAGGTTGAATCCGGTCTTGCAAGAAGTGGTGAGAAAAGAGGTGTTGAAGTTGCTAGATGCGGGAATGATCTACGCCATCTCGGATAGTGAATAGGTGAGTCCTACCCAAGTTGTTCCGAAGAAAGGGGGGATAACTGTGGTCAAGAATGAGAATGATGAGGCTATTGCTACAAGAGTTGCCACCAGATATCGAGTTTGTATTGATTATAGGGCTTTGAATTTGGCTACAAGGAAAGATCACTTCCTTTTGCCCTTTATAGATCAAATGTTGGATCGTTTGGCGGGCTATGAATACTATTGCTTTCTTGATAGGTATTCAGGATACAACCAAATTGCCATAGCCCCGGAGGATCAACACAAGACGGCCTTCACATGCCCTTATGGAGTATTTGCTTATAGGAGGATCCCTTTTGGGTTGTGTAATGCTCCGGCCACTTTCCAAAGGTGCATGATGTCTATCATTGGAGGTTTGATTGAAAATATTATGGAGGTATTCATGGATGACTTCTCGGTTTTTGGGAAGAGCTTCGATTCTTGTTTGGATAATCTCACAAAGGTGTTGCAAAGGTGTAAGGACACTTCTCTTGTCCTAAATTGGGAGAAGTGTCAATTCATGGTTAGAGATGGAATTGTGCTTAGGCACAAGGTTTCTATAGATGGTTTGGAAGTGAATAAAGCCAAGATTGTTGCCATAGAGAAGCTTCCACCCCCAACAAATGTGAAATCAATCCGAAGCTTCCTTGGTCACGCGGGGTTCTGTAGAAGATTCATTGAAGGTTTTTCGAAGATTACTAAGCCACTTTGTAATCTCTTGCAAAAAGATGTGAAGTTTGATTTTGATGAAGAATGCTTGAAAGCATTTGAGGCATTGAAGAAAGCCCTCATCTCTAATCATATTCTAATCAAGCCCAATTGGAGTGAATCTTTCATTTTGAAGTGTGATGCAAGTGATTATGCTTTAGGAGTGGTCTTGGGGCAAATGAGAGACAAAGTGTTTCGGGTCATTCATTATGCTAGTAGAACTTTGGATGGTGCTCAAAGGAACTACACAACAACGGAGAGGGAATTCTTGGCCATTGTTTTTGCCTTTGACAAATTCTGGTCATATCTTGTTGGGAATCATACCATTGTCTATTCGGATCATACGGCTATCCGACATCTTATGGCAAAGAAGGATACAAAGCCTCGTTTGATTTGTTGGATTCTCCTTCTTCAAGAATTCGACATGGAGATTCGTGATAGAAGAGGGATTGATAATGTGTTAGCCGATCACATGTCAAGGCTTGAAAAGCCGGTTGAAGGTGAAGACTTGAGATTGAGCATCAATGAGTATTTTTCGGATGAGAAGATTATGGTATTGAGGTGCAAAGAGTCTTGGTTTGCCGACTTTGCTAATTACCTTGTGCTTCGAGAGTTGCCACCAAATCTCTCAGATTATCAAAAGGCCAAGTTCCTTAGAGATGTGAAGTTCTATTATTGGCAAGATCCATATCTATGGAGAAGATGTGCCGATGGCGTTATTTGTAGATGTGCTATGGAGAGTGAATGGCTAAAAATTATTGGAGATTGTCATGAGGGACCAAATGGGGGTCACTTTGGGGCTAATCGTACGGCTTGGAAGGTTTTTCAAAGTGGATTCTATTAGCCTTCGATTTTCAGGGATTACCAATCCTTTGTGAAGAACTGTGATAGATGTCAAAGAATGGGAAATATCATTAAGAGGGATGAGATGCCTCAAAACATCATGATTGAGGTTGAGTTGTTTGATGTTTGGGGGATAGACTTCATGGGACCATTCCCTAATTCTTGTGGTTTTTCCTATATCCTTCTTGCTATTGAGTATGTTTCGAGATGGGTCGAAGTCATTCCAACTTCGACTAGTGATTCCAAGGTTGTGATCAAGTTTTTGAAGAAGAACATCTTAACTCGGTTTGGAACTCCAAGGGCTTTGCTTAGTAATGGGGGGTCTCATTTCAATAACAAATGGTTGGGAAATGTTCTTACTAAATATGGCGTGAAGCACAAGATTACCTCTCCTTATCATCCCCAAGCCAATGGTCAAGCGGAGCTTGCAAACCGGGAGATCAAGCAAATCTTAGAGAAAACAATCACTACTCGAAAGGATTGGGCAAAGAAACTTGATGATGCTTTGTGGGCATATCGAACCGCCTATAAAACCCCCATTGGTATGTCTCCGTATCAACTTGTTTTTGGAAAGTCTTGTCACTTGCCTTTGGAGATTGAGCACAAGGCATTTTGGGCTATAAAGAGGATAAACTTGGAGTTTAAGGAGGCTGGATTTAGTAGGAAGAATCATCTTGTGGAGTTAAAGGAATGGAGAAACGAGGCCTATGAAAATTCTCAAATTTACAAGGAAAGAGCCAAGAAGTTTCATGATTTAGAGATTCGAAGCAAGGTTATCATTCCGGGAGATGAGGTTCTTCTCTTTAATTCTTGTCTTCGTCTTTTCCCGGGAAAACTCCAATCAAGGTGGACCGGCCCTTATGTTGTGAGCAAGAGTTTCAAGAATGGTACATTTGAACTTCTGAAGAATGATGGTTCTACCTTTGTTGTCAATGGACATCGACTCAAGCTCTATTTCAATTCGAAGAAGGTTAAAGAGGAGTCGACCATTCTTCTTCATGATGCTTGATTTTGGAGGTAATGTCGAGCTAACAATGTTAAACAAAGCGCTAGTTGAGAGACACCTCAACATGTATCCTTTTCTTTTTCATTTTTGTGAGTTTTATTTCATTTTTGATTTTTGTGTTGTTTGTTTCACTTTTCGTTTTATTTCGAAAAAACCATAAAAAAATAGAAAAATTAAAAATTAAAAAATTAGAAAAGTAGAAAAATATGTTTAGGGGGTCTCGTTGGAGGGTCGAAAATCGGCCCCTCAGTTGGAAGGGCCGAAAAACGGCCCGAAAGAATTGTGGCTCGGGAGCAACCGGCGGCCCACACCGGCGGTCCAATGGGCTGCCGGTTTTGGAGCTGTAGGTCGCCAGAGTCTCTGTCCTAAACGGCAGTCCAATGGGTCGCCAGTTGTGGCACTTGGACCGCCGGTCCCCCTTCCTTCCCCCTTATACCTATTTTTCCTTCAAGTGCAAGATGTTAAAATCCAAACCCACTTTCTCACTCTAAAACTCATCTCATTTCTCTCCCAATCTTCATTTTTCTTGCTTCAATTACTCTCAAATCACTTGGAATCAAGTTAAATCCTTCCATAGGTCCATTACCCATCCCAAAACCCACATTTTGAACCAAAAATTTCACATTTTTTAGCCACTTTTTACTAAAAAACGAAAATTCATTGTTCTTGGTGGAAGTTTGAATTTCTTCTACTTTCTTCAAGGTAATGAGGTAATGAGATCCATATCCTTGATTTTATGAGTTTCTACTATGAATTGAGATAATTGTTTTGCTTGGTAAATTCATGAATTAAGTGGAAATTCTTGCTAGGGCTTTTCTTGAAATCTTGAAGAATTCATGAATGAAAAATGTGATCCTTGGTATGAATTGGAATCCTTGTTTATTCTTTTGCATTGCATTTCTTTCATATGAATTTGAAGTTCTTGGAAATTGATCATACTTTAAGAAGTTATGAAAAATCACTTGCATTGGCCTAGGTTTGTTTGAAATCCTATTCTTGGATGAATAAAAGCCAAAGTGAGGGGTAATGGATAGATGATGTGTGATTGTTATGTGATGGTTCATAGCTTAAATTGTTGAATCTTACTTGGATTTTTTCATTTCTTTAGGAATCAAGGAGCTAAAGGAAAAGAAAAGGAACCTAAGGCCTTGGTTACCTATTCACATAAGAGAAAGAAAGATGGCGTTTCCTCATCTCGACCATCGACAATACATCAAGCAACAATCCAAAGATCCCGGAATCTTATGATTTACACTTGAGCAACAATGAAGAAAGGACCGCTTTTGCTAGTCTTGTTACCAAGAAAATTGAGGTAACAAGATTTCCTTCCAAGGAGGTTTTGGAATCCCTATGTCTATGATAATGTGAAGGAGCTTTTCGATAACATTGGTTGGGGAAGCATTATAGATGGTGAGAATCAAGATCGGAGGACTTACGAGAAGATTATTTTAGAGATGCTAAGCACATTTGATGGAGAATTCATGCGCATCAATAAATCAATCAAATTTCAACTCTTTGGAGAGAAGCACACGATGAGCTACACACACACATTGATAATGCCTTCAATGTCCCTCATGGTGGTGATCGTATTGTGGATAGATCTTTCAATGTATAAGCCGTTTGGCGTACCTTTGTTCCAAATGCGGAGGAAGGGGTTTAAGGCGGGGTTCTCAAAGTCAAATGAGGTTAGGAACCCGGTGTTGCGAATGGTGATGAAGATTATAGCACACACCTTCATGGCAAGGAGTGAGAATACATCGGTGAGAAATGATGATTTGTTTATCTTACATGCTATGCTTACCAAGAAAAGCATAAGTTTTTGTGATTTCTTTCTCACCCAAGTGAAGAAGCATGCCAAAGGTGAAGTTGGAAAATACAATATTGGAGGCATGCTCACTCCAATCGCAAGGAAGATTCGTCCTAATCTCAATGGCTACACTCCTATGAGAGGCGATTTTCTCCTCAACTTTGTCAAGCTTCAATACTTAAGATTATTTCACTCAAGCTCCCCGCCTTACTACTTCCGTATTTCCAAGGACGAGAATTATCCTCTACCAAATGCTATGTGCATTTTGGTCACGGATTTTCATTAGGGGATGAATTGGTATATGGATATCCATGAGCACACCCGGATTATGAAAGAAAGGATCTTCAACCAAGGTGAAGGAAGTGAATATTCACTTGGAAGAAGTGTTGAAAGAGACCGAGGGGATGATGAAGATGAAGATATGGAGGAGGAGCATTTTGACAATGAGCAAGGTTCAAGTGAACCATTATATGATGAAAAATTTGATGCTCTTGAGAGTCGAATGTCCAACATGAAAGGCGGATTCAAGAACATAGAGACCCAAGTCACGGTGATGAGGCAAGAGGTGACATCCATGCGGCTTACTCCTAGAAGAAGCATAACGGAGCGAGAGAATGGAAGCACTCCTTGAGAGCTTCCGGGAGTATCACATTGGTCAAGGTGGCACTTGGCCAAGGCCGCCCCCGAACTAGCCCGGAAAAGTTGTAAGTGTAATTTAAATTTATTATATATCTTTCCCTCCAAACTAATTTTAGAATTTATTTTCTAAGATAAGTTTGGGGGAGGGGGGTAGGATAATGAATTTAAATTACTTTCATTTCATGTCTTGCTACTTTTCTTCATGCTCTTGTCTTTAGTCTCCTTGTCTTTGTCTCTCATGTTTGGTATAGCTTGTCTTGAAAGTGTGATTTGATGTTATTCTTGTGGCTTGCTTGTGTCTACTTAATTGGGATATGTTTGCTTGGATTGTGGATGAAAATTATTGGTTGTTGATTGTGGGAGATGAATTTGTTTGGTGATGAGTTTGAGTGGTGGGATGTTTTGAAGGATCTTGTGTTATTTGTTGAGTTGTTTGATGGCTTTTGAATTTGTTTGAACGTTTGTGTTTTGTTTTGTGCATTTGGGGATGAATTAGGGTTAAATGAATATTTTTCATGAGTTTGTGGATGAGTTTATGGTTTTGAATGCGAAATTTTTAAGCAAGGAAAAGTTTTAAGTTTGAATGAATGCTTGCATGCTTGAGTGTGAAGTGATCGTGTTGATTTGCTCAAGTGTTTTCGAGTGAGATGCCGATGATTGATGGAAAATGATGAAATGTTTTGAAATTTTTCGAGTCAAAGTCAAGCATGATTAGATTACTTCACTTGAATGGCATGAAGGATTGATCTTAGGCACTTAGGCTCTAGACAAAAAAGCTTGAGAGGATTTTGAGCCTTAAATTATGCATTTTACATAGTAGTATCCTCTCTTGAGAGCTTGATCTCGCATTACATTTTCTTTGCTAGAACTTGCCTTGATACTCTTGTTAGAAGTATTACATGTGTCCATAATTAGGAGATGATCTTAGGCCATCATTGTTTAGCCCATTTTCCCTAAACACTAACCTTTCTTGCATTACCATTGTCGTCCCATTTTGAGCCTTGAATAGAGTCTTTTCTTCTTGAATCGGATGATAGGGGGTGAAGTATGGTTAAGGGAACCTCGGTGAAAGTTGAACATTCATGAGAAATGTTGGGTGATGGTGAAAGGTCTTGAGATTGGTTTTGAGTTGAAAGAACACTCCTATAAGCTCAATGTTAGAAAAGAAAAGAATAAGAACAAAGTTCTTATTGAAAAAAAAAAAAAAGGGAGTAGTAAGAACAAAGTTCTTACAAGAAAAAGAAAAGAATAAGAGCATAAAGGTGTGTTTCTTTAGATATTTGGTAGAAGCTTGGGATTCATTACCTAAAAAGGGGTTGGATAAGGTGGAAGATGAAGAAATCCATACTTATAAAGGAGAAGAAAAGGGGTAAGGATGCGTGAATGTAAATTTAAGTCACTTAGCCTATAATTCCCTACCTTAACCAATGTCCCTACATTACAAGCTTAATAAAGACCTTTTTGATCCTAATTTATGCATGCATTGTAGTATTAGAAACTTGAGTTGATAGGCAAGCTTATGGTCAAAGTTATGCATTGCATGATTTCGATAAGTGCTTACCTTTTCCATATATTGAGTGATCGAGTGATACACATGTTTTTTATGAGGTCTAGAGTCGAATGTGCTTAGGTGATTGAGTTCTATGCTAGGAGAGTGAGTAATTTCATGAGTGTTTGGCTTGACTTGATGATTTTCTTGAGTTTAAATGGTTTTGAATTGAAATGAGGCATCGATGAACTTGAAATGCACACCCCATACGTGTTAAGTGTTTTGATTGTTTGTTTCATTGTTCGGGATGAACAATGGCTTAAGTTTGGGGGAGTGATTAACACGTATGTTATGTACATGTCGAGTGTGTTTGAATGTGTTTGAGTCTCGATTTATGTGCTTAAATGTTAGAAATGCTAGGGTTTCTTAACTTGTAGCAAACTTTTCACTTTTCTCGTTTTCTTTCAATTTTTGATCCATCTTTGTAAGAATTGGAAAGAGTATTCATGTAGCTATGGATCGAAGGCTAGAAACGAGGAAGAATCAAGCTTAATTAGGGTGAAACCTAGGGTTAAAAATGTGGAATTTGAATTTATAGAGTTAGGGTTTCACTAGTTCAAGTTCGTTTATGTTTTCCTCGTTCTCTCGAGTCTCTTTGTGTCTTTTTGCAGGTTGATGAAGAACTCATTTGCCAACTTTGATCATTCCATGTCGAAGAGGAGTTCGTTAGGAGTCTGTACCAAAAAGCGGTTCGAGAATCAGAGTTTGGACGAGAGAGAACGAGCGAAAATGAAAACATTGCGCAAGAGATGACAGATGGGCGGCAAACCGGCGGTCCACTGGGCCGCCGGTGCCCCGCACTTGGACCGCCGGTTGAGCGAGAATTCTTCCCGGTTCGCTCCGTTTCATCCCGGTTCGACCAAATTCGACCCAAACACGATTTTTAATGGATTTAACCCTAAATTCTTCCCTTTTGGATGTATCTTTTGCTTACTTCAATATTCCTAGAACCCTAGAAATATTCTCTCTTTCCTTTTTAGTATTTTGAAGATTATTGAAGATTTATGTTGAAGATTTGAAGATCCTTCCACCATTTCTTCCTTATTGAATTCTCTATCTTTTGATTATGGTTTCATGCATTTTCTATGGTTCATTTGTTCTAATCATGTCTAGCTAATCTCCTTTGTGATTCCAATTATATGTAGATTAGGGATAAGTGATGGGATTAAGCTCTAATTGTGAGTTTACCTTCTAATTTCATGTTCATTTCTCTTGGGGCTATGTTTGGACCGCCGGTGGCTCTATGGTGAACAGAGGTTTGGGCGGCGGACCGGCGCCCAGTGGACCGCCGGTTAGGGTCGCTGGATTGCCGCCCATATGTCTTCTCTTGCGCAATGTTTTCGTTTTCGCTCGTTCTCTCTTGTCCGAACTCTAATTCTCAAACCGCTTTTTGCTACGGACTCCTTATGAACTCCTCTTCGACATGGAATGATCAAAATTGCCAAATGAGTTCTTCATCAACCTGCAAAAAGACACAAAGAGACTCGAGAGAACGAGGAAAACATAAACAAACTTGAACTAGTGAAACCCTAACTCTATAAATTCAAATTCCACATTTTTAACCCTAGGTTTCACCCTAATTAAGCTCGATTCTTCCTCGTTTCTAGCCTTCGATCCATAACTACATGAATACTCTTTCCAATTCTTACAAAGATGGATCAAAAACCGAAAGAAAATGAGAAAAGTGAAAAGTATGCTACAAGTTAAGAAACCCTAGCATTTCTAACATTTAAGCACATAAATCGAGACTCAAACACATTCAAGCACACTCGACATGCACATAAAGGGCTTGAGATTAACTCATGACTGGAGAAATAAAAGACTTAGATGAATCTAAGTAATTTGTCGGCATGCAAACCAAACATCTTTATACCAGTCTGTATACTTGAAGAAAATCCTTTAAAGATTTTCATATTTACTAGTATCCCAATGATTGTCTCATTATTTTGAGTTGATAAGATAACAAAGAAAGAAGTATGAACCACAAGTTCATTACTTTTAGTACCAGAAGTACTACAATATCAGGCCTGATACATTCAAGTTAATTTGCTATAGCAAGATTAAAAATTTCTCATAGAAGGAGATAAATTTTTTGTTATCTTCAAGGTATGAGAAACCTTGATCTATATTATGAGAAATTGAGATTGACATTGGTGCATACTTAGATGCAAAGTATTTTGCATCTCAATATTCTAAATCTCAAACTGGTTAATGATTTGAGAGTTTCTCCCACTGTCCTTTATAAGGACAATGTATTGATTGTGTTGCACAAACACGTTCCAGAAGAACGGTGAAATTTCATAATTTAGTGATAATTTTACAGAGTTATTCACTAAACTCCTCCAAAATCTATGCAAGATCAATATCTTCAATCATATTTGAATATGTTGCAAGATTGTTATCTTGAGGGGGAATGGCAAGTTCTAAATGATCTTGAACATTTTGTATGTGAGCTAAATGAATAATCATGAAGATTAGACCCTGAGATCTAATGGTTGTACTCTTTCTCTCGTACTAAGTTTTTTCCCATTGGGTTTTCTTAGGTAAAGTTTTTAATGAAGCAACTAGTGCAACACATGAGTGAGTGTTTGTCATATAATCTTTTCCCCTGTTAGATTTTTTCCCATAGGGTTTTTCTAGAGAGGTTTTTAACGAGGCATAGACATCACAACAATAATGTCCAAGGGAGAATATTATAAATGATTATATTGAGTGGACATTATTTTGTAACTTTGCATATCAAAAGTGGCAGGACAAAGCACTATTTCTCCGAAATTTTGTGACAAAGCATGATCTTTAAGAGGAGTGGCGACATCAATATTCGACAGATTACTGAAGTGACAATCTAACGGGCTTATTCACAAAGGCATTACCAACATCAATGTTCAGACATTTGGTATACAAGATTGATATGCGCCGACTTAAGATATACAATGCTTAATTTCAGGGGGAGCAACTTGATCGCCCCTTCTTTAAGGCTGAGGGATGATGCAATGATAATCGATGTGTATAATGGAGTCGAATCCACATGGAATGCAATGGCGAATGAGATTCAAGTAGTAATCTAGTTACCTAACTACTATCCAAGCTACCAACTAACATGTTTTTGTGTTTTTGATTGATTAATGAAAAATGAAAAGTAATTAACAAATTTAGAACTTAAATAAATAAGTAACAAGTAGCAAATGATATAAAATCAATAGGAAATGAAAATGACTCCAATTATACTTCGATTAGGTCAGAGTGATAGGGATATAACACTTTAACTAGAATTAGCCATTTTAATCCAATTTCATGTGGGAAACCTCCTCAGTATGGTTCATTCAATTCTTATTGCAATGAAGACAAGTTGATTAATGAAAGTCCTAATTCCTACTAAGATATTAAGCAATTCATTAACTCTCAAGAGCTTATGGAGTTCCTTAAAGGCTATACTCTAGCATGCAAATCTCTTGATCCTAGCATCTAATCTAAGCCTCCTAAGCTTTAGATCACACACTTGGTATGCAACTATGGTGATCAATCACAATTACATAATAAAACATAGCCCTAAGAGAAATGAACATGAAATTAGAAGGTAAATTCATAATTAAAGCCTAATCCCATCACTTATCCCTAATCTACATATAATTGGAATCACAAAGAAATCTAGCTAGACATGATTAAGGAAATTAAAACATAAAAAGTAAATGAAATCATGCTTAAAAGAAAGAGAATTTAATAAGGAAGAAGAAAATGGTCTTGAATCTTGAATCCACAAAGTGATGCTCTCCAAATCTTCAAAAATCTAAAAGTAGAAAGAAGGAAATGTTTCTAGGGTTCTAAGAATATTAAATGTGCAAAACATACATCAAAAAGGGAAGAATTTGGGATTAGATACATTGAAAATCGTGTTTGGGTTGAATTTGGTCGAACCGAGATGAAACAGAGCGAACCGGGACAAAAACTCGCATGGCCGGCGGTCTAGGTGCGGGGCACCGGCGGTCCAGTGGACCGCCGGCCTCTCTGTGGTGAACGGCGGTTTGGGTGCGGTGGACCGGCGGCCCAATGGACCGCCGGTTTGGTCGCCGTTGCCGCCTTTGACCGGTTAACTTCCGTCTTCTCTTGCGCAATATTTTCATTTTCGCCCGTTCTCTCTCGTCCGAACTCCGATTTATGAACTAGTTTTTGCTACGGACTCCTAACGAACTCCTCTTCGATATGAAATGATCAAATTGGTCAAATGAGTTCTTCATAATCCTGGAAAAAGGCACAAAAAGACTCGAGAGAATGAGGAAAACATAAACGAAATGGAACTAATGAAACCCTAACTTTATAACTTTGAAATTCCACATTTTTAAGCACAAGTTTCACTTTAATTAAGCTCGATTATTCCCTATTTCCAACCTTTGATCCTTAGCCACATGAATGCTCTTTCCAATTCTTACAAAAATGGATCAAAAACCGAAAAGAAACGAGAAAAGTAAAAAGTATGCTACAAGTTAAGAAACCCTAGCATTTCTAACATTTAAGCACATAAATCGAGACTCAACACATTCAACACACTCAACATGCACATAAAATACTTGTTAATCACTCCCCCAAACTTAAGCCATTGTTTGTCCCGAACAATGAAACGAACAATCAAAACACTTAACACGTATGGGGTGTGCATTTCAACTTCATCAATGCCTCATTTCAATTCAAAACCATTTACACTCAAGGAAATCATCAAGTCAAGCCAAACACTCATGAAATTACTCACTCTCCTAGCATAAAACTCAATCACCTAAGCACATTCGACTCTAGACCTCACAAGAAACATGTGTATCACTCGAACACTCAATATATGGAAAATGTAATCACTCATTGAAATCATGCAATACATAACTTTAACCATAAGCTTGCCTATCAACTCAAGTTTCTAATACTACAATACATGCACAAATTAGGATCAAAAAGGTCTTTATTAAGCTTGTAATGTAGGGACATTGGTTTAGGTAGGAAATTATAGGCTAAGTGACTTAAATTTGCATTCAAGTACCGTTGTCCCCTTTCTTCTTCTTTCAAAGTATGAATTTCTTCATCTTCCACCTTATACAACCCCTTTTTCTCAAATGAATCCCAAGCTTCTACCAAATCATATCAAAATAAACACTCCCTTATGCTCTTATTCTTTTCTTTTTATTTTAATAAGAACTTTGTTCTTATTCTCTTCTTTTCTAACCTTGAGCTTATTGGAGTGTTCTTTCAACTCAAGCATCAATCTCTAGACCCTTCACCATCACCCACCATTTTTCATGAATTTTCAACTTCACCAAGGTCCCTTAACCATCCTTCACCCCCTATCATCCGGTTCAAGAAGAAAAGGTTCTTTTTAAGGCTCAAAATAGGACGACAATGGTAATGAAAGATAGGTTAGTGTTTTAGGGAAAATGGGCTAAACAATGATGGCCTGAGATCATCTCCTAAGTATGCACACATGTAATATTTCTAACAAGAGTATCAAGGCAAGTTCTAGCAAAGAAAATGCAATACAAGATCAAGCTCTCAAGAAAGGATATTAACTATGTAAGATGCATAGTTTAAGGCTCAAAATCCTCTCAAACTTTTGCCTAGAGTCTAAGTGCCTAAGATCAATCCTTCATGCCATTGAAGTGAAGTAATCTAATCATGCTTGACTTTAACACGAAATGTTTCAAAACATTTCATCATTTTTCATCAATCATCAGCATCTCACTTGAAAACGCTTGAGCAAATCAACACGATCACTTCACACTCAATCATGCAAGCATTCATTCAAACTTAAAACTTTTCCTTTCTTAAAAATTTCACATTCAAAACCACAAACTCATGAAAAATATTCATTTAACCCTAATTCATCCCCAAATGCACAAAACAAAACACAAACTTTCAAACAAATTCAAAAACCATCAAACAAAACAACAAATAACACAAGATTCTTCCAAACATCCCACCACTCAAACTCATCACCAAACAAATTCATCTCCAACAATCAAAAACCAACAATTTCCACAATCCAAGCAAACATATCTCAATCAACTAGACACAAGCAAGCCACAAGAATAAAATCAAATCACACTTTCAAGCCAATCAATACAAAACATGAGAGACAAAGACAAGGAGACTAAAGACAAGAGCGTAAAGAAAAGTAGCAAGACATGAAATGAAAGTAATTTAAATTCATTATCCTACCCCCTCCCCCAAACTTATTTTAGAAAATAAATTCTAAAATTAATTTGGAGGGAAAGATATATAATGAATTTAAATTACACTTACAACTTCTCCGTGCTAGTTCGGGGGCGGCCTTGGCCAAGTGCCGCCTTGGCGAATGTGATACTCCCGAAGCTTTCAAGAAGTGCTTACATTCTCTCGCTCTTTGTGCTTCTTGTAATTGAGTAATCCGAATTGATGTCACCTCTTGTCTCATCACTGTGACTTGAGCCTCCAAGTTCTTGAATCCACCTTCCATGTTTGACATTCGACTTTCGAGAGTATCGAATCTTTCATCATATAATGGTTCACTTGGACCTTGCTCATTGTCAAAATGCTCCTCCTCCATATCTTCATCTTCATCATCCCCTCGGTCTCCTTCAACACCTCTTCCATTAAGTGAATACTCACTTCCTTCACCTTGGTTGAAGATCTTTTCTCTCATAATCCGGGTGTGCTCATGGGTATCCATGTGCCAATTCATCCTCTCATGAAAATCCATGACCAAAATGCTCATAGCATTTGGTAGAGGATAATTCTTGTCCTTGGAAATGCAGAAGTAGTAAGGCGGGGAGCTTGAGTGAAGGAATCTTAAGCATCGAAGATTGACAATGTCGAGGAGAAAATCGCCTCTCATAGGAGTGTAGCCATTGAGATTAGGTCGAATCTTCCTTGAGATTGGAGTGAGCATGCCTCCAATATTGTATTTTCCGACTTCACCTTTCGCATGCTTCTTCACTTGGGTGAGAAAGAAATCACAAAAACTTATGCTTTTCTTGGTAAGCATAGCATGTAAGAAAACAAATCATCATTTCTCACAAATGTGTTCTCACTCCTTGCCATGACGGTGTGTGCTATAATCTTCAATACCATTCGCAACACCGGGTTCCTAACCTCATTTGACTTTGAGAACCCCGCCTTAAACCCTTCCTCCGCATTTGGAACAAAGGTAAGCCAAATGGCTTGTACATTGAAAGATCTATCCACAATGAGATCACCACCATGAGGGACGTTGAAGGCATTATCCATGTGTGTGTAGCTCATCGTGTGCTTCTCTCCAAATAGTTGAAATTTGATGGATTTGTTGATGCGCATGAATTCTCCATCAAATGTACTAAGCATCTCTAAAACAACCTTCTCGTAAGTCCTCCGATCTTGATCCTCACCATCTATAAGGCTTCCCCAACCAATGTTATCAAAAAGCTCCTTCACATTATCATAGAGACCTAGGGATTCCAAAACCTCCTTAGAAGGAAATCTTGTTACCTCAATTTTCTTGGTAACAAGACTAGCAAAAGCGGCCCTTTCCTCATTGTTGCTCAAGTGTAAATCATAAGATTTCGGGATCTTTGGATTTTTGCTTGATGTAGTGGATGATGGTCGAGATAAAGAGGAGCCATCTTTCTTTCTCTTGTGTGAATATGTAACCAAGGCCTTAGGATCCTTTTCTTTTCCTTTAGCTCCTTGATTCCTAAAGAAATGAGAAAATCCAAGTAAGATTCAAGAGTTTAAGCTATGAATTATCACAAAACAATCACACATCATATATCCATTACCCCCCACTTTGGCATTTATTCATTCAAGAATAGAATTTCAAACAAACTTAGGCCAATGCAAATTTTTCTTAACTTCTTCAAGTATGAACAATTTCCAAGAGATTCAAATTCATATGAAAGAAATGCAATGAAAAAGAATTCATTGAATTTTCTCTTGTAAACCACCAAAATCAATTATCAACATTCATTAATCCCACAATGAACAAATTTTCTCCAATACATAAAGAGACAAGATTTATAAGAGAATTCATGCCCAATATTATCTCTATCATGCTTCCTAAAAAGAATAAGCAATAATTCCGATTCATACCAAATATCACATTTTTCATTCAAGAATTTTTCAAGATTTCAAGAAAAGCCCTAGCAAGAAGTTCCACTTAATTCATGAATTTACAAAGCAAAACATGCATATCAATTCATGGAAAGCAAGTAGGAACTCATAAAAGCAAGGATATAGATCTCATTACCTCATTATCTTGAAGAATGTAGAAGAAATTCAAACTTCCACAAAGAAAAATTAATTTTCGTTTTTTAAGCAAAAGTGGCTAAAAATGTGAATTCTTTGGTTCAAAATGTAGGTTTTGGGATGGGTAATGGACCTATGAAAGGATTTAACTTGATTTCAAGTGATTTGAGAGTAATTTGAGCAAGAAAAATGAAGATTGGGAGAGAAATGAGGTGGGTTTTAGAGTGAGAAAGTGGGTTTGGGGTTTAACATCTTGCAATTGAAAGACAAATAGGTATAAGGGGAAAAAAGGGGGACCGGCGGTCCAAGTGCAAAAACCGGCGACACGACCCATTGGACCGCCGGTGTAGACCGCCGGTTATAACAGAGGCTCCGGCGACCCACAGCTCCAAAACCGGCGGCCCATTGGACCGCCGGTGTGGGCCGCCGGTTGCTCCCGAGGCACACTTCTTTTGGGCTGTTTTTTGGCCCTTCCAACCGGAGGGGCCGATTCCCGACCCTCCATCGAGACCCCCTAAACATGTTTTAATTTTTATTTTTTTAAAGTTCTATTTTTTATGGTTTTTTCGAAATGAAATGAAAAATGTAACAAACGACACAAAATTGAAAATGAAATAAAAACTAAAGAAAACGAAAAAGAAAAGGATAAGTGTTGAGGTGCCTCTCAACTAGCGCTTTGTTTAACGTCGTTAGCTCGACATTACCTCCAAACTCAAGCATCGTGAAGAAGAATGGTCGACTCCTCCTTAACATTCTTCGAATTGAAATAGAGCTTGAGTCGATGTCCATTAACAACGAAGGTAGAAGCATCGTTCTTGAGAAGTTTGAATGTTCCATTCTTGAAACTCTTACTCACAATGTAAGGACCGGTCCACCTTGATTGGAGTTTTCCGGGGGAAAGACTAAGACGAGAGTTAAAGAGAAGAACCTCGTCTCCCGGAATGATAACCTTGCTTCGAATCTCCAGATCATGAAACTTCTTAGCTCTTTCCTTGTAAATCCGAGAATTTTCATAGGCCTCATTTTTCCATTCCTCTAACTCCACAAGATGATTCTTCCAACTAATCCGGCCTCCTTAAACTCAAAATTAATCCTCTTCATAGCCCAAAACGCTTTGTGCTCAATTTCTAAAGGCAAGTGACAAGATTTTCCAAAGATAAGTTGGTAAGGGGACATACCAATGGGGGTTTTATAGGCCGTTCGATAGGCCCACAAAGCATCATCAAGTTTCTTTGCCGAATCCTTCCGAGTAGTGATTGTCTTCTCCAAGATTTGCTTGATCTCCCGGTTTGCAAGCTCTACTTGACCATTGGCTTGAGGATGGTAAGGAGAGGTAATCTTGTGCTTCACTCCATATTTAGCAAGAACAATTCCCAACCATTTGTTATTGAAGTGAGACCCCCCATCACTAAGCAAAGCCCTCGGAGTTCCAAATCGAGTTACAATGTTCTTCTTGAGAAATTTAATCACCACCTTGGAATCATTGGTTGAAGTAGGAATCGCTTCAACCCATCTTGACACATACTCAATAGCAAGAAGGATATAAGAAAAACCACAAGAATTAGGGAATGGTCCATGAAGTCTATCCCCCAAACATCAAACAACTCAACCTCAATCATGATGTTTTGAGGCATCTCATCCCTCTTAGTGATATTCCCCATCCTTTGATACCTATCACACTTCTTCACAAAAGTTTGGCAATCCCTAAAATCAAAGGCCAATAGAATCCACTTTGAAATACCTTCCAAGCCGTACGATTAGCCCCAAAATGACCCTTATTTGGTCCCTCATGACAATCTCCAATAATCTTGATTCATTCACTCTCCATAGTACATCTACAATAATGTCATCGGCACATCTTCTCCATAGATATGGATCTTGCCAATAATAGAACTTCACATCTCTAAGGAACTTAGCCTTTTGATAATCCGAGAGATTTGGTGGCAACTCTCGAAGCACAAGGTAGTTAGCCAAATCGGAAAACCAAGAATCTTTGCACTTCAACACCATAATCTTCTCATCCGGGAAACACTCATTGATGCTCAATCTCAAGTCTTCACCCTCCACCGGCTTTTCAAGCCTTGACATGTGATCATCTAGCACATTATCTATCCCTCTTCTATCACGAATCTCCATGTCAAATTCTTGTAGAAGGAGAATCCAACGAATCAAACGAGGCTTTACATCTTTCTTGCCATGAGATGTCGGATAGCCATATGATCCGAATAGACAATGGTATGATTCCCAACAAGGTATGATCGAAATTTGTCAAAGGCAAAAACAATGGCCAAAAATTCCCTCTTGGTTGTTGTGTAGTTCCTTTGAGCACCATCCAAAGTTCTACTAGCATAATGAATGACTCAAAACGCCTTATCTCTCATTTGCCCCAAGACTACTCCTAAAGCATAATCACTTGCATCACACTTTAGAATGAAAGACTCACTCCAATTAGGCTTGATTAGAATAGGAGTAGAGATAAGGGCTTTCTTCAATGTCTCAAAAGCTTTCAAACATCCTTCATCAAAGACGAACTTCACATCTTTTTGCAAGAGATTACAAAGTGGCTTGGTAATCTTCGAAAAACCTTCAATGAATCTTCTCAGAACCCCGGTGACCAAGAAAGCTTCAAATTGATTTCACATTTGTTGGCAGTGGAAGCTTCTCTATGGCAACAATCTTGGCTCTATCCACTTCCAAACCATCTCTAGAAACTTTGTGCCCAAGCACAATTCCATCTCTAACCATGAAGTGGCACTTCTCCCAATTTAAGACAAGAGAAGTGTCCTTACACCTTTCCAACACCTTTGTGAGGTTATCCAAACAAGAATCGAAGCTCTTCCCAAAACCGAGAAGTCATCCATGAATACCTCCATAATATTTTCAATCAAACCTCCAAAGATAGACATCATGCACCTTTGGAAAGTGGCCGGAGCATTACACAACCCAAAATGCATCCTCCTATAAGCAGATACTCTATAGGGGCATGTGAAGGCCGTCTTGTGTTGATCCTCCGGGGCTATGGCAATTTGGTTGTATCCTGAATACCCATCAAGAAAGCAATAGTACTCATAGCCCACCAAACGATCCAACATTTGATCTATAAAGGGCAAAGGGAAGTGATCTTTCCTTGTAGCCGAATTCAAAGCCCTATAATCAATGCAAACTTGATATCTGGTGGCAACTCTTGTAGCAATAACCTCATCATTCTCATTCTTGACCACAGTCATCCCCCCTTTCTTCGGAACCACTTGTGTAGGACTCACCCATTCACTATCCGAGATGGCATAGATCATTCCTGCATCTAGCAACTTCAATACCTCTTTTCTCACTACTTCTTGCAAGACCGGATTCAACCTCCTTTGAGGTTGAACCTTAGGACGACAATCATCTTCCAATAATATACGATGCATGCAAATAGATGGACAAATACCCTTGATATCATCAATAGGCCAACCCAATAACATCTTTAAACTTCCTAAGGACACGCAACAACTTGTCTAATTTAGACTCTGACAAGTGTTGTGACACAATTACGAGTAAAGAGTCATTATCACCAAGGAAGGCGTACCTTAGGTGATCGGGAAGAGGTTTCAACTCTTGAGAAGTGCTTGAAGAAGATTCCACTTTAGTTGAACTCCCACTCTCTCCCGGTTGATTTATATTAAGGTAATGTACTTCATTCTTCAATGATCCTTGGTTTGCATCTAAATAAGCAATAGACTCTAGTAATTCATCACAAGTATCATCCAAATCGGAATAAGAATAGAAAGAATTGGAGATGATTTCTTCCGTGAGATCTTTTGCCATAGATGTAGGCAAAGTGGTAATTGAATTACATTCCTCATAGGTTGGGTCATCTCCTCGCTTCATAGCATCAAAGATTGAAAGAGTGAGGGTCTCTTCATTCACTCTAAACATGAGATTCCCGTCTTGCACGTCAATAAGAGCTCTTCCGGTTGCTAGAAAAGGATGCCCAAGAATGAGGGGCATATCCTTGTCCTCCGGCATATCCAAAATTACAAAGTCCGCGGGGAAGATAAACTCCTCAACTTTCACTAACACATCTTCAACCACTCCTTGAGCATAAGATATGGAACGATCGGCCATTTGGAGACAAATAGATGTAGGTTTGATTTCTCCAATATCCAATCTCCTAAAAATAGACAATGGCATCAAATTGATGCTAGCTCCAAGATCACATAAGACATTCCCAAACTTTTTTCCCCCAATCACACATGCTATTGTGAAGCTTCTGGGATCCTTCTTCTTCGAAAGCATTTTCCTTTGAATCACCGCACTAACCTCCTCCGTTAGGCTAATTGTTTCAAATGAACCAAACTTTCTCTTGTTAGCAATGACATCCTTAAAAAACTTCACATAGCCGGGCATATCTCGAAGTGCATCAAGCAAGGGAATGTTGATTTGTACCTTGTTGAATATGTCCAAGAATCTTTTCATCTTCTCATCAATCTTAGGCTTGGCTAGACGATGAGGGAATGGAGCCTTCGTGATCACATCCTTAGTTGGAAGAGGGGGCTCTATCAACTCTTCTTTTGGAATCTCTTCTTGCACTTTTTTGCTTGAATTCTCCTCATTGGTAAGCAACTCTTCATAATGTATATATTTCAACAAGAACCTCCTCTTTTCCACTTCCGGATGTAGCATGGTTCTCATAGGCTCTTCCACTTCTTAATGTGATAGCATTACATTGATTCTTTTGATTTACCTCCGTATTACTTGGAAACTTGCCCGGTATGTGTTGAGTGGTAGCTTGGTTAGCCATTTGACTTATTTGACCCTCCATCATCTTCACTTGCTTAGTTAAGGAGGTGAGAGAATTTTCCAACGCATTAACCTTTTGCCCGGTTTGTGTGATAAACGAGATTTGTTGATTTGCCAGTTGTTGGACAAGTTGCTCAATAGAAGGAGATGTCTTCTTTGGTTCCTCAATTACACCTTAAGAGACAGAGAATCCGGGAGGTAGAAATTGAGCGTTGTTTGGATTTCCATAAGAGGTTGGGATAAGTCCGGTTGTTGTGATTGTAGGCTTGATAGCCTCCTTGATGAACATAAGAATTCCCTCCTTGGGGCTTCCCTTGGAACCCACCTTGATAATTCCCTTGGAATCCTCCTTGAGCTCCTTGAAAAGTTGGCTTGTTGAAATTTCCATAAGGCCTTTGGTTCACATAACTCACATCTTCATTCCCATTGAATTTTTCATTCTCTTGGGCTTGAACCACTTAAACATCTCTTTTCAATCTCCTCTCTTCTTCGAATTCCTTATTGAGAAGGTTGTATTGTGTGGCCAATTCATCAATCCTTGCATCTTCAAGTATAGAATTCACCTTCTTTATAGGGCCTCTCTCCATGGGCCATTGATAATTGTTGGCGGTCATCTCTTCTATGATCCTTAGGGCTTCCTTTGCATTTTGATTCACTAGACAACCCCCGGATATAGCATCAACTATGCTCCTCGTGTGTGGAGAGAGTCCACTATAGAAGTTGACTATTTGTTGAGCTTCACTAAAACCGTGTTGAGGGCACTTCTTGCATAGCAAGTCCCTATACCTTTCCCAAGCTTCAAATAAAGTTTCATCAACATGTTGTGAGAAGTGTGAGATCTCCGATATAAGCTTTTGAGCCTTGGAAGGAGGGAAGTACTTGGCAAGAAAAGCTTTGCATAGTTTTTCCCATGAAGTGATCTCGCTCTTGTCAAGGTTTTTAAACCACTCCTTTGCACGATATCTTAGAGAAAAGTTGAAGAGCTTCATCCTTATAGCATCCTCCGGCACTCCATTGTGCTTCACCGTGTCACAAATCTCCAAAAATGTGCTCAAATGAGCATTAGGATCCTCGTTTGGCCTCCCACCAAATTGCTCGGATTGGACCATTTAGATAAGGCCCGTCCTTATCTCAAAGTTGTTTGCATTGACACGAGGTACCCATGCTCCTCCTTGAAATTGATCCGTAGGAGATTCGAACATTTGATTGAGTGGAGGTTGTTGATCCTCTTGAGCCCTTCTTTCTTGCTCATCTCTCCAAGATCGCATATCTTCTAGTTCCTTCCTAAGAGCCTCATAATCTTGATTGTTAGCCATTTCATCTTCTTCAATAGAATTCCTTCTTCTATGTCTTCTTTCAAAGTTCAAGATCAAAGGTTGAACAAGTCTTCCCTTGGACCTTGTGTGCATAAACCTACAAAATAAAAATCAAAAGGAAAAAAAAAATGCTTGAATTAGTAACTCAATAACCAAATCGACTATTGAAACTAAAACTAAATATTCCCCGGCAACGGCGCCAAAAATTGATCGCCCCTCACTTTAAGGGTGAGGGATGATGCAATGATAATCAATGTGTATAATCGAGTCGAATCCACAGGGAATGCAATGGCGAATGAGATTCAAGTAGTAATCTAGTTACCTAACTACTATCCAAGCTACCAAAAATATGTTTTTGTGTTTTTGATTGATTAATGAAAAATAAAAAGTAATTAACAAATTTAGAACTTAACAAATAAGTAACAAGTAGCAAATGATATAAAATCAATAGGAAATGAAACTGACTCCAATTATACTTCGATTAGGTCTGAGTCATAGGGATATAACACTTTAACTAGAATTAGCCATTTTAATCCAATTTCATGTGGGAAACCTCCTCAGTATGGTTCATTCAATTCTCATTGCAATGAAGACAAGTTGATTAATAAAAGTCATAATTCCTACTAAGATATTAAGCAATTCATTAACTCCCAAGAGCTTATGGAGTTCCTTAACCCTACTATACTCTAGCATGCAAATCTTTTGATCCTAGCATCTAATCTAAGCCTCCTAAGCTTTAGATCACACACTTGGTATGCAACTATGGTGATCAATCACAATTACATAATAAAACATAGCCCCAAGAGAAATGAACATGAAATTAGAAGGTAAATTCACAATTAAAGCCTAAACCCAATCACTTAATCCTAATCTACATATAATTGAAATCACAAAGAAATCTAGCTAGACATGATTAAGGAAATTAAAACATAAAAAGTAAATGAAATCATGCTTAAAAGAAAGAGAATTTAATAAGGAAGAAGAAAATGGTCTTGAATCTTGAATTTTATAAGTGATGCTCTCCAAATCTTCAAAAATCTAAAAGTAGAAAGTGGGAAATGTTTCTAGGGTTCTAAGAATATTAAATGTGCAAAAGATACATCAAAAAGGCTGGGGTTAGATACATTGAAAATCATGTTTGGGTCGAATTTGGTCGAACCGGGACGAAACGGAGCGAACCGGGACAAAAACTCGCGCGGCCGGCGGTCTAGGTGCGGGGCACCAGCGGTCCTGTGGACCGCCGGCCTCTCTGTGGTGAACGGCGGTTTGGGTGCAGTGGACTGGTGGCCCAGTGGACCGCCGGTTTGGGTCACCGGTTTGCCGCCCTTTGACCGGTCAACTTCCGTCTTCTCTTGCGCAATATTTTCGTTTTTGCCCGTTCTCTCTCATCCGAACTCCAATTTACGAACCGCTTTTTGCTACGGACTCCTAACGAACTCCGCTTTGACATGGAATGATCAAATTGGTCAAATGAGTTCTTCATAATCCTGCAAAAAGGCACAAAAAGACTCGAGAGAACGAGGAAAACATAAACGAAATGGAACTAATGAAACCCTAACTTTATAACTTTGAAATTCCACATTTTTAAGCATAAGTTTCACTCTAATTAAGCTCGATTCTTCCTCGTTTCCAACCTTCGATCCTTAGCCACATGAATGCTCTTTCCAATTCTTACAAAAATGGATCAAAAACCGAAAGGAAACGAGAAAAGTAAAAAGTATGCTACAAGTTAAGAAACCCTAGCATTTCTAACATTTAAGCACATAAATCGAGACTCAAACACATTCAAACACACTCAACATGCACATAAAATACGTGTTAATCACAGATGTACTCTTTTTCCTTCAATCAGGTTTTATCCCACTAGGTTTTCCTGGCAAGGTTTTAACGAGGCAGTATATTTTGTTAGGGATGAGGAGGAGTGTTGTAAATATATCTAAAAGATATATTCCATATCTAATAGATATACTCCATATATATCTTATGGATAATCATCTCTAACCCTAATACTAACCTAGCTCCTTGTACCACTATAAATAGAGGCTTTTAGTCCTCATAATAATACATTGAGAAATCTCCTGCAGTTTACTTTTCTCTCTATATATTCATTCTTGTTTTCTCTCTTTTCTCTAGAGAATTTCTCTCTAGTTTACGACAAAAAGAAAAATCTTTCTTCTTATCTTCAATCTACACTCTCAACTCCACAGCAGCCATAAACGCTCCATGGCCGTGCCGGTTTCCATCCCCACCGAAAATGTAGATTCCATTGCCGGTTCGAGCTCCAACGCTGCTGTCGCGGCGGAGGCTCTCCGAGCAAAAGCTGTCAGACCTCCATAGATGCACCGACCTTAACGAACTCAAACAGCTCCACGTGCTCATACACAAGTCCAATCTTCACAGATGCCTTTTCATCGCGGCCAAGCTCATCACCGCGCTGTCGCTGTGCCGCCAAATGGGGTCCGTGCTCAACGTGTTCGATCAAATTCCTAACCCAAACGCTCATCTCTGCAATACCTTGATTAAGGCGTACATCAAAAATTCCAAGCCCCGAAAAGCATTTGAAGTTTTCTACCAAATGTAAGATTTGGGGATTGTTCCGGATAATTACACTTATCTCTTTCTCCTCAAGGCTCATCTCCGGGATGTTCATGTCCATTTCGTTGATCGACACGTACTCCAAGTACAGATTGATGGGCATCGAAGCAGCGAAGTCTCTATTTGATGCTATGGAGGATAAGGATTTAGTTACGTATAACTTGATGATTACTGGGCTGGTTAAGGCGGGCCAGTTGAAGGAGGTTAAGCAACTGTTCGACGAAATGCCTCAGAGAGACAGAGTGAGCTGGAATGTCATTCTTGATAGCTACGTCAAGGCTGGAGAGATGAGCACTACCTTCAAGGTTTTCGAGAGACGTTGTGTCGTGGTCGACTGTGATTTCGGGCTATGCAAGAACGGGCGACATTGAAATGGCTAAGGTTTTGTTTGATAAGATGCCGGAGAAGAACTTGATTACATGGACTATTATGATCTCCGGCTATGCGGAGAGGGGACTTGCAAAAGAAGCTCTCTCTCTCTCTATGATCAAATGGAGAAGCAGAACTTAAAGCTAGACAACACGAGCTTCGTTAGTATCTTATTTGCAAGCACACAATCTTGTTTGCTAAGTTTAGGGAAGAGAATCCACAACACTATCATCAGAAGTAGGTACAATTCTAGCACCTCGATTAATAATGCATTAATTTACATGTATTGCAAGTGTGGGAACTTGAACAAGGCATGGAGATGTTTCAACGAGATGGAACGGAAGGATTTAGTATCTTGAAACGTGATGATCCACAGTCTAGCCATGCACGGCCATGGTAAGAAAGCTCTCCATCTCTTCGAAAGTATGAGACTATGATCCACACGTTGCATAAATCATGCCGCGTCAGAGTGGTATCCAGAGACAGACGATCCTTCGCTATGCCATCGAAGATTGCTGATCTACACCGCAAGAATGCTGAACTGCGAGCACATGTCGAACTTCTGGCGCAACAATTGGATGAAGCCACACAGTTCCGTCACCAAGAGGAGGACGGCGTTACTGTCTCGGATGAAAATCCTTTGTCACCCCCCCACGCCAAAACTGTCACGACCGCGCTTTGCTAATTAATAGCTTAGCTCGGTAATTCATGACTTAAGAAAATAATACGAAGATCAAGAAATAAATGACGAAAGGAGAATTAATAACTTGACTCAATCATGTCAAAAGAAGTTCAGGAACCAAACAAATTGTACGAAGCAAAATGATGACGTCATCAAATTACAACCAGATCGAATCAAATCGAATTAACATTCGAGTGAGCACAGCGGAAACGGATGCATGTATAATGACATGCACCACCAAGAGACTTCAACTTCTTAAGATCGACAAAAGCTCCACCGGCCACTTCACTCCATATTGCTCAACCTGCACATGGGAAATATGTACAGTGCTGAGTACTCTAGGTACCTAGTGAACACGTTGCCAAAATATTTTCTTTAATTGTCAGCCATGCAAGATTATCACATAGGGTTTTAGAAAAAGGCCTATGTGTACTAAAACACTTGAAACTTAAAGTGACTACAGTCTAAGAATCGTTCGAAACCGAAGAGTAACGAAGGAGATGAGAGGGTGACGAAATAAGGAAAATGATGCCTAGGGATAAAAATTATACAAATCGACGGAGCAAATTTTGGACTTCAACCACCCCCTATTATTCTGTATCTCATAATGGTTACAACGACACAAGAATCGTTCGAAACCGATGAGCAACGAAGGAGTTGTGAGTGGGATGAAACAAGGAATACGATGCCTGGGGAAAAAATCATACGAATCGACGGAGAGAACTTCGGACATCCACTACCCCCTATTGTTACCCATCGCATGAGTGTTACAACTACACAAGAATCGTTCGAAACTGATGAGCAACGAAGGAGATGTGAGGGGGACGAAACAAGGAAAATGATGCCTAAGGAAAAAATCGTAAAAATCGACAGAGAGAACTTCATACTTCGACCACCCCCTATTGTTCTGTATCTCATAATTTTTACAACGACAAAAGAATCAATCGTTCGAAACCGATGTGTAACGGATGAGATGTGAGGGGGACGAAATAAGGAAAATGATGGCTGGTGAAAAAATCATACGAATCCACGGAGCAAATTTTGGACTTCGACCACCCCCTATTGTTCTGTATCTCATAATGGTTACAACGACACAAGAATCGTTCGAAACCAATGAGTAATGAATGAGATGTGAGTGGGACGAAATAAGGAAAATGATGCTTAAGGAAAAAATCGTACGAATTGACGAAGTGAACTTCGGACTTCAACTACCTCCTATTGTTCGTTATCTCATAATGGTTACAACTACACAAGAATTGTTTGAAACCGATGAGTAATGAGGGAGATATGAGGGGGATGAAATAAGGAAAACGATGCCTAGTGAAAAAATTGAATGAATCGACATTGAGAACTTCGGACTTCAACTACCTCCTATTGTTTTATATCTCATAATGGTTACAACGACACAAGAATCGTTTGAAACCGATGAGTAACGAAGGAGATGTGAGGGGGACGAAATAAGGAAAACGATGCCTAGTGAAAAAATCGAACGAATCGACGGAGAGATTTTCGGACTTCAACTACCCCCTATTGTTCTGTATCTCTTAATGGTTACAACGACATAAGAATCGATCAAAACAGATGAGTAACGAAGGAGATGAGAGGGTGACGACATAAGGAAAATGATGCCGAGGGAAAAAAATCATGCGAATCGACGGTGCAAATTTTGGACTTCAACCACCCCCTGTTGTTCTGTATCTCATAATGGTTACAACGACACAAGAATCGTTCGAAACCGATGAGCAATGATGGAGTTGTGAGTGGGACGAAACAAGGAATACGATGGCTGGGGAAAAAATTATACGAATCGACGGAGAGAATTTTGGACATCCAGCACCCCCTATTGTTACCCATCGCATGAGTGTTACAACTACACAAGAACCGTTCGAAACTGATGAGCAACGAAGGAGATGTGAGGGGGACGAAACAAGGAAAATGATGCCTAAGGAAAAAATCGTACAAATCGACAGAGAGAACTTCATACTTCGACCACCCCCTATTGTTCTGTATCTCATAATTGTTACAACGACAAAAGAATCAATCGTTCGAAACCGATGTGTAACGGATGAGATGTGAGGGGGACGAAATAAGGAAAATGATGGCTGGTGAAAAAATCATACGAATCCACGGAGCAAATTTTGGACTTCGACCACCCCCTATTGTTCTGTATCTCATAATGGTTACAACGACACAAGAATCGTTCGAAACCAATGAGTAATAAATGAGATGTGAGTGGGACGAAATAAGGAAAACGATGCTTAAGGAAAAAATTGTACGAATTGACAGAGAGAACTTCGGACTTTAACTACCTCCTATTGTTCTTTATCTCATCATGGTTACAATAACACAAGAATCGTTCGAAACCGATGAGTAACAAAGGAGATATGAGGGGGACGAAATAAGGAAAACGATGCCTAGTGAAAAAATCGAACGAATCGACGGAGAGAACTTCGGACTTCAACTACCCCCTATTGTTCTGTATCTCTTAATGGTTACAACGACATAAGAATCGTTCGAAACCGATGAGTAACGAAGGAGATGAGAGGGTGACGAAATAAGGAAAATGATGCCTAGGGATAAAAATTATACAAATCGACGGAGCAAATTTTGGACTTCAACCAGCCCCCCCCCCCCTATTATTCTGTATCTCATAATGGTTACAACGACACAAGAATCGTTCGAAACCGATGAGCAATGATGGAGTTGTGAGTGGGACGAAACAAGGAATACGATGGCTGGGGAAAAAATTATACGAATCGACGGAGAGAATTTTGGACATCCAGCACCCCCTATTGTTACCCATCGCATGAGTGTTACAACTACACAAGAACCGTTCGAAACTGATGAGCAACGAAGGAGATGTGAGGGGGACGAAACAAGGAAAATGATGCCTAAGGAAAAAATCGTACAAATCGACAGAGAGAACTTCATACTTCGACCACCCCCTATTGTTCTCTATCTCATAATTGTTACAACGACAAAAGAATCAATCGTTCGAAACCGATGTGTAACGGATGAGATGTGAGGGGGACGAAATAAGGAAAATGATGGCTGGTGAAAAAATCATACGAATCCACGGAGCAAATTTTGGACTTCGACCACCCCCTATTGTTCTATATCTCATAATGGTTACAACGACACAAGAATCGTTCAAAACCGATGAGTAACGGAGGAGATGTGAGTGGGACGAAACAAGGAAAACGATGCCTAGGGAAAAAAACATACGAATCGACGGAGAGAACTTCACACTTCGACCACCCCCTATTGTTATTATGTATCTCATAAGTGTTACAACGACAGAAGAATCATTCGAAACTGATGAGTAATGAATGAGATGTGAGTGAGACAAAACAAAGAAAACGACGCCAAGGGAAAAAATCATACTAATCGATGGAGATAACTTCAGACTTCGACCACCTGCTATTGTTCTGTATCTTATAAGTGTTACAACGACACAAGAATCGTTCGAAACTGTTGAGTAACGAAGGAGTTGTGAGTGAGACGAAACAAGGAAAACGATGCCAAGGGAAAAAAAATCGTACGAATTGACGGAGAGAACTTTGGACTTCAACTACCCCCTATCATTCTGTATCTCATAATGATTACAACGACATAAGAATCGTTCAAAACGGATGAACAACGAAGGAGATGTGAGTGGGACGAAACAAGGAAAACGATGCCTAGGGAAAAAATCATACGAATCGACGAAGCGAATTTTGGACTTCGACCACCCCCTATTGTTCTGTATCTCATAATGGTTACAACGACACAAGAATCGTTCGAAACCAATGAGTAATGAATGAGATGTGAGTGGGACGAAATAAGGAAAACGATGCTTAAGGAAAAAATTGTACGAATCGACAGAGAGAACTTCGGACTTCAACTACCTCCTATTGTTCTTTATCTCATCATGGTTACAATAACACAAGAATCGTTCGAAACCGATGAGTAACAAAGGAGATGTGAGGGGGACGAAATAAGAAAAACGATGCCTAGTGAAAAAATCGAACGAATCGACGGAGAGAACTTCGGACTTCAACTACCCCCTATTGTTCTGTATCTCTTAATGGTTACAACGACATAAGAATCGTTCGAAACCGATGAGTAACGAAGGAGATGAGAGGGTGAAGAAATAAGGAAAATGATGCATAGGGATAAAAATTACACAAATCGACGGAGCAAATTTTGGACTTCAACCACCCCCTATTATTCTGTATCTCATAATGGTTACAACGACACAAGAATCGTCGAAACCGATGAGCAACGATGGAGTTGTGAGTGGGATGAAACAAGGAATACGATGCCTGGGAAAAAATCATACGAATCGACGGAGAGAACTTCGGACATCCACTACACCCTATTGTTACGCATCGCATGAGTGTTACAACTACACAAGAATCGTTCGAAACTGATGAGCAACAAACGAGATGTGAGGGGGACAAAACAAGGAAATGGTGCCTAGGGAAAATATCATACGAATCGACAGAGAAAACTTCAAGCTTTGACCACCCCTTATTGTTCTGTATGTCATAAGTGTTACAACGATATAAGAATCGTTGGAAACCAATGCGTAACGAATGAGATGTAAGTGGGATGAAACAACGAAAATGATGCCTAAGGAAAAAGATGTACGAATCGACGAAGCAAAATTTGGACTTCGACCACCCTATATTGTTCTGTATCTCATAATGGTTACAACGATACAAGAATCGTTCGAAACTGATGAGCAACGAAGGAGTTGTGAGTGGGACAAAACAAGGAATACGATGCCTGGGGAAAAAATCATACGAATCGACGGAGAGAACTTCGGACATCCACTACCCCCTATTGTTACCCATCGCATGAGTGTTACAACTACACAAGAATCATTGAATCTTTCGTATCTGACGTTGTTCGATTCGTAGCTTCCGCATATTGTGATCGCATCACTTTGACCACCCCTTATTGTTCTGTATGTCATAAGTGTTACAACGATATAAGAATCGTTGGAAACCAATGAGTAACGAATGAGATGGAAGTGGGATGAAACAACGAAAATGATGCCTAAGGAAAAAGATGTACGAATCGACGAAGCAAAATTTGGACTTCGACCACCCTATATTGTTCTGTATCTCATAATGGTTACAACGACACAAGAATCGTTCGAAACCGATGAGCAATGATGGAGTTGTGAGTGGGACGAAACAAGAATACGATGGCTGGGGAAAAAATTATACGAATCGACGAAGAGAACTTCGGACATCCACTATCCCCTATTGTTACCCATCGCATGAGTGTTACAACTACACAAGAATCGTTCGAAACTGATGAACAACGAAGGAGATGTGACGGGGACAAAACAAGGAAATGGTGCCTAGGGAAAATATCATACGAATCGACAGAGAAAACTTCAAGCTTTGACCACCCCTTATTGTTCTGTATGTCATAAGTGTTACAACGATATAAGAATCGTTGGAAACCAATGAGTAACGAATGAGATGTAAGTGGGATGAAACAACGAAAATGATGCCTAAGGAAAAAGATGTACGAATCGACGAAGCAAAATTTGGACTTCGACCACCCTATATTGTTCTGTATCTCATAATGGTTACAACGATACAAGAATAGTTCAAAACCGATGAGCAACGAAGGAATACGATGCCTGGGGAAAAATCATACGAATGGACGGAGAGAACTTCAAACATAGACCACCCCCTATTGTTACCCATCGCATGAGTCTTACAACTGCACAAGAATCGTTAGAAACCGATGAGCAACGAAGGAGATGTGAGGGGGACGAAACAAGGAAAATGATGTCTATGGAAAAAATCATACAAATCGAAAGAGAGAACTTCAGGCTTTGACCACCCTATATTTTTCTGTATCTCATAAGTGTTACAACGACATAAGAATCGTTCGAAACCGATGAGTAACGATGGAGATGTGAGTGAGACGAAACAAGGAAAACGATGCCAAGGGAAAAAATCGTACGAATTGAAGTAGAGAACTTCGGACTTCAACTACCCCATATTATTCTGTATCTCATAATGATTACAACGACATAAGAATCGTTCAAAACCGATGAACAATGAAGGAGATGTGAGGGGGACGAAACAAGGAAACTGATGCCTAGGGAAACAATTATACAAATCGACAGAGAGAACTTCGGGCTTTGACCACCCCATATTGTTCTGTATGTCATAAGTATTACAATGACACAAGAATCGTTCGAAATCAATGAGTAATGAATGAGATGTGAGTGGGACGAAATAAGGAAAACGATGCTAAAGGAAAAAATCGTACGAATTGACGAAGAGAACTTCGGACTTCAACTACCTCCTATTGTTCGTTATCTCATAATGGTTACAACTACACAAGAATTGTTTGAAACCGATGAGTAATGAGGGAGATATGAGGGGGACGAAAAAAGGAAAACGATGCCTAGTGAAAAAATCGAACGAATCGACGGAGAGAACTTCGGACTTCAACTACCCCCTATTGTTCTGTATCTCTTAATGGTTACAACGACATAAGAATCGTTCGAAACCGATGAGTAACGAAGGAGATGAGAGGGTGACGAAATAAGGAAAATGATGCCTAGGGATAAAAATTATACAAATCGACGGAGCAAATTTTGGACTTCAACCACCCCCTATTATTTTGTATCTCATAATGGTTACAACGACACAAGAGTCGTTCGAAACCGATGAGCAACGAAGGAGTTGTGAGTGGGATGAAACAAGGAATACGATGCCTGGGGAAAAAATCATACGAATCGACGGAGAGAACTTCGGACATCCACTACCCCCTATTGTTACCCATCGCATGAGTGTTACAACTACACAAGAATCGTTCGAAACTGATGAGCAACAAACGAGATGTGAGGGGGACAAAACAAGGAAATGGTGCCTAGGGAAAATATCATACGAATCGACAGAGAAAACTTCAAGCTTTGACCACCCCTTATTGTTCTGTATGTCATAAGTGTTACAACGATATAAGAATCGTTGGAAACCAATGAGTAACGAATGAGATGTAAGTGGGATGAAACAACGAAAATGATGCCTAAGGAAAAAGATGTACGAATCGACGAAGCAAAATTTGGACTTCGACCACCCTATATTGTTCTGTATCTCATAATGGTTACAACGATACAAGAATCGTTCGAAACCGATGAGCAACGAAGGAGTTGTGAGTGGGACAAAACAAGGAATACGATGCCTGGGGAAAAAATCATACGAATCGACGGAGAGAACTTCAAACATAGACCACCCTATATTTTTCTGTATCTCATAAGTGTTACAACGACATAAGAATCGTTCGAAACCGATGAGTAACGAAGGAGATGTGAGTGAGACGAAACAAGGAAAACGATGCCAAGGGAAAAAATCGTACGAATTGACGTAGAGAACTTCGGACTTCAACTACCCCATATTATTCTGTATCTCATAATGATTACAACGACATAAGAATCGTTCAAAACCGATGAACAATGAAGGAGATGTGAGGGGGACGAAATAAGGAAACTGATGCCTAGGGAAACAATTATACAAATCGACAGAGAGAACTTCGGGCTTTGACCACCCCATATTGTTCTGTATGTCAGAAGTATTACAATGACACAAGAATCGTTCGAAATCAATGAGTAATGAATGAGATGTGAGTGGGACGAAATAAGGAAAACGATGCTTAAGGAAAAAATCGTACGAATTGACGAAGAGAACTTCGGACTTCAACTACTGATGCAACCCGTAGATCGTGGATTTCACTTTATGGGCCAAGGATTGAAGATGATATGGGCTAAAGAGTGAAGATATTATTTATTATTTTATTTAGTTGAATATTTTTATTATTTTCGGATTTTATTAATATTCTAGTTGGTAGGGTTATTTTCAGCATTATTTTGGTAATATTATTCATTTTTAGACTAGGATTTGGTTTGGTATATGTTAGGATAAGTTTTTAACTAGTTTCCTTATAGAATTAGGAATTTTTGAAGCCTATAAATATGGCCTTTATGTAATGCACGAAAATAAGACTTTGATGAATATATTTTGGTGAGTTTATCTCTCTCTTTTGAGAATTTCAATAATTCTCTTTGTTCGTCTAAGACGAATGTTTATCCGGCGAATCAACGAGCCAATCAAATCTCGTTGTGTGTCATTCATCGTCTCTGTGTGACTAAGGCGATCATCACTTGGGGTATAGGGGGTTTAGGCCGATTCTATATCATTTGTGGGATTAGACTTTAGGTATATTGAGATATCCATCGGTTACAAATTCAGTTCGTGTCTTCCGCGTGCGTGTCGAATTACGGATCT
Organism: Mentha longifolia; assembly: GCA_001642375.2. Taxonomy (NCBI): domain Eukaryota; kingdom Viridiplantae; phylum Streptophyta; class Magnoliopsida; order Lamiales; family Lamiaceae; genus Mentha; species Mentha longifolia. The sequence continues at coordinate 29,216,518 of CM038115.1, forward strand.
GCCTAGGTTCGTATCAACTACCTCCTATTGTTCGTTATCTCATAATGGTTACAACTACACAAGAATTGTTTGAAACCGATGAGTAATGAGGGAGATATGAGGGGGATGAAATAAGGAAAACGATGCCTAGTGAAAAAATTGAATGAATCGACATTGAGAACTTCGGACTTCAACTACCTCCTATTGTTTTATATCTCATAATGGTTACAACGACACAAGAATCGTTTGAAACCGATGAGTAACGAAGGAGATGTGAGGGGGACGAAATAAGGAAAACGATGCTTAGTGTAAAAATCGAACGAATCGACGGAGAGATCTTCGGACTTCAACTACCCCCTATTGTTTTGTATCTCTTAATGGTTACAACGACACAAGAATCGTTCAAAACAGATGTGTAACGAAGGAGATGAGAGGGTGACGAAATAAGGAAAATGATGCCGAGGGAAAAAAATCATGCGAATCGACGGTGCAAATTTTGGACTTCAACCACCCCCTATTGTTCTGTATCTCATAATGGTTACAACGACACAAGAATCGTTCGAAACCGATGAGCAATGATGGAGTTGTGAGTGGGACGAAACAAGGAATACGATGGCTGGGGAAAAAATTATACGAATCGACGGAGAGAATTTTGGACATCCAGCACCCCCTATTGTTACCCATCGCATGAGTGTTACAACTACACAAGAACCGTTCGAAACTGATGAGCAACGAAGGAGATGTGAGGGGGACGAAACAAGGAAAATGATGCCTAAGGAAAAAATCGTACGAATTGACGAAGTGAACTTCGGACTTCAACTACCTCCTATTGTTCGTTATCTCATAATGGTTACAACTACACAAGAATTGTTTGAAACCGATGAGTAATGAGGGAGATATGAGGGGGATGAAATAAGGAAAACGATGCCTAGTGAAAAAATTGAATGAATCGACATTGAGAACTTCGGACTTCAACTACCTCCTATTGTTTTATATCTCATAATGGTTACAACGACACAAGAATCGTTTGAAACCGATGAGTAACGAAGGAGATGTGAGGGGGACGAAATAAGGAAAACGATGCCTAGTGAAAAAATCGAACGAATCGACGGAGAGATTTTCGGACTTCAACTACCCCCTATTGTTCTGTATCTCTTAATGGTTACAACGACATAAGAATCGATCAAAACAGATGAGTAACGAAGGAGATGAGAGGGTGACGACATAAGGAAAATGATGCCGAGGGAAAAAAATCATGCGAATCGACGGTGCAAATTTTGGACTTCAACCACCCCCTGTTGTTCTGTATCTCATAATGGTTACAACGACACAAGAATCGTTCGAAACCGATGAGCAATGATGGAGTTGTGAGTGGGACGAAACAAGGAATACGATGGCTGGGGAAAAAATTATACGAATCGACGGAGAGAATTTTGGACATCCAGCACCCCCTATTGTTACCCATCGCATGAGTGTTACAACTACACAAGAACCGTTCGAAACTGATGAGCAACGAAGGAGATGTGAGGGGGACGAAACAAGGAAAATGATGCCTAAGGAAAAAATCGTACAAATCGACAGAGAGAACTTCATACTTCGACCACCCCCTATTGTTCTGTATCTCATAATTGTTACAACGACAAAAGAATCAATCGTTCGAAACCGATGTGTAACGGATGAGATGTGAGGGGGACGAAATAAGGAAAATGATGGCTGGTGAAAAAATCATACGAATCCACGGAGCAAATTTTGGACTTCGACCACCCCCTATTGTTCTGTATCTCATAATGGTTACAACGACACAAGAATCGTTCGAAACCAATGAGTAATAAATGAGATGTGAGTGGGACGAAATAAGGAAAACGATGCTTAAGGAAAAAATTGTACGAATTGACAGAGAGAACTTCGGACTTTAACTACCTCCTATTGTTCTTTATCTCATCATGGTTACAATAACACAAGAATCGTTCGAAACCGATGAGTAACAAAGGAGATATGAGGGGGACGAAATAAGGAAAACGATGCCTAGTGAAAAAATCGAACGAATCGACGGAGAGAACTTCGGACTTCAACTACCCCCTATTGTTCTGTATCTCTTAATGGTTACAACGACATAAGAATCGTTCGAAACCGATGAGTAACGAAGGAGATGAGAGGGTGACGAAATAAGGAAAATGATGCCTAGGGATAAAAATTATACAAATCGACGGAGCAAATTTTGGACTTCAACCAGCCCCCCCCCCCCCTATTATTCTGTATCTCATAATGGTTACAACGACACAAGAATCGTTCGAAACCGATGAGCAATGATGGAGTTGTGAGTGGGACGAAACAAGGAATACGATGGCTGGGGAAAAAATTATACGAATCGACGGAGAGAATTTTGGACATCCAGCACCCCCTATTGTTACCCATCGCATGAGTGTTACAACTACACAAGAACCGTTCGAAACTGATGAGCAACGAAGGAGATGTGAGGGGGACGAAACAAGGAAAATGATGCCTAAGGAAAAAATCGTACAAATCGACAGAGAGAACTTCATACTTCGACCACCCCCTATTGTTCTCTATCTCATAATTGTTACAACGACAAAAGAATCAATCGTTCGAAACCGATGTGTAACGGATGAGATGTGAGGGGGACGAAATAAGGAAAATGATGGCTGGTGAAAAAATCATACGAATCCACGGAGCAAATTTTGGACTTCGACCACCCCCTATTGTTCTATATCTCATAATGGTTACAACGACACAAGAATCGTTCAAAACCGATGAGTAACGGAGGAGATGTGAGTGGGACGAAACAAGGAAAACGATGCCTAGGGAAAAAAACATACGAATCGACGGAGAGAACTTCACACTTCGACCACCCCCTATTGTTATTATGTATCTCATAAGTGTTACAACGACAGAAGAATCATTCGAAACTGATGAGTAATGAATGAGATGTGAGTGAGACAAAACAAAGAAAACGACGCCAAGGGAAAAAATCATACTAATCGATGGAGATAACTTCAGACTTCGACCACCCGCTATTGTTCTGTATCTTATAAGTGTTACAACGACACAAGAATCGTTCGAAACTGTTGAGTAACGAAGGAGTTGTGAGTGAGACGAAACAAGGAAAACGATGCCAAGGGAAAAAAAATCGTACGAATTGACGGAGAGAACTTTGGACTTCAACTACCCCCTATCATTCTGTATCTCATAATGATTACAACGACATAAGAATCGTTCAAAACGGATGAACAACGAAGGAGATGTGAGTGGGACGAAACAAGGAAAACGATGCCTAGGGAAAAAATCATACGAATCGACGAAGCGAATTTTGGACTTCGACCACCCCCTATTGTTCTGTATCTCATAATGGTTACAACGACACAAGAATCGTTCGAAACCAATGAGTAATGAATGAGATGTGAGTGGGACGAAATAAGGAAAACGATGCTTAAGGAAAAAATTGTACGAATCGACAGAGAGAACTTCGGACTTCAACTACCTCCTATTGTTCTTTATCTCATCATGGTTACAATAACACAAGAATCGTTCGAAACCGATGAGTAACAAAGGAGATGTGAGGGGGACGAAATAAGAAAAACGATGCCTAGTGAAAAAATCGAACGAATCGACGGAGAGAACTTCGGACTTCAACTACCCCCTATTGTTCTGTATCTCTTAATGGTTACAACGACATAAGAATCGTTCGAAACCGATGAGTAACGAAGGAGATGAGAGGGTGAAGAAATAAGGAAAATGATGCATAGGGATAAAAATTATACAAATCGACGGAGCAAATTTTGGACTTCAACCACCCCCTATTATTCTGTATCTCATAATGGTTACAACGACACAAGAATCGTCGAAACCGATGAGCAACGATGGAGTTGTGAGTGGGATGAAACAAGGAATACGATGCCTGGGAAAAAATCATACGAATCGACGGAGAGAACTTCGGACATCCACTACAAATCGACGGAGCAAATTTTGGACTTCAACCACCCCCTATTATTCTGTATCTCATAATGGTTACAACGACACAAGAATCATTCGAAACCGATGAGCAACGAAGGAGTTGTGAGTGGGATGAAACAAGGAATACGATGCCTGGGGAAAAAATCATACGAATCGACGGAGAGAACTTCGGACATCCACTACCCCCTATTGTTACCCATCGCATGAGTGTTACAACTACACAAGAATCGTTCGAAACTGATGAGCAACGAAGGAGATGTGAGGGGGACAAAACAAGGAAATGGTGCCTAGGGAAAATATCATACAAATCGACAGAGAAAACTTCAAGCTTTGTGATGAGACGGGATTTAGCATTGAAGGGACCAATCGTGACTTGCAGCTCGGAGGAGCAGTGACGAGGTCGAGAGCCAAGAAGCTGCAAGGTTATTTGCAATGCTACGTTTCGAAGAGATTGGCAAATGATGGAGTCGAATTTCATCAATACAAGTTGGTGAATTTAACAAGTGTTGAAGATGAAGATTTGGGCGTCCATCATTGAAGAAAAGGAAGACAAGTCCAAGAAAACAAATTTTCTTATATTTTATTTGGGCTTAAAAACTTTGTATTTATTTTTAATTTAGTTTAGTCCAATTATCACAACATGTTTAGGTGATTAATTGGCCCAGTTATATTTAATTAAGGAGTCCGAAATTATCAAGCCCAAGCCTTGTTAATTTCTAAAAAACCTACCTAGCTTAGGAATTAGATTAGTATTTTTTGAGACAGACTTGATTGAATGCAAAAACAGCTTTACGCTATTCTCTTGTCTCATATAACAAATCGTTCCTTAGGTAGAGTTTGATATTGGCGATCTCAAATTTGAATTCATCGACTCGTTCGTGATATCTCGTAGTATCCGGGTTAGTCGAGCCACAAAGATTGCTCCATAAACGCGTTTCGGATTCACGTAGATCCGGGGTTCGTTTCGGGTAAGATTCACAATTTGTTTCCGTTTGAATTCTGCAATTCGTGTTCTTTTCGTTTCCAGCCATTCATCATCGTTCATATATCATAAATATCCATCCTCCATTGATCCTGTAGCTATTCCATCCCAGAAAACCCTTAGATTAATTTCAGATCCGTTTTTGAAACCCTAACTCGTCCTGAAAATCACCACCGTGCCAAATCGAAAACTACTCGTGCGTTTTCGCTGAATATGTTCTTCATAACCCTAAGTTGTAACTCGTGTTAAAATTTGAGCTTAATCGGAATTGAATTGCTTAGGTTTCTGTCGACGCCTATTCAGTGTATTTGTGGGTAGAAATTCGGGGAATTATCATTCGATTTTCATAGTTGTAATTTGGATTGAATCTTTCGTATCTGACGTTGTTCGATTCGTAGCTTCCGCATATTGTGATCGCATCATAAATTTTGGTATCAGAGCCACGTCAGTTTTTGCTGATCGTGGTTCAATCCAAATTGGTGTCGTGACATATTAGGGGGCAAAAGTTTCGATAAAAAAAAAAAAAAAAAAAAAAAAAAGGGTATATCGAAGGTCCTAGTGTGTCATTGTGTGTTTCGTAATTGGTTCTTGCATCATTCGTGTATTGGATAGTAGTTGTGCCTTTGTTTCGCGAGTTTCCGTCGGTAGAACTTAAAACGGACGTAACTTTTGATCTGCTTATCCGTTCAAGCTCCATAATACCATTTCGGAAACGTCTCGACGAGACCTAGAAGTTAACACTATTTCGCCGTGTTCGGTTTGTGTTTAGGCCCAAAAACACCCGTCTGAAGGTCATACCGTCCAGTTGAAAAAAAAAAAAAAAAAAAAAAAGTGTGTCTTCGTCTATATTATTTGAGTGCGTTGGATAGTATAGGTTTCAGTATCTAAGTCGATTCAAGGTCGGATTAGTGCTCATAACTTGTTACTACTTATATCCAAGATTCCTAGTTTAGCCTTTTCCTTCTTATTTCCAACCTTTCCTTGTTTCCTTGTTTGTTTAGCCCTTACCTAGCCACCGAAATTCTTACCCCTTATTTGTACCCCTTGCCGTGAATTTTACCCCACATTACAGCAACTTTGTGTTTCTTTCTATACCTGTGATCCAAGCCGAGAGTCAAGTTCGAGTTCTTGATTCAAGCCGAGAATTCCACATCAGTTTTGCCAAGAATTTGAGGTTTAGAGACTGTTGTGATTGCAGCCTGAGTGATATACACGAGAGATCTGATCTGAGTGACATACACGAGTGGTTAAAAATCTGAGAGAACAAACGAGTGACTGTGAGGAACTGTGAGGATTTTACTTGTTTTCTTTCACGTTTGTTCGTTTTGCAGGTACCATGAAATCTGGAGACGGTTCTAAGAATCAGGATAGCCCAATTCCACCCAAGTCGTCTAGTACACCTCTTGAGATGGATTCTTCATCGTCTCAACAGCCTTGGGATGCTAAGTATCACTTCGATGCTCTGGCACAACACTTTGAGAGGCGGAGTCGACTATTGGAGCAGAAGATCGATGACACTTTTGACAAAGTGATAGCACAGTTCGATCGCCTCAAACCTCGAGCAACTTTACCTCCACCAATCAGAAACCAGCCTATTCAGCCAGATCGACCAGTCAGACGACAACCTGTCCGCCAGCCCCAGCCAGTATTTGAGCCAATTTCTGATGATCCTGATCCTGAAGAAGAATATGATGATGGATATAATGAGGAATCCGAGGCTGAGATTGAGTTTCCACAGAGGAATCAGAGACGTGACAACCGTCGACATCCACCTCCACCTCCCCGGCGTGATTTCCGTGCCAACCAGCGCCGACACGTCGATGCAGATAGCTTGTTGAACAACATAAAAACAAGCATTCCAGAGTTTGAGGGGTTACATGACCCAGATGTGTACCTTGATTGGGAGAGGAAAGTCAACAAGATCTTTGAGTGTTACGACTTTCCCGAGTTGAAAAAGGTTCAGCTCGCGTCCTTGGAGTTTAGAGGGTATGCAGCCTCGTGGTGGGAAAATCAGCAAGAGAGAAGACGCCGTGATCGATATCCACCTATAGACACATGGCAAGAGATGAAGGACGTCATGAGAGGACGTTTCATTCCGGTACACTATGAGCGAGAGCTTGAGAAGAGGTTGAACAAGATCAAGCAGGGCACTCGTTCGATTGAAGAGTACCACAAGGAGCTCAAGACAGCTATGAACCGGGTTGGTAAGGAAGAGACCCTGATTGCCACACTCAACCGGTACACTGAAGGAATGAATCCAGATATTGCTTGTGAAGTCGAATTGAAGGAATTCGATTCAGTTGAAGCAATGGTCCATTATGCATCTATTGTAGAACGGCAGCTCAGAGATGGACGTCGTCGATCCTTCCAGTCGACGCCTGTTAGGAGTCCTTGGAACCGAGGTGATTCTTCCACGCCTAGGACAACCCCTACACGTCCTCCTAACCAGTCCACACAGCCCGTTCGCCGTTCTGAGCAGTCTGCACCACAGCCCTCTCGCAGACCTGACTACACCTCACCTGCACCGAACAAAAATTCTCAGAATTGCCCCATGCAGCCTAGTCAGCCTGAGAATAGTAATTCAGGGAGAGCATGTGACGTTCAGTGTCACAAGTGCAGAGGATGGGGACATTTTCAAGCCCAGTGTCCGAATCGCAGAGTTTTATTCCTCACCGAGCAGAATGAGTTAGAATCAGCGAGTGAAGAGGAATTTGAAGAAGAAGGAGAAGTAAAAGGGGATACTGAGCAGCCCCTAGTCAGCTCACTCCTGGGCGACATTGATATTGTGGATGAGCAGCCGAAGCAAACGCACGTCAGCCTTGTTTCGATCCGAGCATTGAGCCTTATTCGAGAGTGATGCAGCCCGTAGATCATGGATTTCAATTCATGGGCCAAGAATTAAAGATGATATGGGTTGAAAAGTAAAGATAATATTTTGTAGTTTATTTAGTTGTTTATTTTATTAATTTTCGGATTTTATTAGTACCATATTTGATAGGACTATTTTCAGCATTATTTTGGTGATTTTATTCCTTTTTAGACTAGGATTTGGTTTGGTATATGTTGGGATAGGTTTTTAACTAGTTTCCTTGTGGGATTAGGACTTTTTGAAGCCTATAAATATGGCTCTTAGATAGGTGACGAAAATCAACATTGATCATTAATAATATTGTGAGTTTTATTCTCTCTTGAGAGCTCTTCGAATTCCTCTTGATTTTTCCAAGACGAATTCTTTACCCGGCGAATCAACGAGTTCATCATCCCTCGTTGTGTGTCATTCAGCGTCCCCGTGTGGCTCGGCGACCGTCTCTT
>CM038115.1:29224862-29249695 GCA_001642375.2 Mentha longifolia
GGTTACAAACACAAGAATCGTTCGAAACCGATGAGTAACAAAGGAGATGTGAGGGGGACGAAATAAAGAAAACGATGCCTAGTGAAAAAATCGAACGAATCGACGAAGAGAACTTCGGACTTCAACTACCCCCTATTGTTCTGTATCTCTTAATGGTTACAACGACATAAGAATCGTTCGAAACCGATGAGTAACGAAGGAGATGAGAGGGTGACGAAATAAGGAAAATGATGCCTAGGGATAAAAATTATACAAATCGACGGAGCAAATTTTGGACTTCAACCACCCCCTATTATTCTGTATCTCATAATGGTTACAACGACACAAGAATCGTTCGAAACCGATGAGCAACGAAGAAGTTGTGAGTGGGATGAAACAAGGAATACGATGCCTGGGGAAAAAATCATACGAATCGACGGAGAGAACTTCGGACATCCACTACCCCCTATTGTTACCCATTGCATGAGTGTTACAACTACACAAGAATCGTTCGAAACTGATGAGCAATGAAGGAGATGTGAGGGGGACAAAACAAGGAAATGGTGCCTAGGGAAAATATCATACGAATCGATAGAGAAAACTTCAAGCTTTGACCACCCCTTATTGTTCTGTATGTCATAAGTGTTACAACGATATAAGAATCGTTGGAAACTAATGAGTAACGAATGAGATATAAGTGGGATGAAACAACGGAAACGATGCCTAAGGAAAAAGATGTACGAATCGACGAAGCAAAATTTGGACTTCGACAACCCTATATTGTTCTGTATCTCATAATGGTTTCAACGATACAAGAATCGTTCAAAACCGATGAGCAACGAAGGAGTTGTGAGTGGGACTTCGACAACCCTATATTGTTCTGTATCTCATAATGATTACAACGACATAAGAATCGTTCAAAACCGATGAACAATGAAGGAGATGTGAGGGGGACGAAACAAGGAAACTGATGCCTAGGGAAACAATTATACAAATCGACAGAGAGAACTTTGGGCTTTGACCACCCCATATTGTTCTGTATGTCATAAGTATTACAATGACACAAGAATCGTTCGAAATCAATGAGTAATGAATGAGATGTGAGTGGGACGAAATAAGGAAAATGATGGTTAAGGAAAAAATCGTACGAATTGACGAAGAGAACTTCGGACTTCAACTACCTCCTATTGTTCGTTATCTCATAATGGTTACAACTACACAAGAATTGTTTGAAACCGATGAGTAATGAGGGAGATATGAGGGGGATGAAATAAGGAAAACGATGCCTAGTGAAAAAATTGAATGAATCGACATTGAGAACTTCGGACTTCAACTACCTCCTATTGTTTTATATCTCATAATGGTTACAACGATACAAGAATCATTTGAAACCGATGAGTAACGAAGGAGATGTGAGGGGGACGAAATTAGGAAAACGATGCCTAGTGAAAAAATCGAACGAATCGACGGAGAGATCTTCGGACTTCAACTACCTCCTATTGTTCTGTATCTCTTAATGGTTACAACGACACAAGAATCGTTCAAAACAGATGAGTAACGAAGGAGATGAGAGGGTGACGAAATAAGGAAAATGATGCCGAGGGAAAAAAATCATGCGAATCGACGGTGCAAATTTTGGACTTCAACCACCCCCTATTGTTCTGTATCTCATAATGGTTACAACGATACAAGAATCGTTCGAAACCGATGAGCAATGATGGAGTTGTGAGTGGGACGAAACAAGGAATACGATGGCTGGGGAAAAAATTATACGAATCGACGGAGAGAATTTTGGACATCCACCACCCCCTATTGTTACCCATCGCATGAGTGTTACAACTACACAAGAACCGTTCGAAACTGATGAGCAACGAAGGAGATGTGTGGGGGACGAAACAAGGAAAATGATGCCTAAGGAAAAAATCGTACAAATCGATAGAGAGAACTTCATACTTCAACCACCCCCTATTATTCTGTATCTCATAATTGTTACAACGACAGAAGAATCAATCGTTCGAAACCGATGTGTAACGGATGAGATGTGAGGGGGACGAAATAAGGAAAATGATGGCTGGTGAAAAAATCATACGAATCCACGGAGCAAATTTTGGACTTCGACCACCCCCTATTGTTCTATATCTCATAATGGTTACAACGACACAAGAATCGTTCAAAACCGATGAGTAACGGAGGAGATGTGAGTGGGACGAAACAAGGAAAACGATGCCTAGGGAAAAAAACATTCGAATCGACGGAGAGAACTTCAGACTTCGACCACCCCCTATTGTTATTATGTATCTCATAAGTGTTACAACGACAGAAGAATCATTCGAAACTGATGAGTAATGAATGAGATGTGAGTGAGACGAAACAAAGAAAACGATGCCAAGGGAAAAAATCGTACTAATCGACGGAGAGAACTTCGGACATCCACTACCCCCTATTGTTACCCATCGCATGAGTGTTTCAACTACACAAGAATCGTTCGAAACTGATGAGCAACGAAGGAGATGTGAGGGGGACAAAACAAGGAAATGGTGCCTAGGGAAAATATCATACGAATCGACAGAGAAAACTTCAAGCTTTGACCACCCCTTATTGTTCTGTATGTCATAAGTGTTACAACGATATAAGAATCGTTAGAAACCAATGAGTAACGAATGAGATGTAAGTGGGATGAAACAACGAAAATGATGCCTAAGGAAAAAGATGTACGAATCGACGAAGCAAAATTTGGACTTCGACCACCCTATATTGTTCTGTATCTCATAATGGTTACAACGATACAAGAATCGTTCGAAACCGATGAGCAACGCAGGAGTTGTGAGTGGGACAAAACAAGGAATACGATGCCTGGGGAAAAAATCATACGAATCGACGGAGAGAACTTCAAACATAGACCACCCCCTATTGTTACCCATCGCATGAGTCTTACAACTGCACAAGAATCGTTAGAAACTGATGAGCAACGAAGGAGATGTGAGGGGGACGAAACAAGGAAAATGATGTCTAGGGAAAAAATCATACAAATCGAAGAGAGAACTTCAGGCTTTGACCACCCTATATTTTTCTGTATCTCATAAGTGTTACAACGACATAAGAATCGTTCGAAACCGATGAGTAACGAAGGAGATGTGAGTGAGACGAAACAAGGAAAACGATGCCAAGGGAAAAAATCGTACGAATTGACGTAGAGAACTTCGGACTTCAACTAACCCATATTATTCTGTATCTCATAATGATTACAACGACATAAGAATCGTTCAAAACCGATGAACAATGAAGGAGATGTGTGGGGGACAAAACAAGGAAACTGATGCCTAGGGAAACAATTATACAAATCGACAGAGAGAACTTCGGGCTTTGACCACCCCATATTGTTCTGTATGTCATAAGTATTACAATGACACAAGAATCGTTCGAAATCAATGAGTAATGAATGAGATGTGAGTGGGACGAAATAAGGAAAACGATGCTTAAGGAAAAAATCGTACGAATTGACGAAGAGAACTTCGGACTTCAACTACCTCCTATTGTTCGTTATCTCATAATGGTTACAACTACACAAGAATTGTTTGAAACCGATGAGTAATGAGGGAGATATGAGGGGGATGAAATAAGGAAAACGATGCCTAGTGAAAAAATTGAATGAATCGACATTGAGAACTTCGGACTTCAACTACCTCCTATTGTTTTATATCTCATAATGGTTACAACGACACAAGAATCGTTTGAAACCGATGAGTAACGAAGGAGATGTGAGGGGGACGAAATAAGGAAAACGATGCCTAATGAAAAAATCGAACGAATCGAGGGAGAGATCTTCGTACTTCAACTACCCCCTATTATTCTGTATCTCTTAATGGTTACAACGACACAAGAATCGTTCAAAACAGATGAGTAACGAAGGAGATGAGAGGGTGACGAAATATGGAAAATGATGCCGAGGGAAAAAAATCATGCGAATCGACGGTGCAAATTTTGGACTTCAACCACCCCCTATTGTTCTGTATCTCATAATGGTTACAACGACACAAGAATCGTTCGAAACCGATGAGCAATGATGGAGTTGTGAGTGGGACGAAACAAGGAAAAGTTTTTGGGAGAAAGAAGAGCAGCCGAAGGTGTACACACGTGCATATGTGAAGCCAAGGTCAGATTGTATGAGTTTCTCTAATCCAATTCGTGATAATGGTGGAGTTGGGACCAAAGATGACAGAAAAGATTCAAAAATGGAGGTCTTGGAAGAACTGAATGAAGAGGTGGAAGAAATCAAAGCACCTCCTGGTCCACTTACTTTATTCGATGATGGTGTTCCGAGTGTGGAGAATCCAGTGGATGGTGACGAGCAGCGAGAGAACATCTTTCACGCCAAGGATAAGGTGTCACTTGATTCTATTACTCCATTGGTTGTTGAAAAAGAAATTTATGAGGATCAAGCGCAGCTGCACAAGGAGGCGGAGATGGAGACGTCGAATGAGCAGAAAGTGGAGACAAATGAGAATACATTGTTGTATGAGTCTTTGCTTGTTAGGAATGGTGATTTGGAGATGGCAATGGAGGAGGAGAGGTCCATGGGTGCAAACGAGTGCAAGGGGAAAGTTTTGTCCACTAATGATCTTGAATTCTGATGCGATCACAATAAACGCGGAAGCTAAGGATCGAACAACGTCAAGTATGAAAGATTCAATCCAAATATAACTATGAACAATCGAATGGAAATTTCCTGAAATTCTACCCACAAATACGCTGAATAGGCGACGACAGTAACCTAAGCAATTCAATTCCGAATAAGCTCAAATTTTAACACAAGTTACAACTTAGGGTTATGAAGAACATATCCAAAATTCAGCAAAAACGCACGGGTAGTTTTCGATTTGGCTCGGTGGTCAGTTTCAGGACAGAATTAGGGTTCAAAAACGGATCTGAAAATTAATCTAAGGGTTTCTGGGATGGGATGGTTATGTGAACGAAGGGGATGATTACTGATGATATAGGAACGATGAAGAATGGCTGGGAAAACGAAAAGAACACGAATTGAAGAATTGAAACGAAAACAAATTATGAATCTTACCCGAAACGAACCCCGGATCTACTTGAATCCGAAACGCGTTTATGGAGCAATCTTCGTGGCCCGACTAACCCGGATACTACGAGATATCACGAACGAGTCGAATGAATTCAAGTTTGAAGTGCCAACAACAAACTCTACCAAGAACTATAGAGACGTGAACCTAAGCACGCGATTTGAGACAAAACGAAGAACTCGATTTTTCATTCAATATTGTCTGTGAATAGTAACAGCGAAAATAACTTAAATACTAGACTAATCCCTAAGCTAGGTTTCGAAATTAACAAGGCTTGGACTTGTTAATTTTCGGACTCCTTAATTAAATATAACTGGGCCAATTAATCACCTAAACATGTTGTGATAATTGGACTAAACTAAATTAAGAAATAAATACAAAGTAGTTTTTTAAGCCCAAATAAAATATAAGAAATTGTGTTTTCTTGGGCTTGTCTTCCTTTTTCTTCAATGATGGACGCCCAAATCTTCATCTTCAACACTTGTCAAATTCACCAACTTGTATTGATGAAATTCGACTCCATCATCCTCCAATCTCTTAGGAATGTAGCATTGCAAATAACCTTGCAGCTTCTTGGCTCTCGATCTCGTCACTGGTCCTCCGAGCTGCAAGTCCCGATTGTTTTCTTCAATGCTAGGTCCCGTCTCATCATTCCCCCCCTGCTGAAAAGAATTCGTCCTCGAATTCAAGTCCTCCTCGACATCTTGATCATCTACAGGAAACGGAGACAAATCAGCCACATTAAAAGTGGAAGAACACTTATACTCACCTGGAAGATCAATGCGGTATGCATTGTCATTGACTCGCTCGACCACGGTGAATGGTCCATCACCACGAGGCATCAGCTTCGACTTCCTCAAGTTAGGAAAACGTCCCGGGCTGAAGTGTATCCAAACCTTATCACCAGGTTTGAACAATACTTGCTTGCGGTGGGCGTTCGCCTTTGTTGCGTTCTTAACACCTTGAAGCTCGATCCTCTGTTTCACTTTAGCATGCATCTCTCGAACCTGTTCAGCTCTACGAGAACCTTGCAAACTCGAAAGATGATCAGTAGGCAAAGGAATAAGATCCGTTGGTGTCAACGGGTTAAATCCATAAACAACCTCAAATGGAGACATGTGTGTAGAAGAATGCACAACTCTGTTATAGGCAAATTCAGCAAATGGTAAACACTCTTCCCATGACTTGAGATTGTTCTTAACTAAAGCACGAAGTAAAGTACCTAGCGTTCTATTAACCACTTCAGTTTGACCATCCGTTTGAGGATGACATGCAGTAGAAAATAACAGCTTAGTACCTAACTTTCCCCATAAGACACGCCAAAAATGTCCCAAAAACTTAGAATCCCTATCAGACACAATAGTCCTAGGCATGCCATGCAGTCGAACTACTTCACGAAAGAACAGATTAGCAATATGAACAGCATCGTCAGTTTTTCTGCAAGCAATAAAATGAGACATTTTGGAGAATCTATCAACTACTACAAACACAGAATCTTTGCCAGACTTAGACTTAGGCAAACCAAGAATAAAATCCATAGATATGTCAATCCAAGGTGCAGAAGGTGCAGGTAGTGGAGTGTACAAACCAAATGGATTAGAACTAGATTTAGCCTTTTTACAAGTAATGCATCTAGCACAGACTCTCTCTACATCTCTCTTCATGCGAGGCCAATAAAAATGTTCATGCAATAGACTCAATGTCTTAGCAACACCAAAATGACCCATAAGACCTCCCGCATGAGCTTCTAACACAAACAACTTCCTCATAGAACAATTAGGGACACATAACTTCGAATCCTTAAACAAGAAACCTTCAGAAACATAGTACGAGTCAATAACCCTAGATTTTCCATCACACGATGCAAAGATAGGTCCAAAGAAAGGATCATTCACATAAAAGCTCTTAATATGCTCAAGACCTAAACATTGCGCATGCATAACAGATATCAACACGTACCTGCGCGAAAGGGCATCAGCAACCACATTCTCTTCTCCTTTCTTGTACTTGATCACATAGGGAAATGACTCTATGAACTCAACCCATCGAGCATGACGTGAGTTCAAGTTCTGTTGTCCCTTCAAATGCTTCAAGGATTCATGATCAGTGTGAATCACGAACTCTTTCGGCCTCAAGTAGTGCTGCCAAGTCTCCAAAGACCTCTTCAGTGCATACAACTCCTTATCGTACGTAGAGTACCTAAGGGCTGCTCCATTCAGCTTCTCACTAAAATAGGCGACTGGCTTCCTATCCCGCATCAAAACAGCACCAATCCCTATGCCGGAGGCATCACACTCAATCTCGAACATTTTATCAAAATCAGGCAAAACCAACAAAGGAGCATTACACAATTTCGATTTCAGCAAGTTAAAAGCATGCTCTTGGGCTTTGCCCCACTCAAACTTCTTGTCTTTCCTACTCAACTCAGTCAATGGTGCAGCAATAGATGAAAAATCACGCACAAATCGACGATAAAATCCAGCTAAACCATGGAAAGACCTAACATCAGCACATGACTTAGGCGTCGGCCACTCCTCTATGGCTTTCACCTTTGTCCTATCAACTTCTATCCCACGACTACTCACAACAAAACCCAAAAAGACGACCTCATCCATACAAAAGGTACACTTAGACAAATTAGCATATAATTTCGCATCACGTAGCAACACAAACACATGCCTAAGATGTCTAACATGCTCATCAACACAAGTACTATAGACAAGGATATCATCAAAATATACTACAACATACTTCCCTATGACATCACGTAAGACATGGTTCATAAGTCGCATGAATGTACTAGGGGCATTGGTAAGGCCAAACGGCATCACAAGCCACTCATACAATCCATGTTTTGTTTTGAACGCGGTCTTCCATTCATCTCCCTCACTCATCCTCACTTGAAAATATCCAGAACGCAAATCAATTTTTGAAAAGACAGACGCTCCAGACAACTCATCTAACATGTCATCTAATCGAGGGATAGGGAAACGATACTTTACCGTTATCTTGTTGAGAGCTCGGCAGTCCATGCACATGCGCCATTCGTTGTTCTTCTTCGGAACGAGGATGACAGGCACTGCGCATGGTGACAAGCTCTCTCTAATTTGCTTCTTCTCCAGCAACTCCTTGACTTGACGGTCAATCTCCTTGGTTTCCTCAGGGCTGGTACGGTAGGCGGGTCTGTTTGGAAGGACTGCTCCCGGCTGGAAGTCGATCTGGTGCTCAATT
Organism: Mentha longifolia; assembly: GCA_001642375.2. Lineage (NCBI taxonomy): Eukaryota > Viridiplantae > Streptophyta > Magnoliopsida > Lamiales > Lamiaceae > Mentha > Mentha longifolia. The sequence continues at coordinate 29,233,160 of CM038115.1, forward strand.
CCTCGAATCGGCGGCAGACCACTAGGAATTTCATCCGGGAAAACATCCTTGAACTCCTCCATCAACGGCTGCAAAACAGGAGGAATAACAACATCAGGAGTATCATTAGCCTTAAAATTAACGAGAACAATAGCATTACCTGATTTAATGGCGGTCTGAACTCCTTTTACACCGATGAACAGAGTCCGGTGCGCCATATCTAAACTGGAAGGGATGGTAACGTGGGCAGCCTTAGCCTTGGGGAGGCCCTTGGTTCCCTTAGTACACTGAGACTCGACCGTAGATGGTTCAGATTGGATCGGCTGCTTGCTCTCAGCACGCTTCTCCTTCTCTTCTTTGTACTTCTCTTGCATACGACGCTGATCTTCAATCACATCTTTCGGCGCTAGTGGCCACAATCGCGTGGTGCGTCCTTCTCGAGTCACAGCATAAGTGTTGGCGAATCCATCATGTATCGCCTTCCTATCAAATTGCCAAGGACGACCAAGCAAGATATGTGCCGCCTCCATAGGGATGACGTCACACAAAACAGTGTCAGTAAAACGACCAATAGAAAAGGTGACAGGTACCTGGTATCCAACACGAATCTCGCCTCTGTCTGTCAACCATTGCAATCGGTACGGTTTTGGATGCTTTTGTGGGGTCAAATTCAGCTTCCCCACTGCATACTGACTAATGGCGTTTACAACGCTTCCACTATCAATGATGAGCGAGCACACCTTATCCTGAATGGAACAGCGTGAATAAAAGATGTTCTCCCGCTGATCATTCTGTTCTTCCTCTCGAATAAGGCTCAATGCTCGGATCGAAACAAGGCTGACGTGCGTTTGCTTCGGCTGCTCATCCACAATATCAATGTCGCCCAGGAGTGAGCTGACTAGGGGCTGCTCAGTATCCCCTTTTACTTCTCCTTCTTCTTTAAATTCCTCTTCACTCGCTGATTCTAACTCATTCTGCTCGGTGAGGAATAAAACTCTACGATTCGGACACTGGGCTTGGAAGTGTCCCCATCCTTTGCACTTGTGACACTGAACGTCACGTGCTCTTCCTGGAGTACTGTTCTGCTGCGGCTGGCTAGATGGGGTAGGTCGAGGTGGAGGGGTCCGATTCTGTGCAGACGAGCTGTAATCAGATCTGCGAGAGGGCTGGGGTGCAGACTGCTCAGAACGGTGAACTGGCTGCGTGGACTGGTTCTGAGGACGTGCAGGAGCTGTCCTCGGCGTGGCTGTCCACGGCGTCCGGGCTGGTGCCGACTGGAATGATTTTCTGCGTCCCTCTCTGAACTGCCGTTCAACAATAGAGGCATAGTGAATCATAGCCTCAATGCTGGTGAAGTCCCTCAACTCGACTTCACATGCTATGTCTGGATTCATTCCCTCAATGTATCGGTTGATTGTGGCAACCAATGTCTCTTCCTTTCCGACTCGGTTCATGGCTGTCTCGAGCTCCTTGTGGTACTCCTCAATCGAACGAGTGCCTTGTTTAATCCTGTTCAACTTCTTCTCAAGTTCTCGTTCATAATGTACTGGGATAAATCTGCCTCTCATCACATCCTTCATCTCTTGCCAAGTGTCAATAGGTGGATATCGATCTCGGCGTCTTCTCTCTTGCTGATTTTCCCACCATGATGCTGCATACCCTCTGAACTCCAAAGAAGCAAGCTGAACCTTCTTCAACTCAGGAAAGTCATAACAGTCGAAGATCTTGTTGACCTTCCTCTCCCAATCAAGGTACACATCAGGGTCATGTAACCCCTCAAACTCTGGGATGCTTGTTTTGATGTTGTTTAACAAGCTTTCCGCATCGACGTGTCGGCGCTGGTTGGCACGGAAATCACGCCTAGGAGGTGGAGGTGGACGTCGACGGTCACGTCTCTGATTCCTCCATGGAAACTCGAATTCTGCCTCTGATTCCTCATTATAGCCATCATGTTCATGTTCTTCTTCATGTTCATCATCAGAAATATGCTCAAACACAGGCTGGGGCTGGGGACGATGTGGTGTCTCTCGGTGGACAGGCTGTCGTCTGAATGGTGGCTCTTGCTCTTGCTGGTGGATAGGTTGATTTCTGATCGGTGGAGGTAATATTGTTCGAGTGTTGAGACGTTCGAACTGTGCCATTACTTTACCCATCGAATCATCCAGCTTCTGTTCTAGTAATCGACTCCGTCTCTCAAAGTGTTGGGCCATAGCATCAAAGTGATACTTAGCATCCCAAGGCTGCTGCTGAGACGATGAGGAATCCTCATTAGGTGTAATATTTGATTTGGGTGGGCTGTTGGGTTTATGGGCACCGTCTCCAGACTTCATGGTACCTGCAAAACGAGCAAACGTGAAAGAAAAAAAAACAAGTATAAACCTCACAGTTCCTCACAATTCCTCACAATCACTCGTTTGTTCTCTCAGATGTTTATACACTCGTGTATGTCACTCAATTCACTCGTGTATATCACTCAATTTGCAGTCACAATAGCCTCTAAACCTCAAATTCCAAATTCAAGGCAGAACCGATGTGGACTTCTCGGCCTGAATCAAGAACTCGAACTTGACTCTCGGCTTGGATCACAGGTGTAGAAAGAAACACGAAGTTGTTGCAATGTGGGGTAATGCACGGCAAGGCAAGGAATACAAACTAGGTAAAGGGATTAAGAAGGCTAACAATTAAGGAAACAAGGAAGGGTGGCTAGTTAATGGCTAAGCAAACAAGGAAAGCTGAAAAGGGAGAAAGGCAGGAAATAAGAAAGAAAGGAAAGGCTATCTAGGAACTTTGGATATAAGTAGTAACAAGTTATGAGCACTAACCCGACTTTGAATCGACTTAGGAACTGAAACCTACACTATCCAATGTACTCAAATAATATAGACTCTTTTTTTTTTTTTTTTTTTTTTTTTTTTTTTTTGAACTGGACGGTAACACCTTCAAACGGCTGTTTTTTGGCCTAAACTCGAACCGAACACGGCGTAGCGGTGTTAACTTCTAGGTCTCGTCGAGACGTTTCTGAAAAGGTATTATGGCGGTTGAGCGGATAAGCAGATCAAAAGTTACGTCCGTTTTAAGTTCTACCGACGAAAACTCGAAGAAACGAAGACACAACTACTACCCAATACACGAATGATGCAAGAACAAATTACGAACACACTGTGACACACTAGGGCCTTCGATTAACTCTTTTCTTTTTTCTTTTTCTTTTTTCTTTTTTTTTTTTTTATCAGATTTTTTTTTTTTTTATCGAAACTTTTGCCCCCTAATATGTCACGACACCTATTTGGATTGAACCACGATCAGCAAAACTGACGTGGCTCTGATGCCAAAATTTATATGATGCGATCACAATAAACGCGGAAGCTAAGGATCGAACAACGTCAAGTATGAAAGATTCAATCCAAATATAACTATGAACAATCGAATGGAAATTTCCTGAAATTCTACCCACAAATACGCTGAATAGGCGACGACAGTAACCTAAGCAATTCAATTCCGAATAAGCTCAAATTTTAACACAAGTTACAACTTAGGGTTATGAAGAACATATCCAAAATTCAGCAAAAACGCACGGGTAGTTTTCGATTTGGCTCGGTGGTCAGTTTCAGGACAGAATTAGGGTTCAAAAACGGATCTGAAAATTAATCTAAGGGTTTCTGGGATGGGATGGTTATGTGAACGAAGGGGATGATTACTGATGATATAGGAACGATGAAGAATGGCTGGGAAAACGAAAAGAACACGAATTGAAGAATTGAAAACGAAAACAAATTATGAATCTTACCCGAAACGAACCCCGGATCTACTTGAATCCGAAACGCGTTTATGGAGCAATCTTCGTGGCCCGACTAACCCGGATACTACGAGATATCACGAACGAGTCGAATGAATTCAAGTTTGAAGTGCCAACAACAAACTCTACCAAGAACTATAGAGACGTGAACCTAAGCACGCGATTTGAGACAAAACGAAGAACTCGATTTTTCATTCAATATTGTCTGTGAATAGTAACAGCGAAAATAACTTAAATACTAGACTAATCCCTAAGCTAGGTTTCGAAATTAACAAGGCTTGGACTTGTTAATTTTCGGACTCCTTAATTAAATATAACTGGGCCAATTAATCACCTAAACATGTTGTGATAATTGGACTAAACTAAATTAAGAAATAAATACAAAGTAGTTTTTTAAGCCCAAATAAAATATAAGAAATTGTGTTTTCTTGGGCTTGTCTTCCTTTTTCTTCAATGATGGACGCCCAAATCTTCATCTTCAACACTTGTCAAATTTACCAACTTGTATTGATGAAATTCGACTCCATCATCCTCCAATCTCTTAGGAATGTAACATTGCAAATAACCTTGCAGCTTCTTGGCTCTCGATCTCGTCACTGGTCCTCCGAGCTGCAAGTCCCGATTGTTTTCTTCAATGCTAGGTCCCGTCTCATCACGGATGAATAACGAAGGAGATTGGGGACTGGTGAAATGGGAAAAATGATGCCTTGGGAGGAAATTGCTCGAAATGACATGACATAAATTCGGACTTCGACCACCCCCTATTGTTACCCATCCCATAAGTGAACAAGGACACGAGAACCGTTCGAAATGGATGAGTAACGAAGGAGATTGAGAGGCAAGAAATAGTGAAAATGATGCCTTGTGAGAAAATCGCTCGAAATGAGCGGAGATAAATTCGGACTTCAACCACCCCCTATTGTTACCCATCCCATAAGTGTTACAACGACATGAGAACTGTTCGAAACGGATGAGTAACGAAGGAGATTGGGGAGTGGTGAAATTGGAAAAACGATACCTTGGGAGAAAATCGCTCGAAATGAGCGGAGAGAAATTCAGACTTCGACCACCCCCTATTGTTACCCATCCCATAAGTGTTACAAGGAGACGAGAACCGTTCGAAATAGATGAGTAACGAAGGAGATTGAGAGGCATGAAACAGTGAAAATGATGTCTTGGGGGAAAATCGCTCGAAATGAGCGGAGATAAATTTGGACTTCGACCACCCCCTATTGTTACCCATCCCATAAGTGTTACAACGATACGAGTACCGTTCGAAACGGATGAATAACGAAGGAGATAAGGGAGTGGTGAAATGGGAAAAACGATGCCTTGGGAGAAAATTGCTCGAAATGACATGACATAAATTCGGACTTCGACCACCCCCTATTGTTACCCATCCCATAAGTGTAACAAAGACACGAGAACCGTTCGAATCGGATGAGTAACGAAGGAGATTGATAGGCAAGAATAGTGAAAATGATGCCTTGGGAGAAAATCGCTCGAAATGAGCGGAGATAAATTCGGACTTCGACCACCCCTTATAACATACCCATCCCATAATTGTTACAAGGAGACGGGAACCGTTCGAAATGGATGAGTAAAGAAGGAGATTGAGAGGCATGCAACAGTAAAAATGATGCATTGGGAGAAAATCGCTCAAAATGAGCGGAGAGATATTTGGACTTCGACCACCCCTATTGTTACCCATCCCATAAGTGTTACAAGGAGACGAGAACCGTTCGAAACGGATGAGTAACGAAGGAGATTGAGAGGCATGAAACAGTGAAAATGATGCCTTGGGAGAAAATCGTTCGAAATGAGCGGAGTGATATTTGGACATCGACCACCCCTATTGTTATCCATCCTATAAGTGTTACAATGACATGAGAACTGTTCGAAACGGATGAGTAACGAAGGAGATTGGGGAGTGGTGAAATGGGAAAAACGATGCCTTGGGAGAAAATCGCTCGAAATGAGTGGAGATAAATTCGGACTTCGACCACCCCCTATTGTTACCCATCCCACAAGTGTTACAAGGACATGAGAACCGTTCGAAACGGATGAGTAACGAAGAAGATTGTGAGGTAAGAAATAGTGAAAATGATGCATTGTGAGAAAATCGCTCGAAATGAGCTGAGTGATATTTGGACTTCGACCACCCCTGTTGTTATCCATCCTAGAAGTGTTACAACGACATGCGAACTGTTCGAAACGGATGAGTAACGAAGGAGATCCCAGAGTGGTGAAATGGAAAATCGATTCCTTGGGAGAAAAATCGCTCGAAATGAGCTTAGAGATATTTGGACTTCGACCACCCCCTATTGTTACCCATCCCATAAGTGTTACAACGACATGAGAACTGTTCGAAACGGATGAATAACGAAGGAGATTGGGGACTGGTGAAATGGGAAAAATGATGCCTTGGGAGGAAATTGCTCGAAATGACATGACATAAATTCGGACTTCGACCACCCCCTATTGTTACCCATCCCATAAGTGAACAAGGACACGAGAACCGTTCGAAATGGATGAGTAACGAAGGAGATTGAGAGGCAAGAAATAGTGAAAATGATGCCTTGTGAGAAAATCGCTCGAAATGAGCGGAGATAAATTCGGACTTCAACCACCCCCTATTGTTACCCATCCCATAAGTGTTACAACGACATGAGAACTGTTCGAAACGGATGAGTAACGAAGGAGATTGGGGAGTGGTGAAATTGGAAAAACGATACCTTGGGAGAAAATCGCTCGAAATGAGCGGAGAGAAATTCAGACTTCGACCACCCCCTATTGTTACCCATCCCATAAGTGTTACAAGGAGACGAGAACCGTTCGAAATAGATGAGTAACGAAGGAGATTGAGAGGCATGAAACAGTGAAAATGATGTCTTGGGGGAAAATCGCTCGAAATGAGCGGAGATAAATTTGGACTTCGACCACCCCCTATTGTTACCCATCCCATAAGTGTTACAACGATACGAGTACCGTTCGAAACGGATGAATAACGAAGGAGATAAGGGAGTGGTGAAATGGGAAAAACGATGCCTTGGGAGAAAATTGCTCGAAATGACATGACATAAATTCGGACTTCGACCACCCCCTATTGTTACCCATCCCATAAGTGTAACAAAGACACGAGAACCGTTCGAATCGGATGAGTAACGAAGGAGATTGATAGGCAAGAATAGTGAAAATGATGCCTTGGGAGAAAATCGCTCGAAATGAGCGGAGATAAATTCGGACTTCGACCACCCCTTATAACATACCCATCCCATAATTGTTACAAGGAGACGGGAACCGTTCGAAATGGATGAGTAAAGAAGGAGATTGAGAGGCATGCAACAGTAAAAATGATGCATTGGGAGAAAATCGCTCAAAATGAGCGGAGAGATATTTGGACTTCGACCACCCCTATTGTTACCCATCCCATAAGTGTTACAAGGAGACGAGAACCGTTCGAAACGGATGAGTAACGAAGGAGATTGAGAGGCATGAAACAGTGAAAATGATGCCTTGGGAGAAAATCGTTCGAAATGAGCGGAGTGATATTTGGACATCGACCACCCCTATTGTTATCCATCCTATAAGTGTTACAATGACATGAGAACTGTTCGAAACGGATGAGTAACGAAGGAGATTGGGGAGTGGTGAAATGGGAAAAACGATGCCTTGGGAGAAAATCGCTCGAAATGAGTGGAGATAAATTCGGACTTCGACCACCCCCTATTGTTACCCATCCCACAAGTGTTACAAGGACATGAGAACCGTTCGAAACGGATGAGTAACGAAGAAGATTGTGAGGTAAGAAATAGTGAAAATGATGCATTGTGAGAAAATCGCTCGAAATGAGCTGAGTGATATTTGGACTTCGACCACCCCTGTTGTTATCCATCCTAGAAGTGTTACAACGACATGCGAACTGTTCGAAACGGATGAGTAACGAAGGAGATCCCAGAGTGGTGAAATGGAAAATCGATTCCTTGGGAGAAAAATCGCTCGAAATGAGCTTAGAGATATTTGGACTTCGACCACCCCCTATTGTTACCCATCCCATAAGTGTTACAACGACATGAGAACTGTTCGAAACGGATGAATAACGAAGGAGATTGGGGACTGGTGAAATGGGAAAAATGATGCCTTGGGAGGAAATTGCTCGAAATGACATGACATAAATTCGGACTTCGACCACCCCCTATTGTTACCCATCCCATAAGTGAACAAGGACACGAGAACCGTTCGAAATGGATGAGTAACGAAGGAGATTGAGAGGCAAGAAATAGTGAAAATGATGCCTTGTGAGAAAATCGCTCGAAATGAGCGGAGATAAATTCGGACTTCAACCACCCCCTATTGTTACCCATCCCATAAGTGTTACAACGACATGAGAACTGTTCGAAACGGATGAGTAACGAAGGAGATTGGGGAGTGGTGAAATTGGAAAAACGATACCTTGGGAGAAAATCGCTCGAAATGAGCGGAGAGAAATTCAGACTTCGACCACCCCCTATTGTTACCCATCCCATAAGTGTTACAAGGAGACGAGAACCGTTCGAAATAGATGAGTAACGAAGGAGATTGAGAGGCATGAAACAGTGAAAATGATGTCTTGGGGGAAAATCGCTCGAAATGAGCGGAGATAAATTTGGACTTCGACCACCCCCTATTGTTACCCATCCCATAAGTGTTACAACGATACGAGTACCGTTCGAAACGGATGAATAACGAAGGAGATAAGGGAGTGGTGAAATGGGAAAAACGATGCCTTGGGAGAAAATTGCTCGAAATGACATGACATAAATTCGGACTTCGACCACCCCCTATTGTTACCCATCCCATAAGTGTAACAAAGACACGAGAACCGTTCGAATCGGATGAGTAACGAAGGAGATTGATAGGCAAGAATAGTGAAAATGATGCCTTGGGAGAAAATCGCTCGAAATGAGCGGAGATAAATTCGGACTTCGACCACCCCTTATAACATACCCATCCCATAATTGTTACAAGGAGACGGGAACCGTTCGAAATGGATGAGTAAAGAAGGAGATTGAGAGGCATGCAACAGTAAAAATGATGCATTGGGAGAAAATCGCTCAAAATGAGCGGAGAGATATTTGGACTTCGACCACCCCTATTGTTACCCATCCCATAAGTGTTACAAGGAGACGAGAACCGTTCGAAACGGATGAGTAACGAAGGAGATTGAGAGGCATGAAACAGTGAAAATGATGCCTTGGGAGAAAATCGTTCGAAATGAGCGGAGTGATATTTGGACATCGACCACCCCTATTGTTATCCATCCTATAAGTGTTACAATGACATGAGAACTGTTCGAAACGGATGAGTAACGAAGGAGATTGGGGAGTGGTGAAATGGGAAAAACGATGCCTTGGGAGAAAATCGCTCGAAATGAGTGGAGATAAATTCGGACTTCGACCACCCCCTATTGTTACCCATCCCACAAGTGTTACAAGGACATGAGAACCGTTCGAAACGGATGAGTAACGAAGAAGATTGTGAGGTAAGAAATAGTGAAAATGATGCATTGTGAGAAAATCGCTCGAAATGAGCTGAGTGATATTTGGACTTCGACCACCCCTGTTGTTATCCATCCTAGAAGTGTTACAACGACATGCGAACTGTTCGAAACGGATGAGTAACGAAGGAGATCCCAGAGTGGTGAAATGGAAAATCGATTCCTTGGGAGAAAAATCGCTCGAAATGAGCTTAGAGATATTTGGACTTCGACCACCCCCTATTGTTACCCATCCCATAAGTGTTACAACGACATGAGAACTGTTCGAAACGGATGAATAACGAAGGAGATTGGGGACTGGTGAAATGGGAAAAATGATGCCTTGGGAGGAAATTGCTCGAAATGACATGACATAAATTCGGACTTCGACCACCCCCTATTGTTACCCATCCCATAAGTGAACAAGGACACGAGAACCGTTCGAAATGGATGAGTAACGAAGGAGATTGAGAGGCAAGAAATAGTGAAAATGATGCCTTGTGAGAAAATCGCTCGAAATGAGCGGAGATAAATTCGGACTTCAACCACCCCCTATTGTTACCCATCCCATAAGTGTTACAACGACATGAGAACTGTTCGAAACGGATGAGTAACGAAGGAGATTGGGGAGTGGTGAAATTGGAAAAACGATACCTTGGGAGAAAATCGCTCGAAATGAGCGGAGAGAAATTCAGACTTCGACCACCCCCTATTGTTACCCATCCCATAAGTGTTACAAGGAGACGAGAACCGTTCGAAATAGATGAGTAACGAAGGAGATTGAGAGGCATGAAACAGTGAAAATGATGTCTTGGGGGAAAATCGCTCGAAATGAGCGGAGATAAATTTGGACTTCGACCACCCCCTATTGTTACCCATCCCATAAGTGTTACAACGATACGAGTACCGTTCGAAACGGATGAATAACGAAGGAGATAAGGGAGTGGTGAAATGGGAAAAATGATGCCTTGGGAGAAAATTGCTCGAAATGACATGACATAAATTCGGACTTCGACCACCCCCTATTGTTACCCATCCCATAAGTGTAACAAAGACACGAGAACCGTTCGAATCGGATGAGTAACGAAGGAGATTGATAGGCAAGAATAGTGAAAATGATGCCTTGGGAGAAAATCGCTCGAAATGAGCGGAGATAAATTCGGACTTCGACCACCCCTTATAACATACCCATCCCATAATTGTTACAAGGAGACGGGAACCGTTCGAAACGGATGAGTAACGAAGGAGATTGAGAGGCATGAAACAGTGAAAATGATGCCTTGGGAGAAAATCGTTCGAAATGAGCGGAGTGATATTTGGACATCGACCACCCCTATTGTTATCCATCCTATAAGTGTTACAATGACATGAGAACTGTTCGAAACGGATGAGTAACGAAGGAGATTGGGGAGTGGTGAAATGGGAAAAACGATGCCTTGGGAGAAAATCGCTCGAAATGAGTGGAGATAAATTCGGACTTCGACCACCCCCTATTGTTACCCATCCCACAAGTGTTACAAGGACATGAGAACCGTTCGAAACGGATGAGTAACGAAGAAGATTGTGAGGTAAGAAATAGTGAAAATGATGCATTGTGAGAAAATCGCTCGAAATGAGCTGAGTGATATTTGGACTTCGACCACCCCTGTTGTTATCCATCCTAGAAGTGTTACAACGACATGCGAACTGTTCGAAACGGATGAGTAACGAAGGAGATCCCAGAGTGGTGAAATGGAAAATCGATTCCTTGGGAGAAAAATCGCTCGAAATGAGCTTAGAGATATTTGGACTTCGACCACCCCCTATTGTTACCCATCCCATAAGTGTTACAACGACATGAGAACTGTTCGAAACGGATGAATAACGAAGGAGATTGGGGACTGGTGAAATGGGAAAAATGATGCCTTGGGAGGAAATTGCTCGAAATGACATGACATAAATTCGGACTTCGACCACCCCCTATTGTTACCCATCCCATAAGTGAACAAGGACACGAGAACCGTTCGAAATGGATGAGTAACGAAGGAGATTGAGAGGCAAGAAATAGTGAAAATGATGCCTTGTGAGAAAATCGCTCGAAATGAGCGGAGATAAATTCGGACTTCAACCACCCCCTATTGTTACCCATCCCATAAGTGTTACAACGACATGAGAACTGTTCGAAACGGATGAGTAACGAAGGAGATTGGGGAGTGGTGAAATTGGAAAAACGATACCTTGGGAGAAAATCGCTCGAAATGAGCGGAGAGAAATTCAGACTTCGACCACCCCCTATTGTTACCCATCCCATAAGTGTTACAAGGAGACGAGAACCGTTCGAAATAGATGAGTAACGAAGGAGATTGAGAGGCATGAAACAGTGAAAATGATGTCTTGGGGGAAAATCGCTCGAAATGAGCGGAGATAAATTTGGACTTCGACCACCCCCTATTGTTACCCATCCCATAAGTGTTACAACGATACGAGTACCGTTCGAAACGGATGAATAACGAAGGAGATAAGGGAGTGGTGAAATGGGAAAAAACGATGCCTTGGGAGAAAATTGCTCGAAATGACATGACATAAATTCGGACTTCGACCACCCCCTATTGTTACCCATCCCATAAGTGTAACAAAGACACGAGAACCGTTCGAATCGGATGAGTAACGAAGGAGATTGATAGGCAAGAATAGTGAAAATGATGCCTTGGGAGAAAATCGCTCGAAATGAGCGGAGATAAATTCGGACTTCGACCACCCCTTATAACATACCCATCCCATAATTGTTACAAGGAGACGGGAACCGTTCGAAATGGATGAGTAAAGAAGGAGATTGAGAGGCATGCAACAGTAAAAATGATGCCTTGGGAGAAAATCGCTCGAAATGAGCGGAGATAAATTCGGACTTCGACCACCCCTTATAACATACCCATCCCATAATTGTTACAAGGAGACGGGAACCGTTCGAAACGGATGAGTAACGAAGGAGATTGAGAGGCATGAAACAGTGAAAATGATGCCTTGGGAGAAAATCGTTCGAAATGAGCGGAGTGATATTTGGACATCGACCACCCCTATTGTTATCCATCCTATAAGTGTTACAATGACATGAGAACTGTTCGAAACGGATGAGTAACGAAGGAGATTGGGGAGTGGTGAAATGGGAAAAACGATGCCTTGGGAGAAAATCGCTCGAAATGAGTGGAGATAAATTCGGACTTCGACCACCCCCTATTGTTACCCATCCCACAAGTGTTACAAGGACATGAGAACCGTTCGAAACGGATGAGTAACGAAGAAGATTGTGAGGTAAGAAATAGTGAAAATGATGCATTGTGAGAAAATCGCTCGAAATGAGCTGAGTGATATTTGGACTTCGACCACCCCTGTTGTTATCCATCCTAGAAGTGTTACAACGACATGCGAACTGTTCGAAACGGATGAGTAACGAAGGAGATCCCAGAGTGGTGAAATGGAAAATCGATTCCTTGGGAGAAAAATCGCTCGAAATGAGCTTAGAGATATTTGGACTTCGACCACCCCCTATTGTTACCCATCCCATAAGTGTTACAACGACATGAGAACTGTTCGAAACGGATGAATAACGAAGGAGATTGGGGACTGGTGAAATGGGAAAAATGATGCCTTGGGAGGAAATTGCTCGAAATGACATGACATAAATTCGGACTTCGACCACCCCCTATTGTTACCCATCCCATAAGTGAACAAGGACACGAGAACCGTTCGAAATGGATGAGTAACGAAGGAGATTGAGAGGCAAGAAATAGTGAAAATGATGCCTTGTGAGAAAATCGCTCGAAATGAGCGGAGATAAATTCGGACTTCAACCACCCCCTATTGTTACCCATCCCATAAGTGTTACAACGACATGAGAACTGTTCGAAACGGATGAGTAACGAAGGAGATTGGGGAGTGGTGAAATTGGAAAAACGATACCTTGGGAGAAAATCGCTCGAAATGAGCGGAGAGAAATTCAGACTTCGACCACCCCCTATTGTTACCCATCCCATAAGTGTTACAAGGAGACGAGAACCGTTCGAAATAGATGAGTAACGAAGGAGATTGAGAGGCATGAAACAGTGAAAATGATGTCTTGGGGAAAATCGCTCGAAATGAGCGGAGATAAATTTGGACTTCGACCACCCCCTATTGTTACCCATCCCATAAGTGTTACAACGATACGAGTACCGTTCGAAACGGATGAATAACGAAGGAGATAAGGGAGTGGTGAAATGGGAAAAACGATGCCTTGGGAGAAAATTGCTCGAAATGACATGACATAAATTCGGACTTCGACCACCCCCTATTGTTACCCATCCCATAAGTGTAACAAAGACACGAGAACCGTTCGAATCGGATGAGTAACGAAGGAGATTGATAGGCAAGAATAGTGAAAATGATGCCTTGGGAGAAAATTGCTCGAAATGAGCGGAGATAAATTCGGACTTCGACCACCCCTTATAACATACCCATCCCATAATTGTTACAAGGAGACGGGAACCGTTCGAAACGGATGAGTAACGAAGGAGATTGAGAGGCATGAAACAGTGAAAATGATGCCTTGGGAGAAAATCGTTCGAAATGAGCGGAGTGATATTTGGACATCGACCACCCCTATTGTTATCCATCCTATAAGTGTTACAATGACATGAGAACTGTTCGAAACGGATGAGTAACGAAGGAGATTGGGGAGTGGTGAAATGGGAAAAAACGATGCCTTGGGAGAAATCGCTCGAAATGAGTGGAGATAAATTCGGACTTCGACCACCCCCTATTGTTACCCATCCCACAAGTGTTACAAGGACATGAGAACCGTTCGAAACGGATGAGTAACGAAGAAGATTGTGAGGTAAGAAATAGTGAAAATGATGCATTGTGAGAAAATCGCTCGAAATGAGCTGAGTGATATTTGGACTTCGACCACCCCTGTTGTTATCCATCCTAGAAGTGTTACAACGACATGCGAACTGTTCGAAACGGATGAGTAACGAAGGAGATCCCAGAGTGGTGAAATGGAAAATCGATTCCTTGGAGAAAAATCGCTCGAAATGAGCTTAGAGATATTTGGACTTCGACCACCCCCTATTGTTACCCATCCCATAAGTGTTACAACGACATGAGAACTGTTCGAAACGGATGAATAACGAAGGAGATTGGGGACTGGTGAAATGGGAAAAATGATGCCTTGGGAGGAAATTGCTCGAAATGACATGACATAAATTCGGACTTCGACCACCCCCTATTGTTACCCATCCCATAAGTGAACAAGGACACGAGAACCGTTCGAAATGGATGAGTAACGAAGGAGATTGAGAGGCAAGAAATAGTGAAAATGATGCCTTGTGAGAAAATCGCTCGAAATGAGCGGAGATAAATTCGGACTTCAACCACCCCCTATTGTTACCCATCCCATAAGTGTTACAACGACATGAGAACTGTTCGAAACGGATGAGTAACGAAGGAGATTGGGGAGTGGTGAAATTGGAAAAACGATACCTTGGGAGAAATCGCTCGAAATGAGCGGAGAGAAATTCAGACTTCGACCACCCCCTATTGTTACCCATCCCATAAGTGTTACAAGGAGACGAGAACCGTTCGAAATAGATGAGTAACGAAGGAGATTGAGAGGCATGAAACAGTGAAAATGATGTCTTGGGGAAAATCGCTCGAAATGAGCGGAGATAAATTTGGACTTCGACCACCCCCTATTGTTACCCATCCCATAAGTGTTACAACGATACGAGTACCGTTCGAAACGGATGAATAACGAAGGAGATAAGGGAGTGGTGAAATGGGAAAAACGATGCCTTGGGAGAAAATTGCTCGAAATGACATGACATAAATTCGGACTTCGACCACCCCCTATTGTTACCCATCCCATAAGTGTAACAAAGACACGAGAACCGTTCGAGATCGGATGAGTAACGAAGGAGATTGATAGGCAAGAATAGTGAAATGATGCCTTGGGAGAAAATTGCTCGAAATGAGCGAGATAAATTCGGACTTCGACCACCCCTTATAACATACCCATCCCATAATTGTTACAAGGAGACGGGAAACCGTTCGAAACGGATGAGTAACGAAGGAGATTGAGAGGCATGAAACAGTGAAAATGATGCCTTGGGAGAAAATCGTTCGAAATGAGCGGAGTGATATTTGGACATCGACCACCCCTATTGTTATCCATCCTATAAGTGTTACAATGACATGAGAACTGTTCGAAACGGATGAGTAACGAAGGAGATTGGGGAGTGGTGAAATGGGAAAAACGATGCCTTGGGAGAAAATCGCTCGAAATGAGTGGAGATAAATTCGGACTTCGACCACCCCCTATTGTTACCCATCCCACAAGTGTTACAAGGACATGAGAACCGTTCGAAACGGATGAGTAACGAAGAAAGATTGTGAGGTAAGAAATAGTGAAAATGATGCATTGTGAGAAAATCGCTCGAAATGAGCTGAGTGATATTTGGACTTCGACCACCCCTGTTGTTATCCATCCTAGAAGTGTTACAACGACATGCGAACTGTTCGAAACGGATGAGTAACGAAGGAGATCCCAGAGTGGTGAAATGGAAAATCGATTCTTGGGAGAAAAAATCGCTCGAAATGAGCTTAGAGATATTTGGACTTCGACCACCCCCTATTGTTACCCATCCCATAAGTGTTACAACGACATGAGAACTGTTCGAAACGGATGAATAACGAAGGAGATTGGGGACTGGTGAAATGGGAAAAATGATGCCTTGGGAGGAAATTGCTCGAAATGACATGACATAAATTCGGACTTCGACCACCCCCTATTGTTACCCATCCATAAGTGAACAAGGACACGAGAACCGTTCGAAATGGATGAGTAACGAAGGAGATTGAGAGGCAAGAAATAGTGAAAATGATGCCTTGTGCGAAAAATCGCTCGAAATGAGCGGAGATAAATTCGGACTTCAACACCCCATATTGTTACCCATCCCATAAGTGTTACAACGACATGAGAACTGTTCGAAACGGATGAGTAACGAAGGAGATTGGGGAGTGGTGAAATTGGAAAACGATACTTGGGAGAAGAAATCGCTCGAAATGAGCGGAGGAAAATTCAGACTTCGACCACCCCCTATTGTTACCCATCCCATAATTGTTACAAGGAGACGAGAACCGTTCGAAATAGATGAGTAACGAAGGAGATTGAGAGGCATGAAACAGTGAAAATGATGTCTTGGGGGAAAAATCGCTCGAAATGAGCGGAGAT
>CM038115.1:29259618-29375800 GCA_001642375.2 Mentha longifolia
ACATTTCATTCGTTACTCATTGGTTTCGAACGATTCTTATGTCGTTGGAACACTTATAACATACATAACAATAGGGGGTGGTCAAAGCCCGAAGTTCTCTCTGTCGATTCGTATCATTTTTTCCCTATGCACCATTTTCCTTATGTCGTCCTCCTCACTTCTCCTTCGTTACTTATCGGTTTTGAACGATTCTTGTGTAGTTATAACCATTATATGATACATAACAATAGGGTGTAGTTTAAGTCCGAAGTTCTCTCCGTCGATTCGTATGATTTTTCCCTAAGCATCGTTTTCCTTATTTCGTCCCCCTCACATCTCCTTCGTTACTCATCGGTTTCGCATGATTCTTGTGTTCTTGTGTCGTTTTAATCATTATGATATACAGAACAACAGGGGGTGGTCGAAGTTCAAAATTTACTTCGTCGATTCCTATGATTTTTTCCCTAGACATCGTTTTCCTTGTTTTGTCCCACTCACATCTCCTTCATTGCTCATTGGTTTCGAACGACTCTTGTGCCCTTGTAACCATTATCATATACAGAACAATAGGGGGTGGTCGAAGTCCAAAATCCGCTTCGTCGATTCGTACAATTCTTTCCCTTAGCATCATTTTCCTTGTTTCGTCCCCCTCACATCTCCTTCGTTACTCATTGGTGTCAAACGATTCTTGTGTCGTTGTAACCACTATGTGATATAGAACAATAGGGGGTAGTTGAAGTCCGAAGTTCTCTCTATTGATTCGTAAGATTTTTTCCCTAAGCATCATTTTCTTTATTTCATCCCACTCACATCTCCTTCATTACTCATCGGTTTCGAACGATTCTTGTGTCGTTGTAACCATTATGAGATACAGAATAATAGGAGGTGGTCGAAGTCTAAAATTTGCTTCGTCAATTCGTATGATTTTCTCCCTAGGCATCGTTTTCCTTATTTCATCCCACTTACATCTCATTCGTTACTTATTGGTTTCAAACGATTCTTGTGTCATTGTAATACTTATGACATACAGAAAAATATAGGATGGTCAAAGCCCGAAGTTCTCTCTTTCGATTCGTATGATTTTTTCCCTAGGCATCATTTTCATTGTTTCGTCCCCCTCACATCTCCTTCGTTGCTCATCGGTTTTGAACGATTCTTATGTCGTTGTAATCGTTATGAGATACAGAACAATAGGGGGTAGTTGAAGTCCGAAGTTCTCTCCGTCGTTCGTACGATTTTTTCCCTAGGCATCATTTTTCGTATTTCGTTCCACTCACATCTCTTTCGTTACTCATCAGTTTCGAATGATTCTTGTGTCGTTGTAACACTTATGAGATACAGAACAATAGGGGGTGATCGAAGTCCGAAGTTCTCTCCGTCGATTCGTACGATTTTTTCCCTTGGCATTATTTTCCTTGTTTCGTCTCACTCACATCTCCTTCGTTACTCATCGGTTTCGAATGATTCTTGTGTCGTTGTAACCATTATGAGATACAAAACAATAGGGGGTGGTCGAAGTCCGAAGTTCTCTCCGTCAATTTGTATGTTTTTTTCCCTAGGCATCATTTTTGATACGAACTTTCGCGGATCCGTAAAACTTACGCACGCGGAAGGATATGACTCGAACCGATGGAAATATCCCAATACGTCTACGATCTAAACCCCCTAAGTACTATAGGAATGTCAAAGATGGTTTATAACCCAAGGAGACGGTCGTCGAGCCACACGGGGATGCTGACTGACACACAACGAGGGATGATGAACTCGTTGATTCGCCGGATAGAGAATTCATTTTGGAATAATCAAGAAGAATTCAAAGAACTCAAAGAGAGAATAAACTCACAAATATTATTGATCAAAAGGTGATTTTCGGCCATGACATAAGGGTCATATATATAGTGCTCAAAAACTTATCTAAACCTAGCCCAACTATGAAATAACTTAAGTATAGTCAAACCATGGGTCAAACCCATCAAATAACATAATAAAGCCCATAAATAAAGGCTTTTAAGGCACTAAAACTTGAGCTTAAAATAAAGTGACGAAAATAATAATTAAACAACTAAATAAACTGCAAAATAATATCTTCACTCTTCAGCCCATATCATCTTTAATTCTTGGCCCATGAACCAAAATCCATGATCTACGGGCTGCATCATTCCCCTCCTCTTAAAGAGGATTTGTCCTCAAATCCTGCTCGTCGCCAACATCAAAGGGAATGAAATTTAGCTTCTTCTCTTCAAATTCCTCCAACTTCTTTATCTTCTTGAACTCGATCTGATGTTCCCTTCCTCGAATGGATAATAATAAACCGTCAAATGCATCTTTTGACGAAACATCATCGGATTCCTGCAAGATAGAATTAAAAGAAGAAGATAGATGATCATTACCAATGGTGGACCAAACTTTCCCCTTGCACATCTTTGCATCCATGGACCTCGCCCTATCCATTTTCAACTCCGTGAACCCCTCTCCATCCATTGCTATCTCCAAATCACCATTCCCAACAAGCAAAGACTTATGCTACAATTCATTCACCTTTGTCTCTACTTTCTCCTCCTTGGACTCCACCATCTCCACTTCCTCTTGCAATTGCACTTGATCCTCACACACTTGTTTCTGAGCAAGCGACACTTTATCCTCAGCATGAAAGAGGTTCCCTTGCTGCTCTTCATCATCTACATGATTATGCACACTCGGAATGTAATATCCGGAATTTTTCCAAATATAATTTAGTTAATTTATGAAACCAATGAGTCTATTAAGATTAACAATAAGAACATTTGCACACACGGAAATATATGTTATATTTCTACATGTAAGATAATTTATTTTTGTATAAATATATATATTAATATGTGATTTCTAATAAATATATATGTGTGTACATAAATAGAGAAAATATATTATAGTATTAAAGTAATACTCATAAATTCATAATTATATATATATAATGTACACATGAAATATATAGTATGTTTGTATTACGGACATATAATAATATATAATATGTATTAATTCATCATAAAATAATACCTGCAATGCATAAACTATATAAATATAGGATATATATATATATATATATATATATATATGTATATATACACATTTAAAGTTAATATACCTATATACTATATATATATACGTGTATGTGTGCAAAAGAATACATGGATCTAGGATAAAGATAAGAACTAGTGATATATATTAAATCTATATCTATAAAGCCTATATGTGTATATGAAATACATGCATGCGTGGTTAATATCAATATTATAGTATATTATAAAACCAAGTGGATATATATGAGATGAATAAGTATAACTATAATAGATAAACAACATATATGATTCTTTACTTTTAGATATAGCCGCCATCTTCATCTATTCACATGTCTTGCCCACAGTTACCTAGAGTGATGAATAGATATCTCCTAGCTTTGATGACTAATGTATTATCGATGAATATGCTAGTTAGAATTTCCTATAAATACGAGGGTCATGGTTTGATATCAGTATTCTAAATTTTCGTCCCCATCATCACATCTTTGCTCTCTTTCATTTCTTTATCAAAATAAGTTTCAAAGAAATAGTATTTTCCTCAAGGCTCTATAGAAGAAGGATTATAGTGTATCAATTTAAAGCTAGTTTTGAAGTCGCTTCAAATTACAGGTGGGTCCAAAATGTTTTCGTGTGGGTCTAAAATGTTTTGGCATTGTTTTTAATGTTGTTTAAATTTTATGTTAAAAATGCAAGTATCCATAAAAATGTTTTGTGTGTATGTTCCAAGAAATTACTCTATGGATCGATCGAGATTCATTGTTAGTATCAGATATACTAACTTTAAATTGTGCGCACCCCGGTTAATACGATGCTTTGATCACGTCGTATGCTAACTAATGGCGAATTCCTTGAGTTTCGACTCAGGTTTTCTGTAAGTACTGAGATTATTTAGGGTTACGGCCCTGAACCCAGTCTAGATGAACCAAAGTTGATTTGTAGTCTTGGTTGAGTCCAAGAATGAACATCACACACCCCAAAATGATATTTGTATTTTCAAGAGTTGTTTTCTGCAAGCCTCTTGATATACCATGTATGGATGTAAATTGCTAGTTTTTAAAATGCTTGCCAAAGGGGCATGATCCACTGAGTACATCAAGTACTCAGCCCAAAACTCTTTCAAATGTTTTCAGGTCTGGAAGCAGGTGATGCGCAGCAAGGCTGAGGCAGAGGGTTGTTGCAAGACTTTATTAAGTTTCTGCTATATTATTTTACTCATAAATCTGATAACAAGACTACTAGTTTGGTAATAATAAATAAGTCGAGGGCGTCATCTTCCAACCCTCTAGTTATATAATATGGTTTCTTTGTTTCCTAAACTTATTTCTCTCTTCCTATTTTACTTATTGTTGGATGGAAAATGCCGTATATCAGTTCCTTTAGGAAGCTCGAATTCCCACTCAATTATGGTTATCCCATTTTTCGAAGTGGATATCGACTCCTCTAGTTTACTGAAAGCCGGTTTACCCCATCTTTTACTCTATCCAAGGTTCCATGCAATGGTTCCACTTGGACACTCGATTTCCTACTCACTCTTGGTAATTCCAATGTGTCGTAGTAGATGGTCGACTCCACTTGGCAACTTGACGCTGGTTTACCCCACCATTTTCTTTCTAGTCTCATTTTACGTTTTAAGACACTCGTAAAATGGTCATAAATTAATATTATCCCCTTTCTTCCCCGCTTCTTTAATCCAACCCCCATCACACCCTGGTTCACAGGAATCGGGGCGTGACACGGAACATCATCATCTTTGAATAAAGTAAGCGCAGGAGGTGCTTCGATTACTTCCACCACTTCATACAGTTCTTTCAAGATTTCCAAGATCGCCATTTTTGGATCTTCTCTCTCATCTCTGGTCACAACTCCACCATCATCTCGAACTGGATTAGAGAAACTCATAAAATCTGATCTTGGCTTCACATATGGACGTTTGACCTGCTGTGGATGCTCTTCTTCCTCCCAAAAACTTCTCTTTGAATATGGAACATTAGCAGCTTGAGGTCGCCTCCAATCGGACTGAATCGCAGGATAGTATTGTGAAGGCGCATAGCGCTTCCTCATCACCGCCTTCATCTCTTTCCAAGTCTGAATAGGTGGCTCTCCATATCTCCGCCTATTCTTCACAAACTGATCCCACCAATTTAGAGCATAGCCCGAAAACTCATTGACTGCCAACTTCACTTTTATGAACTCAGAATAATTATGGCAATCAAACACGAGCTCCACCTTTCTCTCCCATTCGATATACAACTCACGATCACATTTCCCTTGAAAAGATGGAATCTTTATCTTGATATGTCTCGAATTGCTATCTTCTCTTCCACTTGAACCTCTATACCAACAGTCCTCTTCATCTCCATTCTCCCAATCTTCTCCATACTCATCATATTCTGATTCAAAATGATTCCACCGGTTATTTCCTCAACTTCCTCTACCTCCGAACACCGACATACCTGCAAAAACAATTTTTCCTTTATTTTTTTTTTTTATTTTTTTTTATTTTTTTTTTTTACAAAAATGAAAATGTTAGTTAAAAACATGGCAACACTACTTGTGGGCCAAGGAGTTCGTCATTCATACCGATCATGAGTCATTGAAGCAGTTGAACGGGCAGCACAAGCTAAACAAGGGGCGTCGCAAGGTGGTGTTTGAACCTGGCGATTGGGTCTGGCTACATATGCGCAAGAAAAGGTTTCCGTTGCAAAGACATTCGAAGTTGCTACCTCGAGGCGATGGATCTTTTCAAGTGTTGGAGCGCATCAATGATAATGCATACAAATTGGACTTGCCTTGTGAGTATAATTTTAGTGCTACATTTAATGTTACTGATTTGAGTCCTTTTGATGTAGGTGACGACTTGGATTTGAGGACAAATCCTCTTCAAGAGGAGGGGAATGATGGAGTCCAAGGATCGTTGATTCAAGATCCTGTTCGTGTTCCGAGTGGGCCGGTGATGAGAGCTCGAGCTAAGAAGTTCAAGGAAGCTTTGCAAGGATTGATTCAAGAAGTTTGGGCTCAAGAGTTGATGAAGAAGCCCATTGGAGATGGCGGATCGGGCAGCCCGCGAGTTATTAATCTTATCAAGTGTGATTGGGCTGAAGATTAAGGACTTAGTTATTATTTTCGTGACTTTATTTTGCAGCCCATGTTTTGTGCCTTAAAAGGCTTTAATTTTGGGCTTTATTATGTTATTTGATGGGTTTGACCTATGGTTTGACTATACTTAAGTTATTTCATAGTTGGGCTAGGTTTAGATAGGTTTTTGAACACTATATATATGGCCCTTATGTCATGGCCGAAAATCACCTTTTGATCAATAATACTTTTGAGTTTATTTTCTCTCTTTGAGTTCTTCAAATTCTTCTTGATTATTCCAAGATGAATTCTCTATCCGGCGAATTAACGAGTTCATCATCCCTCGTTGTGTGTCATTCAGCGTCCCCGTGTGGCTCGACGACCGTCTCTTTGGGTTATAGGTTGTCTTTGACATTCCTATAGTACTTAGGGGGTTTAGATCATAGACGTATTGGGATATTTCCATCGGTTCGAATTTCTTCCTTCTGCATGCGGGAGTTTTACGGATCTGCGAAGGTTCGTATCCATTTGGTATCATTGCCGGATTGGCTTTTCTTCGAACCTGTCATTTTTTTATTTTTTTTAACACAAAACAAAGAAAGGTTAGTTAAACAGGATCCTCACCACCTCGCAAACACTCGTGTATCACTCAAGAAGATTCACTCAGCGCTCGTGTATCGCTCGATAACAATGGCTTTTACCCTCTATTAATCTCACCTCTCTTGCCTTTTTCCACTCAATTCTCTCTTATAAGCATTCAAATCCTCTCAATCTACCACCAAACTCTTACTAACAAACCAAAGAGCACGGAATAGGAAGAAAAGAATTTGGAAAAAGGCTACACAGAAACTGAACAGGAAGACTCTATATGACTCGAGGAACTAAAAAAAAAACCAGTTTGCATGTAACAAATTTTTAGAAAAGTGTTACACAGAAACTAGCTCAGAACGATCAGCACGACTCAAGGAACCCAGAAAACACAATTCCCCACAACCAAGACACGAACGAAAATAAACAAAGTGATAGCTATGAAAACCTAAACGCCCGGAAGACGATCTGGCTCTGGTGCCAAATGATACAAACCTTCGCAGATCCGTAAAACTCACGCACGCGGAAGGAAGAAATTCGAACCGATGGAAATATCCCAATACGTTTACGATCTAAACCCCCTAAGTACTATAGGAATGTGATCCGCCCTCACTTTAGGGGTGAGGGAGATGCAATGATAATCGATGTGTATAATCGAGTCGAATCCACAAGGAATGCAATGGCGAATGAGATTCAAGTAGTAATCCAGTTACTAAACCTACTATCCAAACTAACAAACTTCATATTTTGGTGTTTTCTTAATTCTATCAAACAATGTAATTGAGAAGTAACAAACTAGATAGCAACTAATAGCAAGAATTAACAAACAATAGTAGAAAGCTTGGTTCCAAATATAATCCGATAATCACAAGAGGCCTCAGTTTTTGGATTTGTTAGGATTAACCATTTTAATCTAATTCATATGGGAGTTCTATATCTTGTATACACTAATTCTTTTCTCAAAGCAATCAATGAAAGTAGATTAATGATCCGCCTTCACTTTAGGGGTGAGGAAGATGCAATGATAATCGATGTGTATAATCGAGTCGAATCCACAAGGAATGCAATGGCGAATGAGTTTCAAGTAGTAATCTAGCTACTAAACCTACTATCCAAGCTACAACATATCATGTTTTTGTGTTTTCTTAATTCTATCAAACAATGTAATTGAAAAGTAACAAACTAGATAACAACTAATAGTAAGAGTTAACAAACAATAATAGAAAGCTTGGTTCCAAATATTGTAATAGCCGTAAAGATCCGTATTTGGATAAATTAAAATTCCGAAGGAGGAAATAAATTTTCCGAGTATTTGAGATCAAGCACGGACGAAAATGAGCTTATGTGAATTTTTATAATATGTTGGAATTATTTCCAATGAAATCTCGAGAATTTTTGAGAATGAATGAATTATGGCAAGACAAGAAATTACCCGGAATGATTTTCGGAGAATGTTACTCCGTAAATATTTTACGGAAATAAGATGAGATTTGTGACTTAGAAGTAAGATTACATATTTATAATAGTGCAAGTGGGAGGAATTAAAAGAAAAAGAAGGAAGAAATTGTGTAAGTGTGCTAGTGTGTGTGTGCGTGTAAGTTGAGTGAAAGAGAGGGTGGTGTTCATCTCACCACCACTCAACAAGTTATGCAAGCCACACACCCACATCATCCTCCTCATAGCACACCACCCCAAACTTAGTGAGAGAGAGAGAAGCTCTCCCTTGTCTCTTCACCTTCAAACCCGCCGGCCACCTTCCCTCCTCTATTTCCGCCGCCGCCGGCAACACCTCCGGCCTCCGATCACTCCCAAAGTTCGCCCTCCCCCATATTTCGACCCATAGAACAAGAATCCGAGGTCGAAATCATGATCAAGAAGCTCTAAGTTCAACTTTCAAGGTTCAAAAGTTGGGTGATCAAACAAGTGTTCGAATTTCATCAAGCTTGAGGTACTTCTTGTTTCCTCCTGTTGGTTTGAACTTGATTTCGTGTTGTATGATATGATTCGAACTCCCCTCATCATGATTAAGATTCGGCCTTCTCAAGAAAAGTTCATGAATGATGATAATTCTTTCATATTTGTGTTCCTCGCGTCATTTGAAGATCATCTATGTATGTATTTGATCAATCGTGGATTTTTAGAGTGTTTTCGTGATGGTGAGATTTATAGAAAGCTAAGAACACAAGAATTTACATGGTTCGATCTTTGGGTAGATCTACGTCCACGGAGGAAAAGAGAATGTTTGTATTGAAGTCTTTTTAGCTAGTAAATACAGTGCCCTCCTCTTATCTTACAAAATGGCTCTATTTATAGAGAATTGAGGCCATGGGTGGTTGAGAGATCGTGGGTGCTGCCTTCGCATGTCCGTCCATACTCTGACCATCGCGGGTTGTTGAGAAATCGTGGGGCGGTCGGCTGGATTTGTTGACTTGTGCTATTGGGCTTTACTCTGGATGGGTTGATTTTTGGGCCGAGCAGATCTGGGCCGTTGGGCCACATCCTATCACATCCCCCCACAAAAGGTCAGAGAAGCGAGGTCATTGTAGAGAGATGTAAATTTCCTTGCCCTCGTGGGATTTTGACGAAGTTGAACTGCATAACGCCTCGTTTTGACGAGGTCGAGCTTGAAGTGCATTGTCTCATCGAAATTAAGATTTTGATGAAGTCGAACTGTATACCGCCTCATTTTGACGAGGTCGAGCTGGAATTGTATTGCCCCATCGAAATTAAGATTTCGACGAAGTCGAACTGCATACCGCCTCATTTTGACGAGGTCGAGCTGGAATTGCATTGCCCCATCGAACTTAAGATTTTGACGAAGTCGAACTGCATACCGCCTCATTTTGACGAGGTCGAGCTTGAATAGTCATGATATGAAAGGCACGACTGTTGGTGTCAGGATGGGTAGGACACGCGTGGCTTTTCTATTGGGGCAGGCGGAGAGGCGGGATTTGAAAAGGCGTGCCTTTGCTTATAAAAGCTTCCAATGTACGCTAGAAAATACTTTTCCCCCTCAATCGACTTCCAATTGCAAGCCAGAGAGAAAAACCCTAGATCCAAAATTCTGCAACCGCCGCCGCCGTTCAGTCTATTTCCCGGTGATTTGTAGTCGGAAAGAAAAAAAACTCTGACAAGTAAGTACTCTCTTATAATGGATTCTTCCTCTTCTTCCCAAGTAGGTACTGGTAGTGCGAATATAGAAGTTTCGCCTTCGCCGTCTAGGGGATTTCCGGCGAAGGTTTGGTTAAATGTACATACTCGCGCGTCAGTCCCGCCGGCGTTTCGAGAAATCGAATTCCCACCGCTGGTCGGGTCTAATACATCTCTGGCTAGCGCCTCCACCATGTCTGTATCTTATATGCAGGATTTGGCTCGCCGTTTTCTATTTCCCGAGTCAGTCGAACTGTTTTTGCCTCGTGACGTCGATAGGGGTAGTTCGCCTCCCATCGGTTTTTTTACCGTATATGAAGACTATCTTCATTTCGGTCTACGGTTTCCTTTAAATCTTTTTTTTGTCGAGCTCTTAGAAGAGCTTCAACTGGCGTTAGGTCAGTTGCAACCACCCTCTATCAAGCAGGTCGTTGGTTTTTGTTTCGAGGTCAGCCGCCGTGGTGGTACGCCTACTGTAGATTCGTTTCTTAGGTTTTTTAAACCTAAGTTTGGTCTGACGGGGTGGGTTTACCTTTCCCCCATTAGTAGGTTCAAGTTAGGGACGCCCACTAAGGTGCCGAACTGGCAGAAAAAATTCTTCTTTTGCCGGTGTGAAGGTGTGCTGTTGTATCCTTGGTCCAAGGATAAGTTCGCACCTCGAGACACCGGGAAACCAACCGGTGAGCTTGAGACGAGCTTGGTGAACCTCGGCCTCATTGAAAGGAATTATACCGAGGCCGAGCTCGCAAATTATGGGCTAAGCCCATATAACTCCATGTCCAATGCGGACTTGGGTGAGGCTCTGCTTCACTGATTTGTGTTATGTGGTCTTTTTCACTTTTACTGATATATATACTTTTCCTTTCTTTTTTTTTGTAGTGGACGCTCAAGCTATCCAGGTCGCTCTCCAGAACAAGAACAAGAGGAAGAGGCAGAAGCCTTCTGCTTCAGTGGTGGAGAAGGCGATGTCGGCGACATCGTCAGAAAGGACAACCGACCTTGGGTGGTCGGTGTCCGTGAGCTCCCAGTTGGACGCTCCCATCCAAAGCTCCTCCCCACTGCAAGTGGTGGGCCAACGACCTCAACGAACTTTACTTTTGTTGGATGATGAAGTGACGATCGTCGAGAATGGCCCGACCTCGGGCCAAGGACATGCACGGGAGATGTCATTCCCCGAGGTAAGCGTAAAACTGGGAGTACTTGTATATGGTGATTGTACCTTCTAATAAAATTCTGCCCTTTGGTTTGGGTTTTAGGAAGCCGAGGTGGCTTTGGACGGGTTACGAGGCTTGGCGAACTTCATCACAAGTGGAGTTGCCAAGTTCCAGAGAAAGACCACCGAGGTCGCGGCAGTGGAGGATCGGCTAATGGCTAAGATCTCTGTCGCTGAGGCCACGGCACAGGCAGCAGCGGACAGGGAGGCGGCAGCTTTGGCTGTTGCCGAAGAGGAGAAGAAGAAGGTTGCTGGGCTTGAGGCAGAAGTGGGTCGGCTGCGGACCCAAGTAGCCGGAGTGGTAGCTGGACAGGGAGGCGTGTTCCGCGCGTTGGTGGAACGATTCGTCCAGTCTACCCACTTTTCCTGGATGGCTGTTCAGCTGGTGACTGCCATGAGCACCCCGGTTGTCTCAGCGGTGATCGACGATATCGCCAAGGACATCCCGGACTTGGACAAAACCAAGTACGGGTATGCTACCATGACGGAGGAGGAGACACTGCGAGACTTCACCGAGGTGCTTCTGAAGTATACCTCTTCAATTCCGGTTGTCGAGCAGCTCTCCGCACAGAGGAGTACGCTCAATGAAGATGCTATTCGGCGATGTCCCGTTGACAGGTACGAACTCCTGGAGACGGTCATTGCCGACTTGCTGAAGACGCCGGTTAGGGAGAGGACCACCGAGGAGCCAGCCCGCGATGACCCAGAGGAGCCTGAAGCCGAACCAGAGGTCGGCCTTGAAGGAGAAAATCGTGATGGAGTCAACTGACGCTTTTCACGATTTTTTGCTTCTTTTTCTTTATTCCTTTTTTTTTTTTTCTAGCCTTGTACTTTGTCACCATTAGGGTGGCGTTTCATTAGCCGTGTTCGGCTATATTTAAAATAGCTTTTTGTTGAAACTTGCTTGTATTATTCTTTGTAGTCTGCTCCCGATTATTTTGATGCTTCTCACTTCGTAAAGCAAATTTTTGAGCTTCGCCGAGCCGTAGAAGTAGCCGAGCTCAATGCTTCGAACTGGAAGAGGCAAGCTAACAGCATCGAGATCGAAGCTAAAGTGAAACTTCGAACTGCTCAGGAAAAGCTTGACGAAGTGCATGCGAAATATCTGGAGCTCGATGACAAGTACCAGCAAGCTTTGGATACATCAAAACTTGCAAGGAGATTGTCACGGAGCATACGGAGTACGAAGCTATCGTTCACCGAGCTGGAGGATCCACCATTTCTGAAACCTATAGTGAAGTCAAGGAACTTCAAGCTCGGTGCCGAAGCTATAGGGATCAATATGGGAAGGATTCCTGGCAGGTTCGGGGTGCATTTGAAGAACTCCTCCGTGTGGCCAGCATCTACGAGACAGTTCTCGATCGCTTTCCGAAGTTGAAACGACGTATTATGTCAGAGCCTGAGTTCTCGACTTCGGTTACCCCTGATTCGGATCCGAGGTTACTTGACCATACTTCCAGAGAGTTCTTGGAAGGGGAATCTTCGAGGTCTGTCAACCCTGATCCTAAGATCGTCATACGCCATTCTCAAGAAATTTACAGTCAAGAGCGGCAGTTGGCATCTGGACGAGGTCGGGGTCGAGCGAGCCAAAATGTTCGAGGTAGAGGTCGAAGTTCGGCTCCCGGACGAGGTAGAGGTAGGCTTAGTGTTGATGATATTTTGAACTTTAATTCTGGCAGGGATTTTGCTAGAGATTGGCTCAGTTTTAGTCAGCCAAAACCTCCGGGTTCCTCGTCTTCTTAATGTAATAATTGTACATTTTTTTCCATTCAAACAACACGAAAATTTTTGCACTTGTGTTTACGTTTTCCATTCTTGTTTTTAACTAAGGTAGATTTCCTTGTTTTAAACGAAGGTAGCTTTCACATAGCCACTTCGTCGGGTGACGAAGTTTAGGCTTTCAGTTAGCCACTTCGTCCGGAGACAAAGTTTTGGCTTTCGGTTAGCCACTTCGTCCGAAGACGAAGTTTTAGCTTTCGGTTAGCCACTTCGTCCGAAGACGAAGTTTTGGCTTTCGGTTAGCCACTTCGTCCGAAGACGAAGTTTTGGCTTTCAGTTCCTTATTTATCGAATTTATCGATAGGGGTGGTCCCCTTACGCGCGTTTTAGGTGTTACTCCGAAGCGGAGCTTATTTGTGTATCCTCGTCAGGATTTTAAAATCAAGATACTTAATATAAACGAGAGAGAGACGTGCAAAATGCATGCAAATCATTTAAGCAAGTGAAGACTAAAAAATTTTAATTGAATGAAGTCCAAATAAGACAAAATTTACAAAGACGACCCGATCCTACGACCTAAATGGACTTGAACATTACTCTCTGTTTATACGAAGTACCTTTTCAAGTGAGTAATATGCCATGTACGGGGTATGGGCTCACCAGATAGGTGGGCGAGCTTGTACGACCCTTTTCCGAGGACTTCTTGAACTCGGTAGGGTCCTTCCCAGGTGGCTTCTAATTTGCCGAGCTTCTCCGTCTTACTGACCTCGTTATTCCGAAGTACGAAGTCGCCTATTTGGAGTTGTCGATGCTTCACTCGGCTGTTATAATACCAAGCTACTTGTTGTTTGTATCGAGCTTCTTGTATGTAGGCTTGTTCCCATTTTTCTTCTAGCAAATCCAAGTTAGTTCGAAGTCTGTCTTCGTTATCTTGGGCAGCGAAGTTGAGCGTTCGAGGGCTCGGCAAACCGATCTCTACCAGGATCACCGCTTCGGTTCCATACACCAAGCTGTATGGTGTTTCACCGTGTGATGTCCGCGGGGTGGTTCGGTACGACCATAGGACTTGGGGTAAGTTCGCCGCCCAATCTCCTTTGGCCTTATCGAGTCGGGTTTTTAACCCTTTGACTATCGTTCGGTTCGTAACCTCGGTTTGACCATTCGCTTGGGGATGGGCCACCGAGGTGAACTTTTTTTGGATGTGGAGTTCGTCACACCATTCTCTGAACGTCCTGTCTGTGAACTGGGTTCCGTTATCTGAGACGAGGACATGTGGAATGCCGAAGCGACAAACTATGTTCTTCCAAATGAAGTTTAGGGCGTTTTTACTTGTGATCCGTGCCAGTGGTTCGGCTTTGACCCACTTCGTGAAGTAATCGATGGCTACAATGAGGAACTGTAGTTGGCCAGGAGCTTTTTCGAACGGGCCGACGATGTCAATTCCCCACTGCATGAACGGCCAAGGGCTTTGTATGCTGGCCAGTTTGGTCTGTGGCAATCTCAGAACCGTTGCATGGATTTGGCACTTCGGACACTGCTTGACGAGGTCGGTAGCGTCTTGGAACATGGTGGACCAATAGTACCCCCACCTCATGACCTTTTTGGACAGGGCGCGGGCCCCGATGTGACTGCCGCAGGAGCCTTCATGGACTTCGCGCAGTGCGTAGTTCGCTTGGTTGGCCCCCACACATCTTAGGAGAGGATGGAGGTAGGATTTTCTATACAGTATTCCCTGTTCCAGGACGTACTTTGTGGATTTAGCCAGGAGCTTCCTAGCCTCGGCCTTATCGGTTGGGAGTTCGCCATTTCCTAAGTAGCTGCGAAGTGGAGTCATCCAATTTGGTCCACCTTCGTTTACTACATTACCTTCGGCATCATCAATACTTCGGAACTGTACTTCTTCCACCGGAGGGATCGTTGATGATGACGTGAGTTTGCTTAGTGCGTCAGCTCGCCCATTATCTCCTCTTGGGATTCGCACCAACTCAAAATACGAGAAGCTTTGTTGTAGGATCTTGGCCTTATGGAGGTATTTCTTCATTTCTTCTCCTTTGGCCTCGTATTTGCCTAGGATATGGTTCACTACGACTTGGGAGTCACTGTGAATTTGAATGGCCCTTACTTGGAGAGCTTGGGCTAGACGAAGTCCAGCGATTAGAGCTTCGTACTCCACTTCATTATTTATGGTCGGGAAGTTGAACCGGAGTGCGTGGGCGGTCTCCTTACCTTTCGGGCTGATGAGTAAGACCCTGGCTCCGCTTCCTTTGTTGCCTGATGCCCCATCCACGTAGACCTTCCAACAGTCTTGCGGCGGTGGCTTCAGTGCCTCGGCTTTTGATTTATCCTTAGTGGGTTGCCCTTTAATGGCTTGGCGAGGAACAAAGGAAATCGCGTGCTCGCTGAGTTCTACAGCCCATTTAGCGATTCGCCCGGACGCTTCTGGTTTTGTAAGCACTTGCCGAAGTGGGAGGTCGGTCAGCACTTGTATCTGATGTGCGTGGAAGTACGGTCAGAGTCTCCTTGCTGCTTTCACCAATGCAAGTGCGACCTTTTCCAAAGGTTGATACCTCATCTCCGGCCCTTTTAGGGCTCGGCTATGAAATAGATGGGTAACTGATGGCATTTTTCTTCTCGCACCAGGACTGCACTGATTGCCTTGTCCGAAGCGGCGAGGTATAGGGAGAGGACCTCACCCTCTTTTGGTACAGATAAGTGTAGGGAGATTTGCGAGGTACTTCTTCAAGCCATCGAAAGCTCCCCTGTGCTCGTCGTTCCATTCGAAGCTCAGCGCCTTCTTTAGTATCTTGAAGAATGGGAGTTGCTTTTTAGCGGCCTTGGATAGGAAACGACTCAGGGCGGCTAGGCAGCCCGTCAGTTTGTGCACATCATGGATTGACTTCGGCACTTGCATTTCTTGGATGGCTCGGACTTTTGATGGGTTGGCTTTTAACCCTTCGCGTGAAACCCAACACCCTAGAAATTTTCCAGATCGGACCATAAAAGTACACTTTTCTGGGTTTAATTTTAGGTTCACTTTACGAAGTAGGCTGAAAACAATTTTAAGGTCGTTTACACAAGTGGCGATTTCCTTGCTTTTTACGACTATATCGTCCATATACACTTCGACTATACTATCGATGTGGGCTTCAAAAATCTTGTCGACCATCCTTTGGTATGTAGCTCCAGTATTTTTCAGTCCGAAGGGCATCTTTTTGTATGCGTAGACGCTGAAGTCTGTGACGAAGGCAGTCTTCGGCGCGTCCTCGACGTTCATGAGGACTTGGTGGTATCCCTTGTATAGGTCCAAGAAGTTGAACACCTTGTGGCCAACAAGAGCTTCGACCTTCTTATCAATGTTGGGGAGGGGGTAGCAGTCTTTCGGGCAGTGCTTATTAAGGTTAGTGTAATCAATACACATCCACCACCCACCTCCTTGCTTTTTCACCATCACGGGGTTGGCCAACCAGGTCGGATATTTTACTTCGAATAAAATATCGGCCTTTTGCAGTTGCCGAACCTCG
The DNA here is from genome assembly GCA_001642375.2 of Mentha longifolia. Lineage (NCBI taxonomy): Eukaryota > Viridiplantae > Streptophyta > Magnoliopsida > Lamiales > Lamiaceae > Mentha > Mentha longifolia. Next base: position 29,275,923 of record CM038115.1, read on the forward strand.
TCATGGATCACTTGGTTTCTTTCAGCTGCGAAGGCTCGCTGCTTCTGCCAAACTGGTTTCACCTCAGGGTCGATGTTGAGGTGATGAGTGATGACGCTTGGTGCCACCCCGGTCATGTCTAGCGGCGACCAAGCGAAGACATCTCTATATTACCGAAGTAGCCGGATAAGTTGACTTCGGCTCGTTTTCGCCGACGAACCCTACTTTGACGACCTTGGCAGGGTCATCTTCGTACAATGCGATGTCTTCTACCAGCTCGATGGATGGAGGCGATGTCGGCTCCACCTCTTCGGGTTTCTGTAGTTGCTACGCTTGGGGGTGCTGATTCCTAACACCTCGGAGTGCGACCTGCATGCACTCCTTAGCCTGTTGCTGGTTTCCCCGAAGCATGATCACTCCGTTTCTAGATGGAATTTTAATCGTCAGGTGGTAGGCCGAGAAGATCGCCTTCGTCGCTATTAGCCAATCCCTTCCTAAGATGATGTTATAGGGGGAGCTGGCTTTTACGACGAAGAAGTGGATTATCTTCGTAGTGGACAACAGGCTCTTTCCAACTGTCACGGGCAGTGAAATTATGCCTTCCGTCGTCGTCTTTTGTTGCGTGAAATTCTTTAGCGGCATGGGTGCTGGCCTTAGACGTGCTTCTTCGATATCGAGCTTATCGAAGCAGTCTTTAAAGAGCACACTCACAGAGGCTCCACTATTAATAAATACGCGGTGGACCAATTTGTTGGCCACCACGGCCTCGATTATGGTGGCATCTTGATGAGGCACCGCATGGGGAACTGGGTCATCACTGGAAAAGGTGACGACCTCATCCTTTTTGAACCTTTTTTGGTTGGGTTCTTCCCGTTGTTGACTTCGGGCCTCAGCTTTCAACGATGACCTCATTGTGCCTTCGGGCATTCCGGTGATGGCAGTGATGACTGCATCATATTGAGCTTGATCTTCATCCTCATCCTCGTCATCGTGCTTTGGCCTTTTGTCATTTTGCGGGGCACAGTTATTGCCTCTCCTATTTTTCTTTCTTTTGCCCTTCCCTTGAGGTCGGGCCTCTCTCTGGTCGCGACTTTGGTACAGTTTAAGGGTACCGTCGCGTACCATGTGCTCTATGTCCGAGGCGAGGTCCCTACAGTCTTCGGTTTCGTGACCGTAGTCATTATGGAGCTTGTAGTATTTCTCCTTGGATCGGCGTTTTGACCCACCTCGGGATAAGGACGGTGGCTTCTCAAACAAGTTTGCGTGAAGCTCGTATATTTCGGCCCTGGATTTTGTCAGTGGTGTATACTGACTTCGGTCTTGGTTGGGCCGAGGTCCTAAGCGGGACTCGAGGAGTCCTCGCTGTAACCTTTCGAGGGTACTTCGGCTGCCTTGCCATGGTCGGTGCGCTCCTCTTTTTTTCTCTTATCGTTGTTTTCGGGCCGATCTGCTGCCCGCTTTTTCCGATCGGCCTCATCCGCCTCTGTGAATGTATCGGCAATCCTCCATAGCTGTCTGGAGGTCGTTGGGCGTGCCTTTACGAGCTCTCTGAAGAGAGTTCCGGACTAAATGGCATTTTGGAACGCCGAGATAAGCACGTCGTCGGAGAGACGATCGACTTTAAGGCTCTCGTTATAAAACGAGCCAAAAAATCACAGATCGTTTCTCCCCGCCCCTGCCTTAAGGTTAGGAGCTGGGCTGGGCTGATCTTCACCTCGGCTTTTTGAAAGAAGCGACGCTCAAAGGCGTCGAGTAGGTCGGCATACGACCTTATGCTGCCATTGGGGAGGCTATCAAACCAGGTCCTAGCGTTGTCCACTAGCAGCTCGGGGAAGACTTTACACATGTAAATGTCTTCGGCCAGTCCCTGGTTCATCATGTTGTATTGGAACCGGGATAGAAAGTTGCTGGGGTCTTGCGACCCGTTGTAAGGCGGGATAGGAGGTACTCTATACGTCGACGGGAGGAGAGTATAGAGTATCCTAATAGTGAAGGGGGTCGAGATTCGACTGTAGACGGTGAATCTTCCCTGGTAGGCGTTTCCTTCGTCACGCCGAGGTGGAACGGCGTTTTGACGAGGTGACGTTGATCCGCGCTGAGGTGAAGCCCGGTCGTTCCCACGGCGATTGTTCTATCGCCTTTGGGGAAGTTCGGCCTCCCTGTCTCCAACGATCTGGAGACTTGGGGATCGCCTTTATGACGGTTCGACTCCGTCTTCTCTGTTTTGACTTAGTTGTCGATGTTGATCGACAAACTTATGAAAGTCCTGCTCGTGGAGGTCCAGGTACGCCTTCAGTGCGTCTCCAAGCTCGGGTTGGAGTTCGGCGTTGCCGCGTCGACTGCCACCCCGATCGGGCCCGCCGCTGCTAGCTGAATCTCCAGACGGGACATCTTCCAGATGGCCTTCAGGAGTTCGGCGAATGGGCTGTTGGTCACGTCGGATTTGGGAGACAGTTTTCTGAGCTTGACTAACGTCACCCTCTTCCTCGTTGGCTGACGTGTAAGGCAGATTGGTGAAGGGGTCAGCTTGTTTCTATTTTGCTTTGGCGGCAGCGGCGGCAGCAGCAGTGGTGGCGGAGCGGGTTGGTCTCACCATCGTATCTTTACTCAAAACGCGCTGATTGGTTTCACAAAATTTCTCGATTTCCCACAGACGGCGCCAGTGATCGATCGTGGATTTTTAGAGTGTTTTCGTGATGGTGAGATTTATAGAAAGCTAAGAACACAAGAATTTACGTGGTTCGATCTTTGGGTAGATCTACGTCCACGGAGGAAAAGAGAATGTTTGTATTGAAGTCTTTTTAGCTAGTAAATACAGTGCCCTCCTCTTATCTTACAAAATGGCTCTATTTATAGAGAATTGAGGCCATGGGTGGTTGGGAGATCATGGGTGCTGCCTTCGCATGTCCGTCCGTACTATGACCATCACGGGTTGTTGAGAAATCGTGGGGTGGTTGGCTGGATTTTTTGACTTGTGCTATTGGGCTTTACTCTGGATGGGCTGAGTTTTGGGCCGAGCTGATCTGGGCCGTTGGGCCACATCCTATCAGTATTGTTGAAGCTCCCTTCGATTTCCTTCATAACCAAATGAGTATAGCTATTATATGAACTTCCTTTATGATGTTCTTGACAAATCCTTGCTAAATTGATAGCTCAATGAGTGATAGAGTCGAATTCCTAAACATTGATCACGTTTTTAAACTAGACATTTTATCGAACAGTTGGCGTGCACGTTTTGTTCAGCATTTTCGAACCCTTTCCCGACTCTATCTCATTTCGGGTCCTAAATAAAAGTTGTAGCTCATGTTCTCAGCTATCTGTAGCTAAAATTTCATCTTGATCCGAGTTCATATGCATCGGTTATGACAAATTGAAATTCAAATCTCATCTCTTTTGAAATCTGAAAAACAGCCCACTTGCGGGCTAAACTGAGAACAGCTCCTTTGAAATTCGACATTTATTCTTCTTCCATGTTGAATTACGTTCCATTAGCCTTCTATACATATCTCGTTCACTCAAAACGGAGTTCGTATGAATTTACTATGATTTTTCAAAGTTTATATATCACTCTGCCAAAACTGAAATACCCCAGCTGCCATGTCATTTTTAAACCTCTATATGAGGCGTTTTCGTTGCTTTTCTGAGTGTAACCGTGAGACATGAAATTATTCTACACACTCTGAATTACAGTTTGATAGTTTGAACAGTCTCTCATTATAAGTATTGAATGACTTATGGCCTTTCAAAGTCAGTACTGTAAACCTGCCCTGTTTCTGTTTTCAGAACTCATGACCTTGTTTGATGATTGTCCATATCCCAGCTCGTGTAAGATAAAAATCTGGATTTTAAGTATATCATACCTATATGTCTTAGAATTCCAGATTGATAAGCCAAGCCTTGATTCAGTTAGCCATTTGTGAGAAACAATTATTCTCCTAAAGTGTCGCAAAACTGTTCTCATTATTGAATCGAGCCAAAGATTGATTCATGGATTCTAATATACTCATTCCCCGAATCAGGAATTGATTGTATTAGAAAGATTAGCTTCCTGTGTTTCCATTCATGTGTCATGTGCCTTCATTGATAATCAAATACTCAAGTTATAGCCAAACCGTTCAAGTGTGGCAAATCTGCCAAGCCTTGTATCAAATGTTCAACTCCTATCCATCTTTGAATCATGAATATTCTTTGTCTAGCTTTAACCACCGACTCTTCAAGTTCATTAAGGACCTTCATTAATCCTCATTTCACTCTCACACGTTCTTAGCCAATGAGATTAAGTAACTAAGTATGAGATAAGATGGGATAATGTTAAGTATATAAGAGATTAAGTTACTAAGGAAGATAGAGTATAAGTATATGCTTACTTATAAACTAGTATTAACCTATTATGCTTGTAAATAGGTTAATAGCTATGGAGGCAATGAGATAAGAGGATTCAAAGTTGACCGATTGCTTGCTTGATTGCTACCTTACGGTGGGCTTTACTTCCAAACATATTTTGAGTTATATTATGCTCTGATATTTACAAAATGAAAACTGTTTATCCATAAAATGTTTTTGTGCGCTCTACATGTTTAATGCTCTGAAGTTAATCGATCGAGGTTCTTAGTTCAGTCTTAGACACTAACTTTGAACTGTGTATACACCCGGATAGTATTGCGATTGATTGATCTCTCTCGTGTGCTATCGATGAATGGGACTCTCTGGGTTTCGACCCGAAGTCGAAAATGAATGATGCATGGGACTCTCTGGGTTTCGATCCGAAGTCCAAAATGAATGATGAATGGGACTCTCTGGGTTTCGACCCGAAGTCCAAAATGAATGTTAATGGACCCGACAGTGGCTAGAGGTCCGGGGTCACAGTAAGAGTAACTGTAAAGTGTGAGAAATGCGCGCTAAGAAAAATGATGATGTTTTGACATACTTGGATGTATTTCTTTTACAAAACCTTCCAGGTTATGTCTTATGATAATGGATAAACTGTATTTTGTTTTTGATAAACTGTATATCAAATGCTAAGCCCACTGAGTACATTAGTACTTAGCCCAAATATTTTCCAAATGTTTTCAGGTTAAGCAGACAGTGCTGACGGGGCAGAGCTGAGGCGAGGGTTCTCCTTTTGTTAATAAGCTTCCGCTAGTTGCTCATCTTTTGTATTCAACTCTCGACTTTGTTCCTTGAAGTTGTTATGTCTTTTGATAAGAGCTTAGACTCTTTAACTTCTTTTTATGTATTAAGTCTATCCTTTATATCTATGGTTGAGCCATTTGAACTTAAACGATCCTTATGCTATGAATGAACGTATCTCTTTATTATCTCTTGTCATTTTCGATTTTAGGTTCCTTCCTTTTATAAGGGAAATGTTGTCAAATTCTTTGGGCACATTATCCAGTTTATTTATATAAGATAAGTTTTCCCCTTTCTTTCCCCGCCTCTTTCTTCCAACCTCAGTCGCGTCCTGATTCATGATTTCTTCCTCCTTCGAGAATTGGGGCGTGACAAATATAATCTGATAATCACAAGAGGCCTAGGTTTTATGATTTGTTAGGATTAACCATTTTAATCTAATTCATATGGGAGTTCTATATATTGTATACACTAATTCTTTTCACAAAGCAATCAATGTAAGTAGATTAACATATGACATCTATCTCCTACTAGGACTCAAGATGCATGCATTAACTCCTAATGACACAATTAATATCTAGAATCTCCTAATAGCAAGAATTACTAATATGTTGTGATTTGATGCTAAGTGCTATGAATTAAAGCCTACTAAGCATTTAACCAAACACCTTGTATGCACTCAATGATGGCCAATCAATCATGCAATAAAATTAAGTCCCAAACCACAAGACATATGAATTAGAAAGTAAATCCAACAACAAAATCCAAAAACCTAGTGATCTAGATCATATCTTCATATATTGGAACCAAAAGGAAATTTAGCTAGACATAATTGAAGGAATTAAACCATAAAAAGTAAATGAAATCATGCTTAAAAGATAGAGAATTTAATAAGGAAGAAGAAAATGGTCTTAAATCTTGAATCCACAAAGTAAAGCTCCATCAATCTTGAATTTACTAAAAGGAAAGAGGGAAATATTTCTAGGGTTCTAAAATATTAAAGTATGCAAAATATACATCAAAAAGGGAAGAATTTGGGGTTAAATACATTGAAAATCATATTCGGGTCGAATTTGGTCGAACCGGGATGAAATGGAGCGAACCGGGACCAAAACTCGCATGACCGGCGGCTTGGGTGCGGGGCACCGGCAGTCCAGTGGACCGCCGGTCTCTCTGTAGCAAACGGTGGCCTGGGTGTGGTGGACCGGCGGCCCAGTGGACCGCCGGTTTGGGTCGCCGGTTTGCCGCCCATCCGTCTTCTCTTGCGCAATGTTTTCGTTTTTGCTCGTTCTCTCTCGTCCGAACTCCGATTCTCGAACCGCTTTTTGCTACAGACTCCTAACGAACTCCTTTTCGACATGGAATGATCAAATTGGCCAAATGAGTTCTTCATTATTCCTGCAAAAAGCATAAAAAGACTCGAGAGAACAAGGAAAACATAAATGAAATTAAACTAGTGAAACCCTAACTTTATAACTTTGAAATTCCACATTTTTAAGCACAAGTTTCACTCTAATTAATCTCGATTCCTACTCATTTCTGGCCCTCGATCCTTAGCTACATGAATGTTCTTTCCAATTCTTACAAAAATATATCGAAAACCGAAACAAAATGAGAAATGTAAAAAGTATGCTACAAGTTAAGAAACCCTAGCATTTCTAACATTTAAGCATATCAATCGAGACTCAAACACATGTAAAATACACTTGACATGCATATAAAATACGTGTTAATCAATTAACCTATGACATCTATCTCCGACTAGGACTCAAGATGCATGGATTAACTCCTAATGGCACAATTAATATCTAGAATCTCCTAATAGCAAGAATTACTAATATGTTGTGATTTGATGCTAAGTGCTATGAATTAAAGCCTACTAAGCATTTAACCAAACACCTTGTATGCACTCAATGATGGCCAATCAATCATGCAATAAAATTAAGTCCCAAACCACAAGACATATGAATTAGAAGGTAAATCCAACAACAAAATCCAAAAACCTAGTGATCTAGATCATATCTTCATATATTGGAACCAAAAGGAAATTTAGCTAGACATAATTGAAGGAATTAAACCATAAAAAGTAAATGAAATCATGCTTAAAAGATAGAGAATTTAATAAGGAAGAAGAAAATGGTCTTAAATCTTGAATCCACAAAGTAAAGCTCCATCAATCTTGAATTTACTAAAAAGGAAAGAGGGAAATATTTCTAGGGTTCTAATTAAAGTATGCAAAAGATACATCAATTAGGAAGATTTTGGGCTTTAATACATAAAAGGTGAGTCTTGGGTCGAGTTGGACCGAGTTGGACGAACCAACTCCGTCAAGAAATATAGGAAGGGATGGCGGCGGCCTGGCCGGCCGCCGCCTAGGTTGTCGCACATTCTGCCCCTTAGCCGGTCAGCCGGCAGCCTGACCAGCGGTCCAGCTGGTCGCCGTCTGGGTCGCCGGCTCCCCTTGTCCCGGTCGACTCTTCTCTCATTCGATTCCTTCTTCAGTTCTTTCTTCGATTCTCGATTTCCTTTCTTCCAACTGGCTTTTGACCTTCTAATTCCACCTCTTGAAGCTCGATTCATCCTCGTTTCTGGTCCTCGATCTCTAGATACTTCAATCCTCTTCAATTCCTATAAAAATAGATCAAAAACTGAAAGAAAACAAGAAGAATAGAAACTATGCTATAAGTTCAAAAAACCCTAGCATTCTAACATTGAAACACACAAATCGAGCTTCAAACACATTCAAAACACACTCAACATGCACATAAAATACGTGATAATCACTCCCCCAAACTTAAGCCATTGTTTGTCCCGAACAATGAAACGAACAATCAAAACACTTAACACGTATGGAGTGTGCATTTTGAGTTCCTCGATGCCTCATATCACCTCAAAAACTATTTTTATTCAAAGAAATTCTCAAGTCAAACTAAACATTCATAAGATCAACCATTATCCTAACTTAGAATTCAATCACTCAAGCACTTTAAACTCTAGACCTCTCAAGGAACATGTGTATCACTCGATCCCTCGATATATGGAAATGGTAACCACTCATCAAAATCATGCAATACACATCTTTAACCATAAGCTTGCCTATCAACTCAACTTCTCAATACTACCATGCATGCACAAATTAAGATCAAAAAGATCTATATTAAGCTTGTAAAGGACATTGGTTAAGGTAGGGAATTATAGGCTAAGTGACTCAAATTTTCATCTAAGCTCCGTCACCTCCTTTCTTCACCTTTCTAGTATGATTTTTTTTTTTTTTTTTTTTTTTTTTTTTTTTTTCTATCTTCCACCTTATCCAACCCTTTTTTATCAAATGAACTCAAGCTTCTACCAAACATTTAAAGAAACACTCCTTTATGCTCTTATTGTTTTTATTTTTATTTTTTTTTCAATAAGAACTTTGTTCTTATTCTTTTCTTTTCTAACATTGAGCTTGTAGGAGTGTTCTTTCAACTCAAAGCAAATCTTAAGACCCTTTACCATCACCCACCATTCTTTATGAATTTTCAACATTCATCAAGGTTCCCTTAACCATCCTTCACCCCCTATCATCCGGTTCAAGAAGAAAAGGCTCTATTCAAGGCTCAAAATGGGACGACAATGGTAATGAAAGATAGGTTAGTGTTTAGGGAAAATGGGCTATTCAATGATGGCCTATGATCATCTCCTAATCATACAAACATGTAGTACTTCTAACAAGAGTATCAAGGCAAGTTCTAGTAAAGAGAATGCAATGCAAGATCAAGCTCTCAAGAAAGGATGTTAACTATGTAAAATGCATAGTTTAAGGCTCAAAATCCTCTCAAGCTTTTTGTCTAGAGCCTAAGTGCCTAAGATCAATCCTTCCAAGCTATTCAAGAGAAATAACCCTAATCATGCTTGACTCAAACTTGAAAAATTTCAAAAATGTCACCATTTTAGCATCAATCATTGGCATCTCACCCAAATGCACTTGAGCAATTAAACATGTTCTTTCACACTCAAGCATGCAAGCATTCATTCAACTTTTCCAACTCAAAACTCTTCAATTTTTCAAAAACTTTCACATTCAAGCTCACGATCAAAAGCCATCAAACCAAAGAAGAACTTTTCACAATTTATGCTCATTTACCCAAACTCATCAAAATCAAACATCAAGCATTTAACATTCTTTCCTTAACCCCAATCTTCCTTTCAATGAACAAAACACACAAACACAACATGAAAACATATTAAACAAACAAAAGCAAACCAAACTTTCACCTTCATACTCCAAACAACACCTTTCACTCTAAAACCAACCATATTTCCAAATTTCAAATCAAAAACTTCTCCATCAATCCACCAAACATACAAGATTAACCCAAGGATACACAAAGTCATGAAACTATTAACCAAATAAAGCAAGCAAGAAAGGAACAAGTAAAGGAATGCAAATGACATAAAATGTAAGTAATTTAAATTTCTTATCCTACCCCCTCCCCCAAACTTATTTTAGAAAATAAATTCTAAAATAAATTTGGAGGGAAAGATATATAAGAAATTTAAATTACACTCACAAAGGTCCAAGCTATGGTGGAGGAAGTAGGGGCCATGTCACCCCTTGATTGACTTGGTGCATCCGGAAACTCTCCAATAATTCCATGATCGAGTGTGCTTGTTTTTCCATCCTTTCACTTCTTTGTGCTTCCTCAAGTGGAGTGATTCGCATTGAAGTTACTTCTTGCCTCATCACAATGACTTGTGTATCAAGGGATTTAAATCCACGCTCCATGCTTGCCATCCTACCCTCAAGGACTTCAAACTTCTCTTCATACCCTCTTCCATTTGGAACTTGCTCTCTTCTTGAACTTGGATCTCCTCTTGACATTGGCTCACCCCTTGTAGAATCCTCCATTTCCTCATCTTCTTGAGCAAAAGGCATTCCCTCACCCCCCATTGTGTACTTATCTTCTTCTCCATACTTGAAAATATGATTATCCTTGATGAATTTATGAGTGGGGGTGTTCAAGTGCCAATTTTCACGATCATGGAGATCGGTTACCAACACACTCATGGCATTTGGAAGAGGGAATGTCTCATCATCCTCTTGAATGAAGTAAAATGGAGGTCTAGATGATACAATGAACCTCACATTTCTTAACTTCTCAACATCAATCAAATATGAACCTCTCATCGGAGAATAACCACCAAGATCATGCTTGATTTTCTTAGCCAAAGGGCTGAGCATTCCTCCTATGTTAATCTTCCCACTTGTCGCCTTTGCTTGCTTCATGACTTGAGCAAGGAAAATGTGAGAAAAACTTATGTGCCTCTTTGTTAGCATGGCTTGGATAATGAACAGATCATCAACTAGAACTGAAGTGTTTTCCGTTTGGGCCACCATAGTATGAGCAAGGATCTTCAATACCATTCTAAGCACCGGATTTCTCACCTCATTTGACTTTGAGTAACCCGCTCTAAAGCCTTCCATTGTGATTGGAGCAAGTTTATTCCACATGAAACTATGCTCATAAGCTATTTCCACCAACACATCACCTCCATGTGGCACTCCAAAAATGTCATCTATCTCATCCAAACTCAACTCATGATGCTCTCCAAATAATTGAAATTTGAGGCTTTGCATAGTGTGGATGCTCTCATCTTCCAATGTGCTCATGACTTCAAGAACCACCTTTTCATAAGTCCTCCTATCTTCAAGAGTGTCGTCTAGGATACTTCCCCATCCTATATTATCAAATAGGGCTTTGATATTGTCATAAAGCCCTAACTTCACCAATGTCTCCTTAGATGAGAATTGAGTTGGTATAATGGTTCTTGACACAAGAACGGCAAATCTTGCTCTTTCTTCATAAGATTCCAAGTGAATATCATGAGCTTCCAGTGTCTTCGGATCTCTTCTTGGTATTTGTGAAGATGAAGAAGCATCATTTCTCCTCTTTTTGGAGAGAGAGGCAATCAATTCCTTAGAAGTGATGGTGGCATTTCCTTTTCCTTTAGAATCCTTATTCCTACAAACCACAAGCAATGCCAAGTGAGATTTGAGAAAATAATCCAAACTTTGTCAAGGTGTAAGCAACACTTCACATAGTCATCACCCCCCATTTGGCATTCATATTTCCAAGAAATGAAATTTCTAATCATATGCATAAATATTCAAATGAAACTTCAATTCAACAAGAATAATGCCATGAATTTTACTTTGTAAATCAAGAATTTATGAATTCATACCTTCTTTAAGCCTTAAAACACTCAAGAAATGATTTTCTAACTAAAAAGTGAGCATATTCCTCAAAAATTCATGAATCATGCAAACCTTTATTCAAGCTCATTTCAAGTATGCCTAAGTGCATAAAAGAAGCATAAATACAAACCAATGCATGCTCATTTCTACATGGTTCATCCACAAATTTCTTCACAAAATCAAGAAAAACCCTAATTAAGAATTCCTACTTAATTCCATAAAAATGATGAAGTAAACACTCATACCACTTCATATCTTGCAAGTAGAAACTCATGTGAGTAAGGGTATAGAGCACATTACCTCATCTTCTTGAAGAAACTTGAAGAAACTCAACTCTTTAACCAAAAGAACCACATTTTCGTTTTTTGAGTTAGAGTGGATGAAAAAGTGAATTATTCGGTTCAAAATGTAGATTTTGGGATGGGTAATGAACCTATGGAAGGAATTAACTCAATTCTAAGTGATTTGAGAGTAATTAGATGAGGAAAATCTAGGTTTTTAGAGTGAGAAAGTGTGTTTATTCTAAGACAAGAAGATGAAAAACATGAAATGCAAGAAAGTGAAATGAAAAAAATTCAAAAATAGAATTTTAAAGGGGGAAGAGGGCCAGCGGCGGCCTGGCTGGTCGTCGCCTGGGTCGCCGCCTGGACCGCCGAGAATGCTGCATGCCAGCCACCCAGCCGGCGGCCTGGCCGGCGGTCCAGCCGGTTGCCGGCAGCTCGCCCATCGTCTTGTTTCGGCCGTTTCTGACGCTTTTCTCGACCTTTTTCGACCCTTTTCGAAGCACTGGGCCCTTCTCGACTTCCTTTTGATTCTCCCTAAGCATTTTCCAACCTTCTTTTTCAACATTTTCTATTTTTTAGGGTTTTTCTAAAAAATTAAATAAAAAATGAAACAAACGCAAAAATCAAAAAATGAAATAAAAACTCACAAAAATAAAAAAGAAAAGGATACGTGTTGAGGTGCCTCTCAACAAGTGCTTTGTTTAACGTCGTAGAGCTTGAGTCAATGTCCATTAACAACGAAGGTAGAACCATCATTCTTGAGAAGTTCGAATGTGCCATTCTTGAAACTCTTACTCACAATGTAAGGACCGGTCCACCTTGATTTGAGTTTTCCGGGGAAAAGACGAAGACGAGAGTTAAAGAGAAGAACCTCGTCTCCCGGAATGATCACCTTGCTTTGAATCTCCAAATCATGAAACTTCTTGGCTCTTTCCTTGTAAATCCGAGAATTTTCATAGGACTCGTTTCTCCATTCCTCTAACTCCACAAGATGGTTCTTCCTATTCAATCCGGCCTCCTTAAACTCAAGATTAATCCTCTTTATAGCCCAAAACGCCTTATGCTCAATCTCCAAAGGTAAGTGACAAGACTTTCCAAAGACAAGTTGATACGGGGACATACCAATGGGGGTTTTGTAGGCGGTTCTATAGGCCCACAATGCATCATCAAGTTTCTTTGCCCAATCCTTTCGAGTAGTGATTGTTTTCTCCAAGATTTGCTTGATCTACCGGTTTGCAAGCTCCGCTTGACCATTGGCTTGAGGATGGTAAGGAGAGGTAATCTTGTGCTTCACTCCATATTTAGCAAGAACACTTCCCAACCACTTGTTATTGAAGTGAGACCCTCCATCACTAAGTAAAGCCCTTGGAGTTCCAAACCGAGTCAAGATGTTCTTCTTCAAAAACTTGATCACAACCTTGGAATCACTAGTCGAAGTTGGAATGGCTTCAACCCATCTTGAAACATACTCAATAGCAAGAAGGATATAAGAGAAACCACAAGAATTAGGGAATGGTCCCATGAAGTCTATCCCCCAAACATCAAACAACTCAACCTCAATCATGATGTTTTGAGGCATCTCATCCCTCTTAATGATATTTCCCTTCCTTTGACATCTATCGCAATTCTTCACAAAGGTTTAGCAATCCCTAAAAATTGAAGGCCAATAGAATCCACTTTGAAAAACCTTCCAAGCCATACGATTTACCCCAAAATGACCCCCATTTGGTCCCTCATGACAATCTTCAATAATCTTGAGCCATTCACCTTCCATAACACATCTTCTATAATAAGACCATCGACACATCTCCTCCATAAGTACGGATCTTGCCAATAATAGAACTTCACATCTCGAAGGAACTTTGCCTTTTGATAATCCGAGAGATTTGGTGGCAATTCTCGAAACATAAGGTAATTAGCAAAGTTGGCAAACTAAGAATCTTTGCACTTCAACACCATAATCTTCTCATCCGGAAAACACTCATTGATACTCAATCCCAAGTCTTCACCTTCAACCGGCTTTTCAAGCCTTGACATGTGATCGGCTAGCACATTATCAACTCCTCTTCTATCACAAATCTCCATGTCGAATTCTTGTAGAAGGAGAATCCAACAAATCAAACGAGGCTTTGCATCCTTCTTGGCCATGAGATGTCGTATAGCCATATGATCTGAATAAACAATGGTATGATTCCCAACAAGATATGACCGGAATTTGTCAAAGGCAAAGACAATGGCCAAGAATTCCCTCTCCGTTGTTGTGTAGTTCCTTTGAGCAACATCCAAAGTTCTACTAGCATAATGAATGACCCGAAACACTTTATCTCGCATTTGCCCCAAGACCACTCCTAAAGCATAATCACTCGCATCACACTTTAAAATGAAAGATTCACTCCAATTAGGCTTGATTATAATAGGAGTGGAGATGAGGGCTTTCTTCAATGCCTCAAATGCTTTCAAGCATTCTTCATCAAAATCAAACTTCACATCTTTTTGCAAGAGATTACACAGTGGTTTTGTAATCTTTGAAAAACCTTCAATGAATCTTCTGTAGAACCCCACGTGACCAAGGAAGCTTCGGATTGATTTCACATTTGTTGGGGGTGGATGCTTCTCTATGGCAAAAATCTTGGCTCTATCAACTTCTAAACCATCTCTAGAAACCTTGTGCCCAAGCATAATTCCATCTCTAACCATGAAGTGGCACTTCTCCCAATTCAAGACAAGAGAAGTGTCCTTACACCTTTGCAACACCTTTGTGAGATTATCCAAACAAGAATCGAAGATCTTCCCAAAAACTGAGAAGTCATCCATGAATACCTCCATAATATTTTCAATCAAACCTCCAAAGATAGACATCATGCACCTTTGGAAAGTGGCCGGAGCATTACATAACCCAAAAGGCATCCTCCTATAAGCAAATACTTCATAGGGGCATGTGAATGCCGTCTTGTGTTGATCCTCTGGGGCTATGGCAATTTGGTTGTATCCCGAATACCCATCAAGAAAGCAATAGTACTCATAGCCCGCCAATCGATCCAACATTTGATCTATAAAGGGAAAAGGGAAGTGATCTTTCCTTGTAGCCGAATTCAAAGCCTTATAATCAATGCAAACTCTATATCCAGTGGCAACTCTTGTAGCAACAACCTCATAATTCTCATCCTTGACCACAGTCATCCCCCATTTCTTCGGAACCACTTGGGTAGGACTCACCCATTCAATATCTGAGATGGCGTAGATCATTCCCGCATCTAGTAACTTCAACACCTCTTTTCTCACCACTTCTTGCAAGACCAGATTCAACCTCCTTTGAGGTTGAACCTTAGGACGACAATCATCTTCCAATAAAATACGATGCATGCAAATAGATGGACAAATACCCTTGATATCATCAATATACCAACCAATAACATCTTTAAACTCCCTAAGGACACGCAACAACTTGTCCAATTCAGACTCTGACAAGTGTTGTGACACAATTACGGGTAAAGAGTCATTATCACCAAGGAAGGCATACCTTAGGTGATCAGGAAGAGGTTTCAACTCTTGAGAAGTGCTTGAAGATGATTCCACTTTAGTTGAACTCTCACTCTTCCCCGGTTGGTTGATATCAAGGTAATGTACTTCATCCTTCAATGATCCTTAGTTTGCTTCCAAATAAGCTATTGACTCCAATAAATCAACATAAGCATCATCCAAATCGGAATAAGAATATAAAGAATTTGAGATGATTTCTTCTGTGAGATCTTTTGCTATAGATGTAGGCAAGGTGGTGATCGAATTGCATTCCTCATAGGTTGAGCCATCTCCTCGCTTCATAGCATCAAAGATTGAAAGAGTGAGGGTCTTTGCATTGACTCTAAATGTAAGATTCTCGTCTTGCACATCAATAAGAGCTCTTCCGGTTGCTAGAAAAGGACGCCCAAGAATGAGTGGCATATCCTTGTCCTCCGGCATATCCAAGATAACGAAGTCCGCAGGGAAGATAAACTCCTCAACTTTCACTAACATATCTTCAACCACTCCTTGAGCATAGGATATGGAACGATCGGCCATTTGGAGACAAATAGACGTAGGTTTGATTTCTCCAATATCCAATCTCCTAAAAATAGATAATGGCATCAAGTTGATGCTAGCTCCAAGATCACACAAGACATTCCCAAACTTTTTCCCTCCAATCACACATGCTATTGTGAAGCTTCCAGGATCCTTCTTCTTCAAAGGCGTTTTCCTTTGAATCACCGCACTAACCTCCTCCGTTAGGCTAATTATTTCAAATGAATCAAACTTTCTCTTGTTAGCAACGGCATCCTTCAAGAACTTCACATAGCTGGGCATATCTCGAAGTGCATCAAGCAAGGGTATGTTGATTTGTACCTTGTTGAATATGTTCAAGAATCTTCTCATCTTCTCATCAATCTTAGGTTTGGCTAGACGATGAGGGAATGGAGCCTTCGTGATCACATCCTTGGTAGGAAGAGGGGGCTCTACCAACTCTTCCTTAGGAGCCTCTTCTTGCACTTCTTTACTTGAATTCTCCTCATTGGTAGGAGACTCTTCATAAGGTATGTCTTCAACAAGGACCTCCTCTTTTCCACTTTTGGATGTATCATGATTCTCATAGGCTCTTCCACTCCTTAATGTGATAGCACTACATTGGTTCTTTGGATTTACCTCCGTATTACTTGGAAACTTTCCCGGAGTGTGTTTTGTAGTGGCTTGATTAGCCATTTGACTTATTTGGCCCTCCATCATCTTCACTTGCTTTGTCAAAGAGGTGAGAGAATTTTCCAATGCATTAACCTTTTGCCCGGTTTGTGTGATAAACGAGCTTTGTTGAGAGGACATTTGAGCTTGATTCGCCAACACTTGTTGCATCATTTTCTCCATCGATGGAGAATTCTTCTTTGGCTCTTCAATGACTCCTTGAGAGACGGAGAATCTGGGAGGTGGAACTTGAGCATTGCTAGGATTTCCATATGAAAGATTGGGATGATTCCTATTGCTAGGGCGGTAAACCGGGTTACCCCCTTGATGACCATAAGAATAACCACCATGTTGATTCCCTTGATATCCCCCTTGGCGGTTTCCTTGGAATCCTCCTTGATTTCCACGAAATCCTCGCTTGTTATAATTTCCATAAGGCCTTTGATTTACATAGCTCACATCTTCACTTCCATTAAACTCCAAATTCTCTTGAGATTGATGAACACTTTGAACTTGAGCTTTTCTTTCTTCTTCATACTTTTTCTTGATATTAGCAACGTCCATTACTAATGCATCATATTTATCATCCTCAATAGAAGCTACTCTTCTTGAAGGGGCCCTCTCCATTGGCCATTAATAGCTATTAGCCGCCATCTCTTCAATAATCCTCAAGGCTTCTTTTGCATTTCGATTAACAAGACATCCTCCGGAAGTAGCACCAACAATGCTTCTTGTATGAGGTGTGAGACCACTATAGAAAGTGGTTATTTGTTGACCCTCATTGAAGCCATGTTGAGGGCATTTCCTTAGAAGCTCTCTATACCTTTCCCATGCCTCAAACAAGGTCTCGTCACCTTGTTGAGAGAAATGTGAAATATCTGAAATAAGCCTTTGAGCTTTGGATGGTGGAAAGTATTTAGAGAGGAAGGCTTTGCACAAATCATCCCAAGTGTGAATGTTGGCCTTGTTTAATCCTTTATACCAATCCTTGGCCCGGTCCCGTAGAGAAAACCCGAACATCCTCATGTGAATAGCATCATTTGAAACTCCATTAAGCTTGATAGTATCGCAAATATCAATGAACATACTAAGATGGGCATTCGGATCCTCCATAGGACTTCCACCAAATTGCTCACTCTTCACCATTTGGATGAGTCCGGATTTGAGCTCAAAATTATTGGCATTGATCGTCCCCCATTCTCATCCTTGAAATTGTTCCGCTGGAGATTGGAACATTTGATTAAGAGGAGGTGGTTGAGCTTCATTGGCCCTTCTTTCTTGCTCCTCTCTCCATGCTCGAAACTCTTCCATTTCTTTCATAAGAGCCTCCATACCTATAAAACAAAAATATAAAAAACACATGCTTGAATTAGCAACTTAATAACCAAATCAACTATTGAAACTCAAACTAAACATTCCCCAGCAACAGCGCCAAAAATTGATCCGCCCTCACTTTAGAGGTGAGGGAGATGCAATAATAATCGATGTAATATAATCGAGTCGAATCCACAGGGAATACAATGACGAATGAGTTTCAAGTAGAAATCTAGCTATTAAACCTACTATCCAAGCTACAAGATATCATGTTTTTGTGTTTTCTTAATTCTCAAGCAATGTAATTGAAAAGTAACAAACTAGATAACAACTAATAGCAAGAGTTAACAAACAATAGTAGAAAGCTTGGTTCCAAATATAATCCGATAATCACAAGAGGCCTAGGTTTTAGGATTTGCTAGGATCAACCAATTTAATCTAATTCATATGGGAATTCTATATTTTGTATACACTAATTCGTTTCTCAAAACAATCAATGTAAGTAGACTAACCTATGATATCTATCTCCGACTAGGACTCAAGATGCATGGATTAACTCCTAATGGCACAATTAATATCTAGAATCTCCTATTAGCAAGAATTACTAATATGTTGTGATTTGATGCTAAGTGCTATGAATCAAAGCCTACTAAGCATTTAACCAAACACCTTGTATGTATGCAATAAAATTAAGTCCCAAACCACAAGACATATGAATTAGAAGGTAAATCCAACAACAAAATCCAAAAACCTAGTGATCTAAATCATATCTTCATATATTGGAACCAAATAGAAATTTAGCTAGACATAATTGAAGGAATTAAACCATGAAAAAGAGATAAAATCATGATGAAAATAAAGAGAATTTAATAAGGAAGAAGAAGATGGTCTTCAATTGGAAATCCAACAAGTGTAGCTTCAACAATCTTCAAAATACTAAAAATGAAAGAAGGAAATATTTCTAGGGTTCTTGGAAGATTAAAATATACAAAAGATCCAAAAAATAGGAAGATTTTGGGGTTAAATACATAATAGGTGAGTTTTGGGTCGAGTTGGGACGAATCGGGGTGAACCGGGACGAGTTCGGGCCAGTTTGAATGAAGAGGGGCGCCCAACCGGCGGTTGGGACGGCGGCCCAGCCACCCGTCGTGTGGGTTGCAGCCCAGGTTGCCGGAAACTCTGTCCCTCAGCCGGCCAGCCGGGCGCCGTCCGGGTCGTCGTCGGTCCGGTCATGTTGCGCAGCTCCACCGTTTTCGCTCGTTCTCCCTCGTCCGAACTCCGATTCTCGATCCGTTTTTTGCTATGGACTCCTAACGAACCCCTCTTCAACAGGGAATGATAAAATTGGCCAAATGAGTTCTCTATTATTCCTGAAAAAAGCATAAAGAGACTCGAGAGAACGAGAAAAACATAAATGAAATCAAACTAGTGAAACCCTAACTATACAACTTGAAATTCCACATTTAAGAACACAAGTTTCACTCTAATTGAGCTCGATTCTCCCTCATTTCCCGCCTTCGATCCTTAGCTACTTGAATGCTCTTTTAAAATTCTCACAGAAATAGATCGAAAACCGAGAAAGACGAGAAAAGTCTAAGGTATGCTAAGATTTAAGAAACCCTAGCATTTCTAACATTAAAACATACAAATCAAGCTTCAAATATATTCAAAATACACTCAACATGCACATAAAATATGTGTTAATCACTCCCCCAAACTTAAGCCATTGTTCGTTTCGAACAATGAAACGAACAATCAAAACACTTAACACGTATGGAGTGTGCATTTTTAAGTTCCTCGATGCCTCATATCACCTCAAAAACCATTTTAGTTCAAGGAAATTCTCAAGTCAAACCGAACATTCATAAGATCAACCACTATCCTAACTTAGAATTCAATCACTCAAGCATCTTAAACTCTAGACATCTCAAGGAACATGTGTATCACTCGATCCCTCAATATATGAAAATTGGTAAACACTCATCGAAATCATGCAATACACATCTTTAACCATAAGCTTGCATATCAACTCAAGTTCCCAATACTGATGGAGTCCAAGAATCATGGAGTCAAGATCCCGTTCGTGTTCCAAGTGGGTTGGTGATAAGAGCTCGAGCTAAGAAGTTCAAGGAAGCTTTGCAAGGCTTGATTCAAGAGGTTTGGGCTCAAGAGTTGATGAAGAAGCCCATTGGAGAAGGATGAAGAAGTTCGTTCGTTCGTTGTCTATTCTGCATTTTCGTTCACGTTTAGGCCCAAAAACAGTCGTTTGAAGGTGATACCGTCCAGTTGAAAAAAAAAATCTAAAATTTTGTAATTCTTTTCGGTGTTCTTTGGTTTGTTGGTAATAAGAGTTCAGTGGTAGATTGAGGGATTTTGAGTGCTTCTAAGAGAGACTTGAGTGGAAAAAGGCAAGAGAGGTGAGACTATTAGAGGGTAAAAGCCAGTGATATCGAGTGATACACGAGCGCTGAGTGAATCATTGTTGAGTAATACACGAGTGCTTGTGAGGTGGTGAGGCCTTGTTTTAACTAACCTTTCTTTCTTCTTTGTTTTATGTTTACAAAAAAAAAAAAAAATAGGTATGTCGAGAAAGGACGGTAAAGATGGAGCCGGCAATAACCAGCCGGAAGATCAACCTGTCGGCGATCCAAACAACAAGCTCTTGTTTGATGCATTGAAGTCAGAGTTGGCCAAGATAATGAGAGTTGAGTTGGAGGAGGCGTATGCGAGGATCAATGAGGTTGAACATAGCAAGCACTCTGAGTCCCCTCATAGCAGCGGACGTAGAGGTGGACGAGGTGATCGAGGTAGAGTTAATGGCAGAGGTCGAGGGTATGTTCCATATAGATAGCCAGTATATGATTATTATGAGGAGCAGACAGACCTCGAAGTTGATCCAGATGGCCATGGTGGATATAGAGGATGGAGCAGAGAAGATAATAATCTGAACAACATCAAGTTGAATATTCCTTTGTTCCAAGAGAAGAATGATCCGGAGGCTTATCTTGAGTGGGAGAGGAAGGTTGAGCTGTTGTTTGAAGCTCAGAATTATTCTGAGTTGAAGAAGGTGAAGTTGGCAGGACTTGAGTTTTCGGATTATGCCCTTGCTGGTGGGACCAGTTGGTGAAGAATCGGAGGAAAAATGAAGAGGGACCTATTCAGACTTGGCATGACATGAAGACTATTATGAGGAAGCGATTTGTTCCAGCGCATTACTACAGAGAGCTGTACAATAAGCTTCAGACTTTGAGACAGGGGTCTAGAACTGTGGATGAGTACTTCAAGGATATGGAAGTAACCATGATTCGCGCCAATATTAAGGAGGATAGCGAGGCGACAATGGCATGATTCTTGTCTGGTCTGAATTGGGAGATTCAAAATATTGTGGAGCTACAACCTTATCTTGAATTGGACGAGATGGTACACAATGCCATCAAGGTAGAGAACCAGCTCAAGAGGAGGGTAGCAGCGCGGCAGAATCAGTCCACTGTCAGGCAGAGTCAAAGCAATTGGAAGCAGTTCCAAACCGCTGCGAGTGGTTCCTCGACAAAAGGGAACCAATGGAAGAAGGAGGATTGGCCAAAAGAAGAGAAGAAGTCGTTTGTGAAGACACGATCAGATTCTGCGAGTTTCGCAACTCAAGATAAAACATCAGTGCCTAAAACTCGTAATCATGATTGCAAGTATTTCAAATGTCAAGGCTTCGGGCATATTATGAGTGAATGCCCAAATCGGAGAGTGATGATCATTAGAGAGGGAGAGGTAGTGACGGACGAAGAGGCTGATGACCCGGAGATGCCGGCTTTGGAAACTGATACTGACACTGAGGAAGAAGAGATCATACCACCAGTGGGACGCATTTGTGTTGCAAGGAGAGCTTTGAGCGTTCAAAATTATGTGGACAAATTGGTGCAGCGAGAAAACATTTTCACACGAGATGTCAAGTGAAAGATCAGTTATGCAGTGTCATCATAGATGGAGGGAGCTGTACCAACGTGGCTAGTGCAGCCATGGTTCGCAAATTGGCGCTACCTGTGTTGTCCCATCCGAAGCCGTACAGGTTGTAGTGGCTGAATGAAACGGGTATCGTCAAGGTTACAAAGTAAGTTAAGGTTCCGTTTAGCATCGGGAAGTACGTGGATGAGGCTGTGTGTGATGTAGTTCCGATGCAGGCGAGCCACATTCTGTTGAGACGACCTTGGCAGTTTGATCGGCGAGTGACTCATGATGGTTTCACCAACAAGTACTCTTTCGAGTATAATCACAAGAAGGTGTCACTAGTCCCGCTTACTCCGAAAGAGGTGTATGAAGATCAAGTTCTGTTGCAAAAGGAGGCGGAGAAGTTGAAGTTGAAAGGGCAAAAGGTGGAGAATAAGGAGAAGGGAGTTGTGCAGAAATCTTGTTTGGTGAGGGCGAGTGATCTGAAGTTGGTGGTTCAGGAGAAGAGGCCCTTGATTGTACTTTTGTACAAGGAGAACTTTTTATCTACTAACGATCTAGACTCTCTTCCCCCTTCTATTTCTTTTGTGTTGCAGGAATTTGATGATGTCTTTCCTGAATAAACACCTTCAGGCTTACCACCAATTCGAGGGATAGAGCATCAGATTGATTTTGTGCCAGGTGCGACACTTCCAAATAGGCCATCTTATCGAACCAATTAGGAGGAGACGAAGGAATTGGAGAGGCAGATTGGAGAGTTGTTGGCAAAGGGGCACGTGAGGGAGAGTTTGAGTCCTTGTGCAGTTCTTGTGCTACTTATGCTGAAGAAGGACTCGACGATGAGGATGTGTTGTGACTGCCGAGCCATCAACAACATAACGGTAAAGTATTGACATCCCATCCCTCGTTTAGATGATATGCTTGATGAATTGCATGGCTCTTGTGTGTTTTCCAAGATTGATTTGCGTAGTGGATATCATCAAATTAGGATTAAGGAAGGTGATGAATGGAAAACTGCTTTTAAGACAAAACTTGGTTTGTATGAGTGGTTGGTTATGCCTTTTGGTTTGACTAATGCTCCTAGTACGTTTATGCGTCTTATAAATCATGTTTTGCGTGCTTACATAGGCAGATTTGTTGTGGTCTATTTTGATGATATTCTAGTATATAGCAAGAGTCATGATGAGCATGTGGAGCATTTGAGGTCTGTTTTAGATGTACTTAGGAAAGAAAAGTTGTATGTTAACCTAAAGAAGTGCATCTTTTGTACGGACAAGCTTGTTTTTCTTAGTTTTGTTGTTAGTGCACAGGGTGTACAGGTTGATGAAGAGAAAATACGAGCTATCCAAGAGTGGCCGAGTCCGAAGAGCATTGGAGATGTTAGAAGTTTTCATGGACTTGCTAGCTTCTATAGGCGATTCGTGCCACATTTCAGCAGTGTTGCAGCACCATTGATAGAAGTGATCAAAAAGAATGTGGAGTTCCATTGGGGAGAAGAGCAAGAAAAGGCGTTTCAGCTGTTGAAGTACAAGTTGACGCACGCCCCAGTATTATCTCTTCCTAACTTTTTAAAATCTTTTGAGATTGAATGTGATGCTTCTGGTGTTGGAATTGGTACAGTTTTGATGCAAGAGGGGTGGTTCGTTGCGTACTTCAGCGAGAAGCTAAGTGGACCGACGTTGGGCTATCCAACGTACGATAAGGAGCTGTACGCTTTGGTGAGGGCCTTAAAAACATGGCAGCACTACTTGTGGGACAAGGAGTTCATCATTCACACCGATCATGAGTCGTTGAAACACTTGAAGGGGCAGCACAAGCTGAATAAGAGGCATGCTAGGTGGATGGAGTTCATTGAGATGTTTCCATACGTCATCAAGTATAAGCAAGGTAAAGAGAATGTGGTGGCTGATGCACTTTCTCGGAGGTATGCCTTGATCTCTACTCTAGATGCTAAGTTGCTTGGTTTTGAGTGTTTTGGGTGCATCAAGAGTCTTTATGTGAGTGATGATGATTTTGGTGAGATTTATCGAGCATGTGAGAAATCTGCTAGTGGAGAGTATTTTCGGCATGATGATTACTTGTTTAGGAGGAATAAATTATGTGTTCCTAAATGCTCTTTACGTGAATTGCTTTTGCTTGAATCTCATGGTGGGGGTTTGATGGGACATTTTGGTATTGCTAAGACCTTAGCTGTTTTGCATGAACATTTCTTTTGGCCTCATATGAAACGTGATGTTGAGAGAATCTGTGGTAGATGTGTTACATGTAAGCAAGCTAAGTCTAGAGTGAGTTCCCATGGTCTGTATACACCATTGCCTATTCCTGATGCACCTTGGATTGATATATCTATGGATTTTGTGTTAGGTTTGCCCAGGAGTAAGCGTGGTCGAGATTCCATCTTTGTGGTTGTTGATAGATTTTCAAAGATGGCACATTTCATTCCATGTCATAAATCTAATGATGCATCTTATGTGGCTGATTTGTTCTTTAAAGAGGTTGTTAGATTGCATGGCATGCCTAGGACTATTGTTTCTGATAGAGATTCTAAGTTCTTGAGCTACTTTTGGAAGACTTTGTGGGGTAAGTTGGGTACTAAACTCTTGTTTTCTACTACTTGTCATCCACAAACTGATGGACAAACTGAAGTAGTTAATAGGACTTTATCTACTTTGCTTAGAGTTATCATTAAGAAGAACATCAAGTCTTGGTAAGAATGTTTGCCTCATGTTGAGTTTGCATATAATTGTTCTGTTCATTCTGCTACTCAGTTTTCACCTTTTGAGATTGTCTATGGCTTTAATCCTTTAACTCCATTAGATTTATCTCCTTTACCTGAGCATGAGCATACTGATCTTGATGGCCGAAAAAGGGCTGATTTTGTGAAACAGATTCATGAGAAAGCAAGGATGAACATCGAGAGGCGAATAGAGCAGTACGCCAAACAAGCCAACAAAGGGCGTCGACACGTTGTGTTTGAACCCGGTGATTGGGTGTGGCTGCATATGCGCAAGGAAAGGTTTCCGTTGCAAAGGCGTTCGAAGTTGCTACCTCGAGGCGATGGACCTTTTCAAGTGTTGGAGCGCATTAATGACAATGCCTACAAATTGGACTTGCCCGGTGAGTATAATGTTAGTGCTACATTTAATGTTACTGATTTGAGTCCTTTTGATGTAGGTGACGACTTGGATTTGACAACAAATCCTCTTCAAGAGGAGGGGAATGATGGAGTCCAAGAATCATGGAGTCAAGATCCCGTTCGTGTTCTAAGTGGGCCGGTGACAAGAGCTCGAGCTAAGAAGTTCAAGGAAGCTTTGCAAGGCTTGATTCAAGAGGTTTGGGCTCAATAGTTGATGAAGAAGCCCATTGGAGAAGGCGGACTGGACAGCCCGCGAGTTATCAATTTCATCGAGAGTGTTCGGGCTGAAGATTAAAGACTTTTGTTTTAATTTCGTGTGTTTAATTTGCAGCCCACGTTTTGTGCCATAAAAGGCTTTATTTTTTTGGCATTGTTAGGTTAATTAAGTGGGTTGGACCATACTTTGACTTTGCTTAAGTTATTTCCTAGTTTGACTAGGTTTAGATAGGTTTATTTGCACTATAAATAGGGAACATATGTAATGGCCGAAAATCATCTATCATTAATCATAATTGTGAGTTTTATTCTCTCTTGAGAGTTATTCGAGTTCTCTTAATTGTTCCAAGATGAATTCTTTTATCGGCGAATCAACGAGCCAATCAAATCTCGTTGTGTGTCATTCATCGTTTCCGTGTGACTAAGGCGATCATCACTTGGGGTATAGGGGGTTTAGGCCGATTCTATATTATTTGTGGGATTAGACTTTAGGTATATTGAGATATCCATCGGTTTATTTTCAATTCGTGTCTTCCGCATACGTGTTGAATTACGGATCTACGAAGGTTCGTATCAAATACTACAATGCATGCACAAATTAGGATCAAAAAAGTCTTTTCTTTATTAAGCTTGTAATGTAGGGACATTGGTTAAGGTAGGGAATTATAGGCTAAGTGACTTAAATTTACATTCAAGCATCCTTACCCCCTTTCTTCTCCTTTCAAAGTATGAATTTCTTCATCTTCCACCTTATCCAACCCTTTTTTATCAATTGAACCCAAGCTT
Source organism: Mentha longifolia (assembly GCA_001642375.2). Taxonomy (NCBI): domain Eukaryota; kingdom Viridiplantae; phylum Streptophyta; class Magnoliopsida; order Lamiales; family Lamiaceae; genus Mentha; species Mentha longifolia. The sequence continues at coordinate 29,301,655 of CM038115.1, forward strand.
CTATCACAATTCTAAAGAAACACTCCTTTATGTTTTTTTTTTTTTTTTAATAATAAGAACTTTGTTCTTATTCTTTTCTTTTCTAACTTTGAGCTTATAGGAGTGTCCTTTCATCTCAAAATCAATCTCTAAACCCTTCACCATCACCCATCATTTTTCATGAATTTTCAACTTTCACCAAGGTTCCCTTAACCATCCTTTACCCCCCTATCATCCGGTTCAAGAAGAAAAGACTTTATTCAAGGCTAAAAATGGGACAACAATGGTAATGAAAGATAGGTTAGTGTTTAGGGGAAATGGAATATTCAATGATGGCCTAAGATCATCTCCTAATCATGTAAACATGTAGTACATCTAACAAGAGTATCAAGGCAAGTTCTAGTAAAGAAAATGTAATGCAAGATCAAGCTCTCAAGAAAGGATATTCACTATGTAATATGCATAGTTTAAGGCTCAAAATCCTCTCAAGCTTTTTGTCTAGAGTCTAAGTGCCTAAGTTCAATCATTCCAAGCCATTCAAGTGAAATAACCTTAATCATGTTTGACTCAAACTTGAGAAATTTTAAAAAAATATCACCATTTTAGCATCAATCATTGGCATCTCAGTCAAAAGCACTTAAGAGATTAAACACGTTCTTTCACATTCACACATGCAAGCATTCATTCATTATTCAACTTAAAAACTTTTCAATTTTCCAAAAATTTCGCATTCAAGCTCAAATCAACAACAAAATCATCCACACCAAAGATTCTCCATTACAAGCTCACATCCCAAACCAACCAACAAGCCAAAGAAAGAATTTTCATCAATTAAGCTCATCAATTCCCAAACTCGACACCAAACAACTTAAACAAGCACAAATCATGCATTTACCCCAATCAACCATAATCATCAAGCAAAATTAAGCATACAATCAATGAACACATCAAATAGAAGCTTAAAAAAAAAAATACCAAAAGTAAGTAAAGTAATTTAAATTCCTTATTCTACCCTCATCCCCCAAACTTATTTTAGAAATAACTTCTAAAATGAGTTTGGAGGGAAGAATAATAAGAAATTTAAATTACACTTACAACGGTCCAAAGCTATGTTGATGATGGTGTTGAAGGCCATTCAATCCTTTGCTTGCTTGATTGATTTGATTCTCTTCCTTCACCCGTTCCCATGATTCGACCTCATGCATTGACAATGAAACACATGGAACTTGTGAAGTAGAAATGAACTTAATAATAGGAAGTATTAGCATAGAAATAACGAAAAGTAGAAGGAACGATTAAATCAAAAATAAGAAACAAAAACTAAAATTAAACTAAGAAAACTAACTAAAATGAAAAAGAAAATGATAGTTGTTGGGGTACCTCCCAACGAGCGCTTGTTTTTAACGTCGTTAGCTCGACGATACCTCTTTGCCCTTTTCAAGGGACTTTGAATGAAGTCCCTCCTCTATCAACCAGTAGCTTCTTGTCCATCTTTCCATTACTCCCTTCACTTGTCTCCTCACAATCCTTCAAGTCATTCGACATGTAGAATAACTCCTTATCTCCATTGACTCGAAGGATAAGACTTCCCTCAAAAACATCCACTAGGGCTCGACTTGTAGCCAAGAAAGGTCTTCCGAGTATCATTGGGACATCATGATCTTTCGGCATGTCAATTACGATGAAATCCACCGGGAATATGAACTTTCCAACTTTGATAAGCACGTCCTCAACAATCCCTTTGGGGTATGAACTTGAGCAATCCGCCATTTGGAGCACAAGTGATGAAGGCTTAAGATTTCCAATGTTCAAGCGATTGAAAATGGAAAAAGGCATCAAATTGACTCCCGAACCTAAGTCACACAAGACTTTCTTAAACCATTTGCCTCCAATTTCACAAGGTAGGGTAAACTTTCCTGAATCCAATTCCTTGTTCGGGATCGTCTTTTTCAAACGAGCACTACTCTCTTCCGTAAGCACAATGGTTTTCAAATCATCCCATTTCACCTTCTTATGAAGCACAACCTCCAAAAATTTCTCATGATCCGGGATATTACTCAACAAACCAACTAAGGGAGCATTTATATCCAACTTCTTGAATACATCTAACAAATCACTCTTTTTCTCATGTAAATTTTCCTCAATAGGCTTATGGAAAGATGCTAGACTATCCAAGCAATTCAACTCAACATGCTCTTGAGAAAATTTAGGAGTTAGAGTAGAAGGGATACTTCTTAAATTGTCTTGTGAGCACTCTCCTTCTCTATAGGTTCTTGAACACCTAGTTTACTCCTCAACTTTGAAGCTTCATAAGCATCCTTCCTTCTTTGTAGATCCTTTGGCTTATCAAGATGCTCATCATATGGAACGGCCTTGGCAATCCTCATCCTCAAATAATAATCATTAATGTCCCAATTTGTCCAACATTTTATAGATGGGATGATTGGCCAAATATCTATGATTCTTGGATCATTCTCATCAAGCATAACTACCTCCGAAGATGGAAGCTTATATGATTGTCTTGGCTCCACAAGATTGCTCTTAGCAAGATTCGGAGATTTCCCACAAGGTATATGTGAAGGTGTCGAAGAAGCTTCACCCACTACATGAATAGCATTGCATTGTTGCTTCGAGTTTTCTTAAGCCTTGCTAGAGGATTCTCCGAACTTGTTTTGAGTGGTGACTTGGTTAGCCATTTGGCTAATTTGACCCTCCATCATCTTCACTTGCTTTGTCAATGAAGTGAGTGAATTCTCCAAGGCATTAACCTTTTGCCCGGTTTGAGAGATAAAAACACTTTGTTGATTGACCATTTGTTGAACAATTTGCTCAAGAGAAGGGGATGTCTTCTTAGGTTCTTCAATCACCCCTTGACAAAAGGAGACTCCGGAATGTGAAACGTGAGCATTGCTAGGATTTCCATAAAAGGGATTGGGATGATTCCTAGTATTGGGATTGTAGGCTTGATAGCCTCCTTGTTGACCATACGAATAACCACCTTGTTGCTTCCCTTGAAAATCTCCTTGAGCTTGATAATTTCCTTGGTATCCTCCTTGAGCTCCTTGAAATCCTTGCCTATTGGAGTAATTTCCATAAGACCCTTGATTGACATATCTCACGTCTTCAAGTTCATTGAACTCCCAATTCTCTTGAGTTTGAACCCTTTAAATTTGAGCTTTCCTAATCTTCATATGTTTTCTTCAAGTTAGCAAGCTCCAATACTAGAGCCTCATACCTATCATCCTCAATCGAAGCAACCTTTCTAGAAGGGGCCCTGTCCATTGGCCATTGATAGTTATTGGCGGCCATCTCTTCAATAATCCTCAAGGCTTCCTTGGTATTTCGATTCACTAGACATCCTCCGGAAGTAGCATCCACGATGCTTCTTGTATGAGGTGTGAGACCACTATAAAAAGTGGTGATTTGTTGACCCTCCGTGAAGCCATGTTGAGGACATTTCCTTAGAAGCTCTCTATACCTTTCCCATGCCTCAAACAAGGTCTCGTCACCTTATTGAGAGAAATGTGAAATATCTGAAATAAGCCTTTGAGCTTTGGATGGTGGAAAGTATTTAGAGAGGAAGGCTTTGCACAAATCATCCCAAGTGTGAATGTTGGCCTTGTTTAATCCTTTATACCAATCCTTGGCCCGGTCCCGTAGAGAAAACCCGAACATCCTCATGCGAATAGCATCATTTGAAACTCCATTAAGCTTGATAGTATCGCAAATATCAATGAACATACTAAGATGGGCATTCGGATCCTCCATAGGACTTCCACCAAATTGCTCACTCTTCACCATTTGGATGAGTCCGGATTTGAGCTCAAAATTATTGGCATTGATCGTCCCCCATTCTCATCCTTGAAATTGTTCCGCTGGAGATTGGAACATTTGATTAAGAGGAGGTGGTTGAGCTTCATTGGCCCTTCTTTCTTGCTCCTCTCTCCATGCTCGAAACTCTTCCATTTCTTTCATAAGAGCCTCCATACCTATAAAACAAAAATAAAAAGAACAAATGCTTGAATTAGCAACTTAATAACCAAATCAACTATTGAAACTCAAACTAAATATTCCCCGGCAACGGCGCCAAAAATTGATCCGCCCTCACTTTAGAGGTGAGGGAGATGCAATAATAATCGATGTAATATAATCGAGTCGAATTCACAGGGAATGCAATGACGAATGAGTTTCAAGTAGTAATCTAGCTATTAAACCTACTATCCAAGCTACAAGATATCATATTTTTGTGTTTTCTTAATTCTATCAAGCAATGTAATTGAAAAGTAACAAACTAGATAACAACTAATAGCAAGAGTTAACAAACAATAGTAGAAAGCTTGGTTCCAAATATAATCCGATAATCACAAGAGGCCTAGGTTTTAGGATTTGCTAGGATCAACCAATTTAATCTAATTCAAATGGGAATTCTATATATTGTATACACTAATTCTTTTCTCAAAACAATCAATGTAAGTAGATTAACCTATGATATCTATCTCTGACTAGGACTCAAGATGCATGGATTAACTCCTAATGGCACAATTAATATCTAGAATCTCCTATTAGCAAGAATTACTAATATGTTGTGATTTGATGCTAAGTGCTATGAATCAAAGCCTACTAAGCATTTAACCAAACACCTTGTATGTATGCAATAAAATTAAGTCCCAAACCACAAGACATATGAATTAGAAGGTAAATCCAACAACAAAATCCAAAAACCTAGTGATCTAAATCATATCTTCATATATTGGAACTAAATAGAAATTTAGCTAGACATAATTGAAGGAATTAAACCATGAAAAAGAGATAAAATCATGATGAAAATAAAGAGAATTTAATAAGGAAGAAGAAGATGGTCTTCAATTGCAAATCCAACAAGTGTAGCTTTAACAATCTTCAAAATACTAAAAAGGAAAGAAGGAAATATTTCTAGGGTTCTTGGAAGATTAAAATATACAAAAGATCAAAAAAATAGGAAGATTTTGGGGTTAAATACATAATAGGTGAGTTTTGGGTCGAGTTGGGACGAATCGGGGTGAACCGGGACGATTTCGGGCCAGTTTGAGTGAAGAGGGGCGGCCAACCGGCGGTTGGGACGGCGGCCCAGCCACCCGCCGTGTGGGTTGCAGCCCAGGTCGCCAGAAACTCTGTCCCTCAGCCGGCTAACCGGCGGTCTGGCCTGCGGTCCAGCCGGGCGCCGTCCGGGTCGCCGTTGGTCCGGTCATGTTGCGCAGCTCCACCGTTTTCGCTCGTTCTCCCTCGTCGGAACTCCGATTCTCGATCCGCTTTTTGCTATGGACTCCTAACAAACCCCTCTTCGACATGGAATGATAAAATTGGCCAAATGAGTTCTCCATTGTTCCTGCAAAAAGCATAAAGAGACTCGAGAGAACGAGGAAAACATAAATGAAATCAAACTAGTGAAACCCTAACTATACAACTTGAAATTCCACATTTAAGAACACAAGTTTCACTCTAATTGAGCTCGATTCTCCCTCGTTTCCGGCCTTCAATCCTTAGCTACTTGAATGCTCTTTTAAAATTCTCACAAAAATAGATCGAAAATCAAGAAAAACGAGAAAAGTCTAAGGTATGCTAAGAGTTAAGAAACCCTAGCATTTCTAACATTAAAACATATAAATCATGCTTCAAATATATTCAAAATACACTCAACATGCATATAAAATACATGTTAATCAATAATCACAAGAGGCCTAGGTTTTAGGATTTGTTAGGATTAACCACTTTAATCTAATTCATATGGGAGTTCTATATATTGTATACACTAATTCTTTTCTCAAAGCAATCAATGTAAGTAGATTAACCTATGACATCTATCTCCGACTAGGACTCAAGATGCATGGATTAACTCCTAATGGCACAATTAATATCTATAATCTCCTATTAGCAAGAATTACTAATATGTTGTGATTAGATGCTAAGTGCTATGAATTAAAGCCTACTAACATTTAACCAAACACCTTGTATGCACTCAATGATGGCCAATCAATCATGCAATAAAATGAAGTCCCAAACCACAAGACATATGAATTAGAAGGTAAATCCAAAAACCTAGTGATCTAGATCATATCTTCATATATTGGAACCAAAGAGAAATTTAGCTAGACAAAATTGAAGGAATTAAACCATGAAAAGTAAATCAAATCATGCTTAAAAGATAGAGATTTCAATAAGCAAGAAGAAGATGGTCTTGAATTGCAAATCCACCAAGTATAGCTCCAACAATCTTCAAAATACTAAAAATGAAAGAGGAAAATATTTCTAGGGTTCTAAAATATTAAAGTATGCAAAAGATACACCAATTAGGCAGATTTTGGGGTTAAATACATAAAAGGTGAGTTTTGGGTCGAGTTGGATGAACCAACTCGGTCAAGAAATAAAGGGAGAAGGGACGGCGGCGCCCTGGCCGGCGGCCTAGCCAGCCGCCGCCTGGGTCGCCGCCTAGGTCGCCGCACATTCTGCCCCTCAGCCAGCCAAATGATACGAACCTTCGCAGATCTGTAAAACTCACGCATGTGGAAGGAAGAAATTCGAACCGATGGAAATATTCCAATACGTCTACGATCTAAACCCCCTAAGTACTATAGGAATGCCAAAGACAACCTATAACCCAAAGAGACGGTCGTCGAGCCACACGGGGACGCTGAATGACACACAACGAGGGATGATGAACTCGTTAATTCGCCGGATAGAGAATTCGTCTTGGAATAATCAAGAAGAATTCGACGAACTCAAAGAGAGAATAAACTCACAAATATTATTGATCAAAATGTGATTTTCGGCCATGACATAAGGGCCATATATATAGTGCTCAAAAACCTATCTAAACCTAGCCCGACTATGAAATAACTTAAGTATAGTCAAACTATGGGTAACCCATCAAATAACATAATAAAGCCCATAAATAAAGCCTTTTAAGGCACTAAAACTTGGGCTTAAAATAAAGTGACGAAAATAATAATTAAACAACTAAATAAACTGCAAAATAATAAAATTACTCTTCAGCCCATATCATCTTTAATTCTTGGCCCATGAACCGAAATCCACAATCTACGGGCTACATCAGTTTTCCTTGTTTAGTCCCACTCATATCTCCTCCGTTACTCATCGTTTTCGAACGATTCTTGTGTCATTGTAACACTTATGAGATACAGAACAGTCGTCAAAGTCTGAAGTTTACTCCATCGATTTGTACGAATTTTTCCATAGGCATCATTTTCCTTGTTTCGTCCCACTCACATCTCCTTCATTGCTCATCGGTTTTGAACGATTTTTGTGTAGTTGTAACACCCATGCGATAGGTAACAATAGGGGGTGGTCGATGTCCGAAGTTCTCTTCGTCGATTTGTACGATTTTTTCCCTAGGCATCGTTTTCCTTGTTTCGTCCCACTAACATATCCTTCGTTGCTTATAAGTTTCGAACGATTCTTATATCGTTGTAACCATTATAAGATATAGAACAATAGGGGGTGGTCGAAGTCCTAATTTTGCTTCGTTGATGATTCGTACGATTTTTTCCCTAGACATCATTTTCCTTGTTTCGTCCCACTTACATCTCACTCGTTACTCATTGGTTTCGAATGATTCTTATGTCATTGTAACACTTATGACATACAGAACAATAGGGGGTGGTCAAAGCCCAAAGATCTCTCTGTCGATTCGTATCATTTTTTCCCTATGCACCATTTTCCTTGTTTCGTCCCCCTCACATCTCCTTCGTTGCTCATCGATTTTGAATGATTCGTGGTCGTTGTAACCATTTTGAGATACAGAACAATAGGGGGTAGTTGAAGTCCGAAGTTCTCACCATCGATTCGTACGATTTTTTCCCTAAGCATCGTTTTCCTTATTTCGTCCCACTCACATCTCCTTCCTTACTCATCGGTTTCGAATGATTCTTGTGTCGTTATAATCATTATGAGATACAGAACAATAGGGGGTGGTCAAGGTCCAAAATTTGCTTCGTCGATTCGTACGATTTTTTCCCTAGGCATCATGTTTTGTCCCACTCACATCTCATTCGTTGCTCATCGGTTTTGAACGATTCTTATGTCATTGTAACCATTATGAGATACAGAACAATAGGGGGTGGTCGGTCCAAAATTTTCTTCGTCGATTCGTATGATTTTTTCCCTAGGCATCGTTTTCCTTGTTTCGTCCCCCTCACATCTCCTTCGTTACTCATAGGTTTCGAACGATTCTTGTGTCATTGTCACCATTATGAGATACAAAACAATAGGGGGTAGTTGAAGTCCGAAGTTCTCTCCATCGATTCGTACGATTTTTTTCCAGAGCATCATTTTCCTTATTTCGTCTCACTCACATCTCCTTCGTTACTCATCGGTTTCGAACGATTCTTGTGTCGTTGTAACCATTATGAGATACAGAACAATAGGGGGTGGTCCAAGTCCAAAATTTGCTTCGTCGATTCATACGATTATTTCCCTAGGCATCGTTTTCCTTGTTTCGTCCCCCTCACATCTCCTTCGTTACTCATCAATTTTGAACGATTCTTATGTCGTTGTAACCATTATGAGATACAAAACAATAGGGGGTAGTTAAAGTCCGAAGTTCTCTCTGTCGATTCGTATGATTTTTTCCATAGGCACCATTTTCCTTGTTTTGTCCCCCTCACATCTCCTTCGTTACTCATCGGTTTCGAACGATTCTTGTGTCGTTGTAAGACTTATGAGATACAAAATAATAGGGGGTGGTCGAAGTCCGAAGTTCTCTCCGTCAATTCGTATGATTTTTTTCCTAGGCATCGTTTTCCTTGTTCCGTCTCACTTACATCTCATTCGTTACTCATTGGTTTCGAACGATTCTTGTGTCGTTGTAACACTTATGACATACAGAACAATAGGGGGTGGTCAAAGCCCGAAGTTCTCTCTGTCGATTCGTATGATTATTTCCCTAAGCATCATTTTCCTTGTTTCGTCCCCCTCACCTCTCCTTCGTTGCTCATCGGTTTCGAATGATTCTTATGTCGTTGTAATCATTATGAGATACATAACAATAGGGGGTAGTTGAAGTCCGAAGTTCTCTCCGTCAATTCGTACGATTTTTTCCCTAGGCATCGTTTTTCTTATTTTGTCCCACTTACATCTCCTTCGTTACTCGTCGGTTTCGAATGATTCTCTTGCCGTTGTAACACTTATGAGATACAGAACAATAGGGGGTGATCAAAGTCTGAAGTTCTCTTCGTTGATTCGTACGATTTTTTTAAGTATTATTTCAGTATATAACTCCAACACAATCTGCCTACAAGGCACAAAAAGATCAGCCTAAATTGTTCACTTTACAATTCTTCTTGAACAATAAGAGAACTTAATCTAACTGCCTAAAAGGCACAAAAAGGGATGAAATGCATTTTTAATCTCCAGTGAAACCTTAACCTTTACAAGTGAGATCAATTTGTTCTATACTATGTAAGCTCATTGTTCTGGACTACACAAGGTCATGTCATTTCTATCAACCTTAAATCTAGAAAAGAGCAAAATAAGTATAAGTGTGGTTTCAAAGAACATCATCAAAATCAAACTGCAAAGGGTTCCCAACACAACTAGACACGTATTTCTTTTCGGGACATTCCGCCAACTTGACATGTTTCCTAAAATGGTAAGAATTAGGAATTTTAACCCCAAAATTGATATTTTTTTTTTCCCTTCAAATGTTATTCATTAACTTAATTGTTGTTATATTCTTGTGTAATTTTACAAATTAATTGAATGAAAATTTAAAGAATTTTTTCTCAGAATAAATAAATATGTAAAATTTAATTTATTTTGTATATGAAAAATATAAATTATTAAAATAATGCTAATCACAAACACTTACGACCTTTAACAATTTTTTCTTAATTTCTTTGCCGAAAATAAACACATCTAGTTGGACAGGACGGATGGAATATATTAATAAAAGAAGTTAATACCTTCTTCATTACTCCCTTTTAATGTTTTGAAAACCGGCCCGGGTATCGAACCGGCCTCTTAATTGGGTCACCGAGTCACTGATCCGACCGGTTGAACCGTTTTAAAAAAACCGGATAACCTGTGCATACTTAGTTTTTTTTTATATGTATGAATGTATTGATTAAAATACACAAATACTTAAATAAATATTGACATAATAAAAAAAATAATCAAATGTTTATGTAGATTTGTTAACCAATATGTGTACAAAAACATGTATATGAAAATAGTAATAAAAAAATAAAATTCGAACAAACATAAATAATGTGTAAAAATTGTTAAATCTTATTTGTAATATAATAATCATTGTTAATATAAAAGTAATAGTCGTAAAAATATTTAAATAAATTTTGCCTTTGAATAATTTAATAAATAATAAATGTTAAGTTATCATTGATTATTTCAATAATTTCGGTAATACTTATATTTAATTATCATTGTAATGAACATCAATAATTAGTGGCCTAGTGGTAATAGTTTTAGTCTAAAGATGAGGAGGTAATAGGTTCAAATTTCATCTAAACACAATTAAAATTAATTTTTATCAAAATGTATAAAAAAACCGGTTTCCGGTTCGCCGGTTTTTCCGGGTCTGACCGGGTTTGACCGGTCCGCACCGGGTCAACTTAAAGACCCGAAAATGTGAGAACCGGACTGGGTAGCCGACCGGTTCGCGGTTAAACCGGTCGAACCGGCCGGTCCGGTTCGGGTTTAAAAACATTGCCTCCAGCCAGTGCTAGATGACCCATTTACTTTTTGCACGGGAATTAAGGAGTTTTTATTAGGGTTGTTATGTGTATTGTGTTTAAGGATGTGATGTGGTTTATTTAATTTAGCATATTTTAAAACTAGAACATCATAAATGCATAAAAGCATATTGATGACTGATCTTAAATGAAAGATCATATCAAAATCTTTAATTTGGTATAAAAATAAAAATAAAAATAAAAATTCGAGAACAAACGAGCAAGTTATGATAATTTAAATTTTAAGAATTTAAATTATATTGGGAAATTTAATTATAGAATGTTAAATGTGATCAGGGGTTTACTAATTGTACCATTTAAACCTAATTATTTCCAAATGAGAAAATTGATCATCTAGTGCGAGATGTCCCAAAAAGGAAAACTGGTCATCTAGCATGGGACGGAGGGAGTACAAGATATTTATAATATAATATATATATATATATATATATATATATATATATTAAAAATATATATAAATAATATTTCGATTCCCTTTCTTGCACTTAACCAAACGAATTGACAAATCAGTAATGATTCTCATTCTATTCCTTTCATTTCCTTTTGTTGATTCATTTCCCTTTTCCTGTCCTAACCCTAATAACACATTAAAAGTTAAAATTGAAAAATATTATTCGATGACAACTCTTGCATGTACTACCTCCATCCCCCCTCATTAGTCCCATTTGCCATTTCGGGGCATCCCACTTATTAGTCTCGTTTCTAAAAATGGAAAGAAATTAACATCACTTCTCCCATCACTTCACCCTTTATTACACTAAAGGAGGCTTAATTAATTGGGCTACACTTAACCCTAATTCTATCTGGTCCACAATCCACCACCCAAAACACCCCTAACCCTAGCCCAATATTCACTCTACAGATTCTAGAGTCTTCCTCTCTTCTCCTCTCCTCTCAGTTCTTCTCTCCCGACTTATCAATTTTCAGAAAATTCTCTCTCTCTCGTCAGTTGAAGGCATGCAAAACTCAGCAGATCTCCTTTCCCGCCGCCGCAACCCTATCCCTCGCCGGGAAATGGCTGCGAAGCTGGCTTCGGAGGACGAGCTCAGTCCCGAAAGATATGAAATCCCGCCGCCTTCCCCCACTCCCGCTCGAACCTCTCTCCCTGAACTCTTTAAATCTCCGTCGCCCTTCTCTCCCCCCAAAAACCCTAGATCTGTCCGTTGTCGCCGTAACCCTATCCTTCGGCGCCGTAACCCTCTCCCTCACTGCCGTTACCCTCATTCCTCGCCGGCAAATAGGGGCGAAGCTGGCGTTGGAGGACGAGCTCAGTCCAGAAAAGCCTACACCTCTCGTCAGCTCATCTGAATCGGTGTTGCCCGTCCCTGCAGGTGGTTCCACCATCCGTCCAAGCTATGAAGGAGGCCGTCGGCTCCCCCATTACTATTACCGTTGGCTCCCGCGTTCCTTAAACCCAATTGATGGATCTGCTTCACTTTCATCTGTGAAGTCCTCCGGTGACGGGGCTGTTGCCGCAGGGAGCTCCGAGGCCGCGCCGCTGGCTGATCGATTCAATTTGGATGAATGAATCCTGAACTTTGCTGGCTCTGCTTGTTGAATGAATCTTGATGTTGTGTTCCTATTTGGATGAATGAAAAGGATTTACTTGCCTATTGCTGGAATTACATCAATCTGTATGCTTCTGATACCTTAGTTCTATTGTGGGAAATTGGCTTAGAAATTACTGCGATGATGACTGATATGGTATTATAGCTGATGCCTTCTCTTTGAAGTGGATTCAATAGTTGTTTGAGTGTTTTTTTTTTTGTCTGTGCCTATACTTGATTCAAATTTCAACCTGATGGCATAATTTGGCCAAATGATGGAAATAACATTTGTAAACTGAGCACTGTTCAAGCTAATGCATTATAATCATTGCACAAAAACTTCACCAAATTACAAACAGCATGAGCAAAAAAAAAATGTCTGCATACTTTAGCCCATCTAGCCTTCCAAAAAACACTACACATCTTCTTATTAACTCTTTGCATTTGAAGTCCCTGTATAGAATGCCATCTGCACAAAAAACCCTACACATCTTCTTTATAAAAATCTACACAAAAACTGCATCACTTCTTCTTCTCTAGAAATTCAGATCAAGAATCCCTTCTCCATTGTGTGGAACTGTGATATCCATTGCTTGTAGGAGTTCTTCAATACCATCTGTACATTGTTCTCCAATCATGAAATCAATGCATGCCCTAACTAGGTAGATTGGGATTTCCAGATTTCTAGGAAGTATACCCTACCTAAGCAATGAATCCTTCTTCATGTGTGGTTGCTTGAAATTGTTGTGACCCTTATACTTTAATATTTCTTGAAACACACACTGTAGTTAAGAACACCTTATTGAGAGTCATGGGTTCAATCTTTTTGGAAACGGTCCTTCACTGCTTGTATAAGCTCATCAGCATTCTTGCATCTCTGCCTTTGTTGTAAGCATTGAAAGACTGTGTGGAACCCTAGGTCTAGCACATTGTAGTCAGGTGAGTTTGGTGGTTGTTGAATCAGTTCAATGTGAAAACCATCAGCATTTGCAACTTGTTGAAAGTCTGCATCTGAGTTCTGTATATGTGGCCTTGCATTGTCTTGTTGTATCTGAATGTTTTTGCTTAAAAAGGTTGGCCACTTCTGCTTAATGGCAGGAATAATCTGAAATTGAGACAATACCAAAGCATAATGCATTAATTGAAACATTACATTCTTGCATTGATTATTAAAGATCATTAAATAAATACATCAATCTGTATTCATTACAATAAGTTCTAAATTACAAGCATGACAGGAATGGAAAGCAATACATTTTACCTGCTTGATGATGCTTTCTTAGATTACTTGCCTATTGATAGACTGAATAGGCTTTATCTCCTTTGTTCCTCTCTTTCTCTTTATGTTGTTCCTTTGTGTTGTTACTTCTTCAACAAAGGGCCATACTCCTATCTTACCATCAAACACACAGATCCCATTCTCATCAAAAACAGGTCTGCATATACAGCACACATGAACATGACCTTAGGTATGAAATTTTTTGATTTGCATACTCTCAGTGGATCAGCTTCCATTGGGATCATGTAGTATATGCAGCTCTTTCTAGTTAAAAAAAACTATTTCTCATCTATGTGTATGGTATCCATTGGCTTGAATTTGAGAAGATTGAGATTTGAATCATAGTGTATGGCTTGTAGACTGAAAGTTAACCTTGAAAGCTTATTAGGATCTATCAAGAGAGGCCTGATGGCATTTGTATGAGGTCTGAGCAGGTGAGCCTTAGCCCATCTTCCCACAATAGACTTGGGTATTCCAAGAGCATCAGAAAGTGATTGAATTGTACCTCTTTTTTCATGTTCTATTTGCTGAATTTGAGCATAATTGATCTCATACTTTGGCTTTCTGATTCTACCTTTTCTTTTTGCAGAAACATCAATAACCTCATTTCTAGCCATTTGTTCTTTTGCAGATTTCCAGATTCTGCTTACAGACTTCCTGCAAACATTGAATCGCCCAACAGCTTCATTGATCTTCCCATGAACAAGTCGCCCTTTGTTGCAGTTTCCCAACAACCACTGCAACTGCTCCATTTTTGTGTTTTCTGGAATATCAGCTCTCTTTCCCATGTTTTTCTCCTCTTAAGTTTTATGTGTTTTTAGTGTTTGAATGTTGTGAGTGTCAGGATTGAGAAGTGTAATGCCTTATAGAGTAGCTTTATCTGTATTGGAGGGAGAATTTTGAAATTTAGGTGGTAAATTCTGAATATCAAAATTTTTGTATTTATTTCTATTTTAATGTGAACAGATAAATGAGCTACAGTGTTTCCGCTACAGTATTATTAGTGAACAGTAATCGCACCCTTAATTTCTGCCATACTTTATTGCTAACAGCCCCCTTATCCATCTTAGCTATTGTGCCCAAATGAAATGGGACTAATGAGGGGGATGGAGGTAGTATATGGCAAAAAAAAAGGATAGCATTATCTGTATTCTGCAACATTTCATGTGAAATTAAAGCTGTGCAGACAACTCTGGTCAAATTTGTCCAAGAAGCACATGCAAATATTTGCAATGTACCACCTAAATTTAATAAAAAACTCATTCATTACTTAAAGTTGACATTGCAGCATAACCCAAGGCAAAAATATGTGATGATATTATAATATGCGTTGGTATTTATAATGCAAAATGTACAACCTTCAATTTGGATATTTTTTTCTATGATGCATATATAATTTGTATTCAAAATCTCGTGGATCTGCTTAAAAAAACCTGGTGGACAAAAATATTGATGCAAGTGCATTATCTCAAATATTATCTACTATCTCGAAATAATCTTATTTTTGTTGTCTCACACTAGAATAAAATTCCATAGAAAAATACAAAGGGTCACACATCTCCAATTTAAGTTCGTTAATATTCAAATAAATATTACAAAGTTATATGCAAATGTTAGATGAGGGTCAAGACATGCCGAGAGTGGACCGTGTGGAGTCTGGGAAGGACATGGCGATGAAACAGCCAAGTGTGAGCCGTGGTGTGCTCATGTATGAAAAGATCTTGGCGGGAGCTGCGTCAAACAACGGACGTGGTGTGCCGGGAGAATTCACTTGTGGTGAGCGAGTTGTTGCTGAAAATAGATCGAAAACAAGAGGGTTATCCCACACGACGAAGACGTCTTCGAGTTTTGGTGGGGGAGGTTTGTTAGACCCTTAAATCAGCGGATGCAGCAGGTGCGCCTAGCCACGGGCGACTATATCCATTTTTTAGGCGGCCCGTCGACCAATACTTTTTTGCCTAAATCGGCACCAAGTGTGCATAGCCACGGGCGATTCATATTCGATTTTGAGGTGGCCTGTTGGCCAATATATTTTTAAAATTCTTTTAGTATATCGATAGCTATAATTGTCAAATATTTATAATAAAATGTATATTTTGAATTTAAACTACCTGAGAATATATTAGACACAAAATTGGTTTTGAAGTGGCTCATTAGCTAATAAATTTTTAGAATTCTTTTAGTATGTATCGATAGCTATAATTGTAAAATTTTTGTAGCAAAAGGGTATATTTTCAATTTAAGACACTTTACAATAAATTAAAAATAAAATGAGAATCGTTTTAACAAATAAAATGATACCCCGTCGAATTTCGACGGGATACAAACTAGTTCAAATAAATATTACAAAGTTATCAAATTTAGAGACTACAAATGGATTATGCCATATACTATTTCTTTTTATGTACAATGTACTGAACAAAAACGTTCCATAGTTTAAGTGACCACCGCTAATGTAACAGTGTCATGTTAGCAATTTTTCCATTTCAGTGTTTAATTTTTTTAGGTGAGGTTTAAATTTTTTTAGCAAAGTTTAATTAATTTTTGTTTAATTTTTATTAATTTTTTTTATTTATACTATTGTTACGCCAGTAGACACATTAAACATGCCCATAATAAGCATTACTCATGTACTAGAATAGAATAACACGAGAATATGTTGGTGAAAGAAAAAATCAAGAAACGCAAATTATGGCAGAATACACGCGCTTTTTAATTCTCCAATAAAGACTTCTTCCAAAGTTGTTGAACAAACAAAAAGTTACACCTCATCAAATCTTGATCTGAATCAGCTCAAATTTGGTAAATAAATAAGTAAAACAAGGAAAAAAAAATGAAAAAAAAAAAGAAAGAAAGAAAGAAAGAAAAAAGAACTAACATACCAATACAACACAAACTCAACAAATTCTTCACAATTTTGGGTTAAATTAAGTCTCATCAATCACAGATTCTGCAAGAGAACAGCTACAAGAGCAGCAGCAGAGAATCCCAAACAGCAGCGACCGCGAATACTGCCGGAACGAAAACACAGCTTCTGAAAGTGGCCGGAAAGTTAGCCGGAGAGCTGTTCTTTACCGGCGAGGAAGTAGGCGGGGGCGGTGGTTTCTGAACATGGATGGCAACTTTCATGCCTCCGTAGCACATCCCGTTCCCACTTATGAAGTAGAAAGTCTTGGTCACGTTGAGGGGAACCACATCCCTCCCGGCTCCGGTGGTCCAGTTATGGATGGGATGCTCGGAGTTGCAGGTCTCGTAATTGGTCTTGTTCACCTCAAGAACACTCGCCTGATTCCTATCATACACGAAAACTGGAAAAACGAAAGCAATGAGGAGATGAACAAATGATACTTACTATACTACTAACTTTGCCCACTTTCTTGCACACAATTAGAAATGTGTACTAGAACAAGAATTGAACCCGATGAAATGATTGAATAATTTTTGTTACTGAACTCTCTTAATCAATGGTACTTTTGCCATTTAGCTAAAAGTAGATAGTTGATTTATCGAATAAAACACCCTTTTGGAAGAAGAACTGAGCACTTACAGGATGAATAGTCATTAATGGAGATAAAGATGGATCATAATATTTCTAAATTCTTCTAAGAAATATCAATGCCACTTTCTCTCCTAATTAGCTTTCAAGAACTGACTACTTTGCACATCAAATTCTTGAAAATCCCTATTATATCACTAAATTGAAACTTAATGATTCACAGTTTTCATTAAATGATCAATACAATTAAGGTAAAAATTAAGTAATTTCAAGAGCTAAACAGCTTAAACAAGGATTCAACAACACCAAATCACTAAGCAATAATACATAAAAACAAGGATTCATCAGAACAGCCTAATCCACTATTTAAAATTAAAGTGGGAAAAAGAAATACAAGCACATATAAACTGTAAACTCAATCTTGGGCAACTAAGATTGAAGAAGTGAAAAAAAAAAAAAAACCTTTGAATAATAAAATAACGCACATTTACAGAAAGCCAGAACTTTATAGTACAAGAAACACAAATTTCTTTCAAAAAAAGTAGGCAATTAATTAAAAAAAAAATAAAAAAATCAACTACTGTATAACACTACATTTTTAAATTAAATCAAAGCAACTTTGACCAGACTCAGTTTCAGAAAGCAAAACACTAAAAAAAAGTGAGCTAAAAACCACAGATCTAATAGTAGCAAGCAAGGAATTAATGTAATCCCACTTCAAATTTACAAATCAAAAGGTGAGCAATAATCTACAAACATTGCAATCCAATTTCAGCTACATGATCACAAATTTTGAACAGATTAAGTCCATAAAGATAGAGTAAAATCTGGAGCAGAAAAAAAAACAAAAAGAAACGAAGGAAAAAGAGCAGATCTGAATGTAAAGGAAAGAGAGCGTACATAGCCAATCGTCAGTGTTGAACTTGATATCCTGAGCCCAAATTGTGTAGTTCACACCGCTCTGGCTCCACCCCACTTTCCCACCCACTGTATAGCGCACCGCCGCCGCCTCCGGCAGCATCACCGCCGCAAACAGAAGCGCCGCCGCCGCCGCCAACAGAATCCTCTTATTCAGTCCCATTTTTCCTCACTCTTCCCGACAGACGACAGGAAACGAGCTACTTTCGAAGTGCACACACGCGCACTCTCTCTCTCTCTCTCTAGAAGGGAAGGGACGAGAAGTGCAGGAGAAATAGGCAGTTATAATGAGGCGTTGGAGGCGTGTGGGGCAGAGTGCAGATCTGTATATTTAGTTAATTATTTAATTCTTGGGTTGTAACATTAATTAATTTATCAACCTCTATTTATTTCACTCCTAAAATGAATAAAACAATATTCCATAAAACAAATTCAGATATTAATTATCCTCAAATATAAGAGAGACGTTTGTGCTTATTTTTTACCATGATGATTGTAAAAAATACAAGTCAATCTTAATTTCATTTAAAAATTCAGATAAATTATAATCTAATATTAGTAGTACGTTTAGTAAAGAATCTAAAAGTTAAAAATGTAATACTATACCCTAAAAAACATTCAATTATTAAAATTCATCCGCGCCAGCCCTGCATGCGGATTAAAGAAGAAGAAAAAAAAAAAAAATGTCGTACAGCTGCTCATTGTGAGTAGGACAATATTTTGACGGTGGATGCTTTACTAATTTTCATATTCTCGTTATAAATGGGGGCATTTTCATTTTCAAATATGGACTTTATACAGAATATAACTTCATTTGCATTATAACCAAATTTCATGCTCGTTTATTGCAGATGGAGATAATAATTTCTTTTTTCTTTTGCAATATAAATTTTAAAATTCTATGTGCTTCACAAATAATATACATACACTCCGTATTATTCTTTGATAAAAATACATATTAATATACGAACTTTGACCATCGTTCCATTTAAATCATGAACTTTCAATTTTTTTTATAATTACAAGAACTTTGTCCAGTGTTCAATTTTCACACCGATTGAGTTTCCGGCAAAATCGAAACTGACGTGGCGATCTACGTGGTATTTTTTTAAAACTAAAAATGCATATAAATACATGAACTTTGACCATCGTTCCGTTTAAATCATGAACTTTTGATTTTTTCTGTAAAAACAAGAACTTTGTCCCGTGTTCAATTTTCACATGTTTTCAATTTCCCCCAAAATCGAAACTGATGTGGCGCTTACAAGAAAAACGATATCATTTCAAAGTGGTGGCTTAAACGACGTCGTTTAAGCCCTTCCTCCTTGAATTAAATTTCGATCCTCACTCTGCATGAATGTCTACCATGGCCGCCACCCAAACGTGGTGCAGATCAAGGAGGTGATGGCGGCGAAGCAAAAGATTTTCTTCGTGATGGCCGCTCGAAAGTATTTCCAGCTGCTCGTCAGCACCCTCAATTTCTGCCATAGCCGCGGCGTCTCCCACCGTGACCTCATGCCGGAGAATCTCCTTCTCGATGAGGATGGCATCTCAAGGTCTCCGACTTCGGCCTCTCCGCCCTGCCGGAGCACCACCTCAACGACGGCCTCCTCCACACGCAGTGCGGGACGCCGACCTACGTCACGCCGGAGGTGCTGCTGAAAAAAGGCTACGACGGTACTTAGGCCAATATCTGGTTGTACGGTGTTGGTCCCGGAAATATTTCATTGGTGTATGGGGGGGGGGGAATACACCAATTTCCAACAGTTTTCGATTTGTACAAACTGACAGGTGCTAACTGACTAAGGCGAACTGAGTCCGAGAGTTTGATCAGAGTGAGTGTTCAGTTTATCCAACTCAAACAGTGAATTGCTGAGTTTGTTAAACTGAACTAGAGTGCGGAAGTTGGTGGCTAGTGTTGGAAAACTCTTTAGAAAATTATTTTATCTTTTAAACTAACAGTTCGAATAATGAATGCAGTATGAGGTGCTTGTTAGTTCAGCAGTTTGTAATAAGTAAGCAGTAAAGAGAGTTTAAGAGAGAGAGAGAGATCGAGACACGAGAGTTTATCGTGGTTCGGAGATAACCCTCCTACGTCCATGTCAGATCTTGCGATCTGAAATCCATTAACCTTGGATTTCGTTCTCTCTTCTTTATACTGGTCGAGAACCAGCCTTTACCTTTCGTCAGTTCCTTGACGAAGATCAAGCACGAGTTATGGGTCGTGACCCTTACAAACTTTACATTCAAACTTACTACAAACAAAAACTTATCTGCTAAACTCTTCCTTGTTGTAGAGTTTGACTATGCTCAACAATGGTGGAAATTACAACTCTTCTATCTACTATAAATGTAACTAATCATAAATCTCGTTATCAACACTTGGGAAACTCATTTAATTTCGAGTGTTGAAGGATTTGAACGAGAGAGATTTCTTCAGTGATTGAGCATGAGAGCTTTAGTTTCCCGTTCATGATTCTGGAATGGAAGAAGGTATATATATGCTTCATTTGAAATAGAGTCGTTGGGTGTGTCAGTCCCGTACTCTGACACAATTCCTTCCCTCCCGTTGAGGCAGTCCAGTTTACTTCTGGAGATGCAGTGACCAGATCAGATCAACCTATGTAGGCAGGTTGAAGCTACCTCTTAAAAACTGGAGTCTTCAGCGAACTTCCTTTAATCGGCGAGTCTTGAACTTATCAAGGCAAGTGCTGAACACCTACAATCTGGTTGACTAAGATCTGCCTAACTCAGATCATCAAACTGAGTTATACATGACGGTTTGATCTAGCAACCTAACTCTAGAAGAGATCTAAAAACTTCTAAGTGTTGTTTCGATAAACATTATCAAAACTCACAAACTGAGTGGGGTTCCCAACAATTTTCTCCTTTTTGATGATGTCGAAACCAACACCTTACAAATAATTCCTAAGTAAAGAAATAGACAGTTCAGTTCATTAGAAATTAAGGTAAGATAAATCAACAATAAATGAAATTGTATTTAATAGCAACTTGGACAAAGAGAAATTGTCATCAAAGCTTCAATTAAGAAAGTACTTCATTAGGTAATATAGCTTACATCAGAAACACAAAAGAACAGATTACATGTAAGCTAGATTACACAAAACCATTGCTAACTCCTTATGTAGTTCATCTATCTTCCCCCGAAACAAGTTCTTCCTCCTATCATCTCCATTAGCTTCAGTTTCTTGTTGTTCGGCAGGATCTTCCTTCTCTCTTTACGCTTCCCTTATTTAGAAGACTCATTACCTTCCTCTGATCTCTTCTTCTTCTTTGCCACTATATTGCCATCTTCCGCCTTTTTGACATCATCAAATGGGTTCGGATGAACTCCCAGAGTATGGCATTCTCAGTTTGGAGGGCTTCGACCTGGCGATCCACGTAATCCTCGCAGTGGATTTTGAGAGAAGCCACATCCAACGTTTGGGTAAGGCTGTATGCTACGAATATTGAGGGTACGTGGATCTCCATGGTCTCCTCCACTATAGTCTTGGCGAGAGAAGAGACTTCATCGTGCAGCTCCTTGAGACACTGGTCAAATTTGGCATTGACTCCTTTAAGCTCATTGATGAGGATGGAGTCTACCTTTTTAATTTTCTAATTGACCACAGTTTGCCTTTGAATGTCGGCCAGCTCGGATAGATTGAGCTTTCTCGACATTTTTCCCAGTTCAGCCTTGACAAAAGCCATGATCCTTTCTTCAGTTGCAGTAGGATCGTGAGCTGAGGAAGTAGAGGGAGCAACAGTAGATGGGTCTTCCTCCAGTTTGACTGCAGAGGGAGGGGAAGCAGATTGACTGGCTTCCAACTTGACGCATGGGAGGGGAGAGGCAGATGGTGTAGGAGAGCTTGAGGGAATGGGAACTGCAGGGGAGGTCAGAGAACTTTGAGAGTGAATTACTCTCTTGGACCTCACAGAAGCAACCATTTCAATGGATTTCCTATTCCCTTCCGTTGAGCTTGGGGAGAGGCAGAAGGGTTGACTTCGACGGTAGCTACGGCCACAGGCTGAGCTCTCTTGGTGGCCTTCATCTTCAGCAGTAGCTTCTTGGTGGGTGCATCGACCTTCTTGATCATGTGCGTTAGCACGCCAAGCTGCATCTCCAGCTGCACTTCCGAGTGAGGCACCAGCTGGTCTTCGGTGATCTCGACCTCGTCAGACCAATCGTGATCTGGCAGGTGAGATCGAAGAAGGAAGCTGATCTTTGTGCCGTGGTGGAGGGGTCGACGAGCCTGACCTTCACAATCCGATCTCCATCAAGAACTTGGGTAATGAACCCAGCTTCTTCGATGAACAGATTGATAAACAATCTGGACTAGTTAACGTCTAACTGCTTCATCACAACCGACATTACTCAAAACTTAGGTAGGGAGACAGATTCATCGGAACCAGCGTACAAAAGGAAGACATTGTGGATGAATTCAAAAAGAATTCAGTATTCCGGCTTCAGCAATTTCCTATTGAAGGTCGTCAGGTCGTATTCCTTGGCCGGTTTGATTAGTGCTTGCTGATAGACTTCTTGAACAGTAGAGAGAGGAACCTCATCGACTTTACAGATGGTTTCCACATCTGCAAGATTGAATGCTTGCAAGACCGAGGGCAACACCAGAGCGGAGAGATCCGGTTCCCTTTAAACTTCGAGGCAAATGGTTGTCGAAGTCGGGTCTGCATTGATAAACACGTATTTTATGTACATGTTGAGTTTATTTGGTGTAGAATTCATGCTTGAATATGTGGAGTTTTAAGTGATATTATTAGGGTTTTGCTAGTTTGCTTGCATTTGCATTTTCCTCATTTTCTCGAGTTTTGTTATGCTTTTCCAGGAAAAATGAAGAACATATGTGGCCAATTAAACTGTTCCATGTCGAAGAGGAGCTCGATACGAAGCCATAGCAAAAAATAGATCGAGAATCGGAGTTCGGACGAGGGAGAACGAGGCAAAACCGTGGAACTGCGCAAAGGAGCAGATTTTCAGGATAGACGGCGGCCTGCCAGGCCGCCGAGTTGCCGCACCACCCTCACTTAAGGGGCTGAGTTGGTCGAACCAACTCGGTCTAACTCTTCCCAAACCTCATTTTTAATGTATTTTAATCTCAAATCTTCCCTAATTGGGTATTCTGAGCACCCAAGACATTCTTAGAACCCTAATTTTCATTTCCTCTTCACTACTTTAGTAATTTCAAGATTTGTGAAGATTTACTTTGGAGATTGCAGATTGAAGACCATTGATTAACACGTATTTTATGTGCATGTTGAGTGTGTTTTGCATGTGTTTAAGTCTCGATTTGGGTGCTTAAAGGTTAGAAATGCTAGGGTTTTTTAACTTGTAGCATACATTCTACTTTTCTCGTTTCTTTTCGGTTTTCGGTCCATTTTTGTAAGAATTGGAAAGAGCATTCATGTGACTAAGGATCCAAGGCTAGAAATGAGGAAGAGTCGAGTTTGATTAGGGTGAAACCTAGGGTTAAGAATGTGGAATTTGAATTCATAAAGCTAGGGTTTCACAAGTTTGTTTATGTTTTCCTCGTTCTCTCGAGTCTCTTTGTGTCTTTTTGCAGGTTTATGGAGAACTCATTTGGCCAAATTGATCATTCCATGTCGAAGAGGAGTTCTTTAGGAAGCCGTAGGAAAAAGCGGATCGAGAATCGGAGTTCGGACGAGAGAGAACGAGCGAAAACGATGAAGTCGCGCAAGAGAAGGAAAACCGGCGGGTTGGCCGGCGGTTTGTCAAACCGCCGGGAACCAACATCAAACCGCCGGGAACCACCTCATTTGGCAGCATAGACGGCGGTCTGGCCGGCGGTTTGCCAGACCGCCGGTTCCCCTTCCCACAGACCGCCGGTCAAGCGTCCCTCTTCACTAATGGGCGAGTTCGGCTCGTCCAAACTCGTCCCGGTTCGTCCCGTTTCACCCCGATTCGACCCAAACTCGATTTGTGATGTATTTAACCCCAAAATGCACCCCATTTGTAGATCTTTTTCATATTTTTAATTCCCCAAGAACCCAAGAATATTTTTCCTCTTTCCCTTTTAGTATTTTGAAGATTGTTGGAGCTATACTTTGTGGATATGCAATTCAAGACCATTTTCTTCTTCCTCATTAAACTCTCTTTCTTTTAAGCATGATTTCTTCTATTTTCTATGGTTCATTTCCTTTAATTATGTCTAGCTAATTTCCTTTTGGTTCCAATATATGAAGATATGATCTAGAAAATTAGGTTTTTGGATTTTGTTGTTGGATTTACCTTCTAATTCATATGTCTTGTGATTTGGGACTTGATTTTATTGCATGAGTGATTGGTCATCATAGAGTGCATACAAGGTGTTTGGTTAAATGCTTAGTAGGCTTTAGTTCATAACACTTGGCATCAAATCACAACATATTAGTAATTCTTGCTAATATGAGATTCTAGATAATTAATTGAGCTATTTGGAGTTAATTTATGCATCTTGAGACCTAGCGGAGATAGATGTCATAGGTTAATCCACTAATATTGATTGCTTTGAGAGAAAAATTGATGTTTACTATATATAGAACTCCCATATGAATTAGATTAAAATGGTTAATCCATGCAAATCCATAAACCTAGACTTTTAGTGATTATTGGATTATATTTGGAACCATACTTTCTCTTATTGATTTTATATCATTTGCTACTTGGTACTTGCTTAGTTAAGTTTGAGCTTTGTTAATTACTTTTCAATTGTTTTTTCTCAATCAAAAACACAAAAACATGATATATTGTAGCTTGGATAGTAGGTTTAGTAGCTAGGTTACTACTTGAAACTTGAGCATCCTTGCATTCCTTGTGGTTCGACTCGATTACTCAATCGATTATTATTGATCTCTACCCTCACCTCTAAAGTGAGGGCGGATCAATTTTTGGCGCCGTTGCCGGGGAATGCATAGTTTAAGTTTTAATAGTTGATTTGGTTATTGAATTACTAATTCAAGCATTCTTCTCTTTTGATTTTGTTTTGTAGGTGCATGCACACAAGGTCTAAGGGAAAACTCGTTCAACCTTTGATCTTGAACTTTGAAAGAAGACATAGAAGAAGGAATTCTATTGAAGAACAAGACATGGCCAACAATCAAGATTATGAGGCTTTTAAGAAGGAACTTGAAGATATAAGAGCTTGGAGAGATGAGCAAGAAAGAAGGGCAAATGAAGCTCAACCACCTCCTCTCAACTATATGTTCCAATCTCCAACGGAACAATTCCAAGGAGGAGAGTGGGGGGCGATCAATGCCAATAATTTTGAGCTCAAATCCGGTCTTATCCAAATGGTGAAGAGTGAGCAATTCGATGGAAGTCCTATAGAGGATCCGAACGCCCATCTTGGTATGTTCCTTGATATTTGCGACACTATCAAGCTTAATGGAGTTTCAAATGACGTTATTCGCATGAGGATGTTCGGGTTTTCTCTACGGGACTTGGCCAATGATTGGTATAAAGGACTAAACAAAGTCAACATTCATACATGGGATGATCTATGCAAGACTTTCCTCTCTAAATACTTTCCACCATCAAAAGCTCAAAGGTGTATCTCTGATATTTCACATTTCTCTCAACAAGGTGACGAGACCTTGTTTGAAGCATGGGAGAGGTATCGAGAGCTTTTAAGGTAATGTCCTCAACATGGCTTCACGGAAGGTCAACAAATTACACTTTCTATAGTGGTCTCACACCACATACACGTAGTATTGTGGATGCTACCTCCGGAGGATGTCTAGTGAATCGAAATGCCAAGGAAGCCTTGAGAATTATTGAAGAGATGGCCGCCAATAGCTATCAATGGCCAATGGAAAGGGCCCCTTCTAGGAAGGTTGCTTCTATTGATGATGAGAAGTTCGATGCATTGGCAATGGAAGTTGCTAATATGAAGAAGCAATATGAAGAAGAGAGGAAAGCTCAATCTCAAGCTCAAGTTCAAAGTGTTCATCAATATCAAGAGAACTTGGAGCCTAGTGGAATTGAAGACTTGAATTTTGTTAACCAAAGACAATATGGAAATTTCAACAAAGGAGGGTTCCAAGGACAACAAGGAGGATTTCAAGGAAGGTCACAAGGAGGAAATTCTTATGGATATTAAGGAGGTTACCAATCATACAATCCTAACAATCGACCTCATCCCAACCTCTCTTATGGCAATCCTAACAATGCTCAGTTGCCACCTCCCGAATTTTTGGTGTCTCAAGGAGTTATTGAAGAACCAAAGAAGAATTCTCCATCAATGGAGCAAATGATGCAACAAATGTTGGCAAATCAAGATCAAATGTCTTCTCTACAAGGAAATTTCATCACACAAACCGTGCAAAAAGTGAGTGCCTTGGAGAATTCACTTTCCTCTTTAACAAAGCAAGTGAAGATGATGGAGGGCCAAATAAGTCAAATGGCTAACCAAGCCACCACTCAACACACACCGGGAAAGTTTCCAAGCAATACGAAGATGAATCCTAAAGGGTGTAATGCTATCACCTTGAGGAGTGGAAGGGCTTATGAGAATGAAGCTACATCCAAGAGTAAAGGAGAGTAAGTTCTCGTTGAAGACATACCTTATGATTATGAAGAGTCTCCAACTAGTGATGAAGAATCAAGGAAAGAAGTTCAAGGAGAAGCTCCTAAGGCGGTGCTAGTAGAGGCCCCTCTTCCTACCAAGGATGTTATTACGAAGGCTCCATTTCCTCATCGTCTAGCCAAGCATAAGGTTGACGAAAAGTTGATGAGATTCTTGGAAATATTCAACAAAGTGCAAATCAACATTCTCTTGCTTGATGCACTGCGTGATATGCCCGGTTATGTGAAGTTCTTGAAGGATGCCGTTTCTAATAAGAGAAAGTTTGGTTCATTTGAAATAATTAGCCTAACGGAGGAGGTTAGTGCGGTGATCCAAAGGAAGATGCCTTTGAAAAAGAAGGATCCCGGAAGCTTCACAATAGCATGTGTGATTGGAGGGAAAAAGTTTGGGAATGTCTTATGTGACCTTAGAGCTAGCATCAATTTGATGCCATTATCTATTTTTAGAAGATTGGATATTGGAGAGATCAAACCTACGTCTATTTGTCTCCAAATGGCCGATCGTTCCATATCTTATGCCCAAGGAATTGTTGAAGGCGTGCTAGTGAAAGTTGAGGAGTTTATCTTCCCCGCGGATTTTGTTATCTTGGATATGCCGGAGGACAAGGATATGCACCTCATTCTTGGGCGTCCTTTTCTAGCAACCGAAAGAGTTCTTATTGATGTGCAAGACTGGAATCTTACGTTTAGAGTTAATGAATAGACCCTCACTCTTTCAATCTTTGATGCTATGAAGCGAGGAAATGACTCAACCTATGAGGAATGCAATTCAATCACCACTTTGCCTATATCTATGGCAAAAGATCTCACGAAAGAAATCATCTCTAATTCTTTCTATTCTTATTCCGATTTGGATGATGCTTGTGATGATTTATTGGAATCTATTGCTTATTTGGAAGCAAATCAAGGATCCTTGAAGGATGAAGTTCATTACCTTGATATCAACCAACCAGGGGAGAGTGGGAGTTCAACTAAAGTGGAATCTTCTTCAAACACTTCTCAAGAATTAAAACTTCTTCCCGATCACCTAAGGTACGCCTTCCTTGGTGATAATGACTCTTTACCCGTAATTGTGTCACAACACTTATCAGAATCTGAATTGGACAAGCCCCAAACCGCCGAAAACCAGCCGGACATTTCAGGATAGACGGCGGTCTGGCCGGCGGTCTGGTTCACCTTGCACAGACCGCCGGTCAACCCTTTCTCTCCCTTATTTCTATTTTTGTGTTATTTTCTCCCATTTTCAATTTCAAACCAAATTTCTCAAGAACAAACCCATTTTCCCTCACTAGAACTTCATTTTTCATCCTCCAATTACTTCCAAATCACTTGGAATTAAGTTAAATCCTTCCATAGGTCCATTACCCATCCCAAAACTTGCATTTTGATCCAAGAAAATCACATTTTCACCCACATCTTCATAAAAAATGAAAATTCATTTTTCTTTTGAAAGAAGTGAAGTTCTTCAATTTCATTCAAGACAATGAGGTAATGAGTTCTATATCCTATCTTTTATGAGTTTCTACTTGTTTTATATGAAATGATATGTATATTTTGCTTATCAAATTCATGAAAATGGGTAGAAATTCTTGCTAGGGTTTTGTTTGAATCTTGAGAATTCTTGAATGGAAAATGTGGATTTGGTCATGAATTGGACAACATTAATTCTTTTCTTTAGGATTTATGCTATATCAAGCCTTCAAGTTTACATTCTTGGATGAATCATGTCTCTTTTGCACTTGAGCATACTTAGAATGAATTTGTAATCTCTTGATGAATGAATGAATGTTTATGCTTGATTCTTGAATAGGACATTCATCTCTTGAATGTTTCATTACTTGAAGAGGGTATGTTTTCATGGATTCTTGAGCTTGAAATATGAAAATTCATGGTTTAAGTCTCTTGATTTGAATTTCCATATGCATTTGAATTTATTTTTACTTGGTTATGCATGCATGGAGTGAGATGAATTTTTCTTGAACTTAAGGGAGTCATGTTAATGATTTTCTTGGTGTTTGCTTGACATTCACTTATTGGATGCTTAAAGGCACAATGAGGGGTAATGGATAGGAGATATGTTGTTTGATAAGTGAAAATTCCTTGTTTAAGTCTTGAATCTTATTTGGAATTTTTCACCTCTTGTAGAGAAAAAGGAACAAAAGGGAAAGGTACTTCAAAGGCACCCTCAAAGGCCTTGGTCACCTATTCCAACAAAAGGCGAAAAGATGGATCTTCTTCTTCACAACCAAGAAACACCATCTCACCCAAAAGTCCCGGAAACTCATGGACTTCACTTGAGCAATAATGATGAAAGGGCGGCATTTGCTACACTTGTCACAAAGGGCATTGAGGTGACTAGATTTCCATCTCGAGAAGTGTTGCAAACCCTTGGGCTCTATGACAATGTGAAGGCTCTTTTTGATAATATTGGGTGGGGTGATTTCCTTGATGATATCATTCAAGATCGGAGGACTTATGTCAAGGTTACGCTTGAAATGATGAGCACGTTGGAGGCCACGAATGTACATGCCTTGCAAAATATCAAGTTTCAACTTTACGGTGAAAGGCATGAGATGTCCTTAGATGACATTGATGATGCATTTGGTGTTTCCCACGGAGGTGATCAACTCATAGAGCGGGTGTTCGACCATAATACTTTTTGGAACAAGCTCGTTCCCACTTCACAAGAAGGGTATAGGTCCGGATATTCTAAATCTAACGAAGTAAGGAACCCGGTGCTCCGAATGGTTTTGAAGATCCTATCTCACAGCATCATAGCTCGAAAAGAGAACATTTCGGTGAGGAATGATGACCTATTCGTTCTCCATGCCATGCTCACCGGAAAGAGAATTAGTTTTTGTAAGCTTTTCATTCCTCAATTGGCAAAACAAGCTCGTGGTGAAATTGGAAAGATAAATATTGGTGGGATGCTCACACCAATTGCAAGAAAAATCAAAGGGAATCTTGGTGGATATCCTCCGATGAGAGGTGATTTTCTTTTCGATATCATCAAGCTCCGGTATTTGAGGTTCATTAATTCGGTTTCCCCTCCATACTACTTCCGAATAACTAAGGAAGAGTTGTACCCATTGCCCAATGCAATGAGCATTTTGGTGACAAATGTTGAAGAAAGGAAAAATTGGTACTTGACCACCCCCTTGCATTATGTAATCATGAAAGGTCATATATTTAAACATGGTGAGGGGGATCAATACTCACTTGGTAGAAGAGGTCATGTGGAAGGGGAAGAGGAGAACATGGAAGGGATGGATGATGACTCAATGGGAGATGAAGAAGTTCCAAGTGGTTCATTAGATGAAGGAAGGTTTGAGGTTCTTGAGAGTCGAATGGAAGACATAGAGAGTAATTTCAAAGCTTTGGACGCTCAAGTCACGGTTATGAGACATGAAATGACATCAATCCGAATCACTCAATTGGAAGAAGCAAGAAGAAGCGAGAGAATGGAAGCACTCCTTGAGAGCTTTAGGGACTATCAAATTGGCCAAGGCGCCACTTGGCCAAGACCGCCCCCGAAGTAGCTCGGAATGTTTGTAAGTGTAATTTAAATCCATTATTATCTTTCCCTCCAAACTCATTTTAGAATTCATTTTCTAAAATAAGTTTGGGGGAGGGGGTAGGATAATGAATTTAAATTACTTACATTTCATGCTTTTAAATTCTCTTTAATTATGCTTATTTTTCTACTTCTTTGCTTCTTTGTATGTTTATTGTCTCTTTAATGTGACTTAGTGATATTTATGTGTCTTGCTTGTCATTCGATGGGTTGATGATTTGGATATGTTGGTTTTGAATGAGTGAATGGAGTTGTTGGATTTTTGGTGAGAAGTTTGGTTTGGAGGTGGATCTTGGAGAATGGATTTGTTATGAAAGATTTTGTTCATTGTTGGTTTGTCTTATTGCTTTGTGGTGTGAATTTGTTGAAAGTTTGTTGTTTTGCTCTATTGCATTTAGGGATGAATAGGGGTTCAATGAATAGTTTGTTGATTCATGAGGATTGTATGTCGAATCTTTGGTTTTGAGTGCGAAATTTTTAGAAAGGGAAAAGTCTTAAGTTGAGAATGCATGTATGCTTGCATGTGTGAGTGCGAAAGCACGTGTTGAATTGCTCAAGTGCATTAGAGGGAGATGCCTATGATGAAATGTGAAAAATGTGGAAGTGTTTTGAATTTGAGAAGCATGATTGAGCACACCTCTTTATCAAGTTGCATGAGTTGTTGATGAAGAATGAAACTTGATTGTCAAGCATTGAACATTAACTAGTGAGGACTTGAGCTAAGACTACGCATTGCATATAGTAATTGTTCCTTGTTGAGAGTTATCATGCATGCTTCTCTATTTCTAGAACTTGCCTTGGTTCTTAATCAAGGTTGCTATTTTTATGCATAGAATTAGGAAATGATCTTAGGCCATCTTTCCATAACCCTTTTTCCCAAACACTAACCTATCTCTCATTACCCTTGTGGTCCCCGTTTGAGCCATATATAGCCTTTCATTTAAAAACCGGAGGATAGGGGGTAAAGGATGGATAAAGGAATCTTGGTAAGAGTTGAAAATTTGTGGAAAATTATGGGTAAAATGGAGAGTTGTTGGGATGGAATTGCCTTGAGAAGATACTCCTATAAGCTCTTGTTTAGAAATGAATAAGTTAAAAACAAAGTTCTTACTAAAAAAAAAAAAAAAAAGAGAAAAGAGGAAAAGTTGTTGAATAAAGAGCATAAAGGAGTAGTTCTTGTCATGTGATGAGTGTTAGTAAAAGCTTGAGATTTCATTATAAAAAGGGGTTGGATAAGGTAGAAGATGAATAATTTCTTACTTAGAGTGAGGAAGATATAAGGTGGGGTGCTTGAATGAAAATTAAAGTCACTTAGCCTAAAAACTCCCTACCTTCACCAATGTCCCTACATTACAAGCTTAATAAAGTCCTTTTTGATCTTGGTTCTATGCACATGCATGGTAGATAAGAGGCAAGCTTATGGTAAATGAGTTGCATTGCATTGATTTGTTGAGTGATGACCCTTATACACTTGAGTGTTGAGCTACACACTTCCCGTGAGGTTCATTTGCTTGATGATTGAAGTAAGTTCTTTGCTAGTGATTCATGTGAGGAGGTAGAGAGTGTGCTTGATATGCTTTGAAAATTCGGAAAATGTTTTTGGTTAGAAATTTTGAGGCATCGTTGATCTCAAATGCACACTCCATACGTGTTAAGTGTTTTGATTGTTCGTTTCATTGTTCGGGACGAACAATGGCTTAAGTTTGGGGGAGTGATTAACACGTATTTTATGTGCATGTTGAGTGTGTTTTGCATGTGTTTAAGTCTCGATTTGGGTGCTTAAAGGTTAGAAATGCAAGGGTTTCTTAACTTGTAGCATACATTCTACTTTTCTCGTTTCTTTTCGGTTTTCGGTCCATTTTTGTAAGAATTGGAAAGAGCATTCATGTGACTAAGGATCGAAGGCTAGAAATGAGGAAGAGTCGAGTTTGATTAGGGTGAAACCTAGGGTTAAGAATGTGGAATTTGAATTCATAAAGCTAGGGTTTCACTCGTTCAAGTTTGTTTATGTTTTCCTCGTTCTCTCGAGTCTCTTTGTGTCTTTTTGCAGGTTGATGGAGAACTCATTTGGCCAAATTGATCATTCCATGTCGAAGAGGAGTTCGTTAGGAAGCCGTAGCAAAAAGCGGGTCGAGAATCGGAGTTCGGACGAGAGAGAACGAGCGAAAACAATGAAGTCGCGCAAGAGAAGGAAAACCGGCGGGTTGGCCGGCGGTTTGTCAAACCGCCGGGAACCAACATCAGACCGCCGGTTCACCACCTCATTTGGCAGCATAGACGGCGGTCTGGCCGGCGGTTTGCCAGACCGCCGGTTCCCCTTCCCACAGACCGCCGGTCAAGCGTCCCTCTTCACTAATGGGCGAGTTCGGCTCGTCCAAACTCATCCCGGTTCATCCCGTTTCACCCTGATTCGACCCAAACTCGATTTGTGATGTATTTAACCCCAAAATTCACCCCATTTGTAGATCTTTTTCATATTCTTAATTCCCTAAGAACCCTAGAATATTTTCCCTCTTTCCTTTTTAGTATTTTGAAGATTGTTGGAGCTATACTTTGTCGATTTGCATTTCAAGACCATTTTCTTCTTCCTCATTAAATTCTCTTTCTTTTAAGCATGATTTCTTCTATTTTCTATGGTTCATTTCCTTTAATTATGTCTAGCTAATTTCATTTTGGTTTCAATATATGAAGATATGATCTAGAAAATTAGGTTTTTGGATTTTGTTGTTGGATTTACCTTCTAATTCATTTGTTTTGTGATTTGGGACTTGATTTTATTGCATGAGTGATTGACCATCATAGAGTGCATACAAGGTGTTTGGTTAAATGCTTAGTAGGCTTTAGTTCATAACACTTGGCATCAAATCACAACATATTAGTAATTCTTGCTAATATGAGATTCTAGATAATTAATTGAGCTATTTGGAGTTAATTTATGCATCTTGAGACCTAGCGGAGATAGATGTCATAGGTTAATCTACTAATATTGATTGCTTCGAGAGAAGAATTGATGTTTACTATATATAGAACTCCCATATGAATTAGATTAAAATGGCTAATCCATGCAAATCCATAAACCTAGGCTTTTAGTGATTATTGGATTATATTTGGAACCATACTTTCTCTTATCGATTTTATATCATTTGCCACTTGTTACTTGCTTAGTTAAGTTTGAGCTTTGTTAATTACTTTTCAATTGTTTTTACTCAATCAAAAACACAAAAACATGATATATTGTAGTCTGGATAGTAAGTTTAGTAGCTAGGTTACTACTTGAAACTTGAGCGTCCTTGCATTCCTTGTGGTTCGACTCGATTACTCAATCGATTATTATTGCTCTCTACCCTCACCTCTAAAGTGAGGGCGGATCAACCATAATCCTTTTCCTTATTCATTTCTCTTTCTTTTAAGCATGATTTTATCAATTTCTTATGGTTTATTTTCCTTAATCATGTCTAGCTAGATTTCTTTGTGATTCCAATTATATGTAGATTAGGGATAAGTGATGGGATTAGGGTTTAATCTATGAATTTACCTTCTAATTTCATGTTCATTTCTCTTGGTGCCATATTTTATTATGTAATTGTGCTTGATCACCATAGTTGCATATCAAGTGTTTGATCTAATGCTTAGGAGGCTTAGATTAGATGCTAGGAAACAAGAGAATTGCATGCTAGAGATAGTAGGGCTAAAGAACTCAATGTGCTATTGAGAGTTAATGATCTACTTGATGTCCTAGTCAGAATTAGGTATTTCATTAATCAACTTAATTTAGTTACAATGAGAATTGAATAAATCATAGTTAGGAGGTTTCCCACATGAGATTAGATTAAAATGGCTAATTCTAGTTAAATTCCTACATCCCTATCACCTAGACCTAATCGAAGTATAATTGAAGACACTTTCATTTCCTAACAAAATTAGAAGTTTCTTAGGACTAGCAGGCTATTACCGAAGATTCATTGAGGGATTTTCCGAAATAGCAAAACCAATGACGCAACTGCTTAGGGAATCAAGTTCACTTGGACTCCAAAATGTGAGGCGAGTTTCCAAATTCTGAAGGAGAAGCTGACAACTGCACCAATTCTAGCAGTTCCGAAACCAGACAATGGATATGTAATCTATATTGATGCCTCGAAGAACGGACTTGGATGCGTGTTGATGCAAGACGGAAGCGTGATAGCATACGCCTCGCGACATCTCAAACCTTACAAGCTGAATTACCCAACACACGATCTAGAATTAGCAGCAGTGGTGCACGATTTGAAAATGTGGAGACACCACCTCTACGGGGTTCGGTGCAAAATTTTCACTAACCACAAAAGCCTTAAGTACTTCTTTGAGCGAAGAGACCTCAACATGAGACAGAGGAGATGAATCAAATCAGTTAAGGATTATGATTGTAGTGTTAACTACCATTCGGACAAAGCTAATGTTGTAACTGACGCCTTAATTCAAAAACCCCAACCAGAGTTAGCATACTTTCTCACTAGTGAGGAAACACTCATCAAAGAATTTCAAAGGCTAAGTTTGGAGGTGGTACCGCCACGTGAGATGGTAGAAGGGATTATCGCTACCATCCCCCAACTTGAGGAGTAGAATTATAGATGAACAGAGAAGGGACGATGCACTAGAGAAGGTGCGTTTGAAGGTGAGGTCGACCGATGCTGGAGATTACCACAAGGAAGCTGATAACGCCATCACTTTCAAGGGAATGTTGTGCGTGCCACACAAAGGGGAACTCCGAAATGAGATTTTGAGTAGAGCCCACGACACACTATATACCGCGCACTCCGGAGGCACCAAGATGTATCAAGACTTAAAAAGGGAAATTTTGGTGGGAAGGCATGAAGAGAGATATAACCTCTTTCGTTGAAAGATGTCTGACATGTCAGCAAGTGAAAGCATTACATCAATGGCCATATGGTAAGCTACAACCACTGGAAATTCCATAATGGAACTGGGAGCACATCACCATGGATTTTGTGACGGGTCTACCTAAATTAAGAAAAGGAAACACTACCATTTGGGTAATAGTGGATCGACTTACGAAATATGCTCATTTTATCCCCATCCACGTCACTTATGGCTCAGATAAACTAGCTCAACTGTACGTACGAGAAATCATGCGTCTCCACAGAGTACCAGTATCAATCGCATCGGATCGAGACTCGAAGTTTACGTTTAGATTCTGGACAAGCATACAAAGAGATTTAGGGACCTAACTTAACTTCAGCACTGCTTTCCACCCCCAAACCGATGGCCAGTCAGAGAGAACCACTCAGATTCTTGGAGATATGTTACGAGTTGTGATACTTGACAGAGGCGGATAATGGGAATCGATCTTACCCCTAGCTGAATTTACCTACAACAACAGCCATCAGGCAATAATAGGCATGGTGCCGTATTGATGAGTCGGGGTCCAGCACTGATGAATTTATTTAGTTGCTCATGTTTTATATTTTATTTGGGCTTAAAAACTTTGTATTTATTTTTAATTTAGTTTAGTCCAATTATCACAACATGTTTAGGTGATTAATTGGCCCAATTACATTTAATTAAGGAGTCCGAAATTATCAAGCCCAAGCCTTGCTAATTTCGAAACCTAGCTTAGGAATTAGATTAGTATTTATGTTAATTTTCGTTCATACTTTGAAACAGACTTGATTGAATGAAAACAGCTTCACGCTATTCTCTTGTCTCACAAAAACTGAAGAGTTCTTGGTAGGGTTTGATTGTTGGCGACTTCAAACTTGAATTCAATCGACTCGTTCGTGATATCTCGTAGTATCTGGGTTAGTCGAGCCACGAAGATTGCTTGATAATCGCGTTTCGTATCCTTGTAGATTCGAGGTTCGATTCTGGTAATTTTCATCTCTTTAATTTTGTATTTCATTAATCCATTGATTGATTTTCGTTCCCAGCCATCCCTCATCATTCATATATCATAAATATCCATCCTCCATCGTTCGTATAACCACCCGATCCCAGAAAACCCTTAGATTAATTCGAGATATGTTTTGAAACCCTAGTCGAAAATAACCACCGTGCCAAATCGAAAACTACTCGTGCGTTTTTTGCTGAATTTTGGATATGTTCTTCATAACCCTAAGTTGTAACTCTTGTTAAAATTTGAGCTTAATCGGAATTGAATTGCTTAGGTTTCTGTCGACACCTATTCAGTATATTTGTGGGTAGAATTTAAGGATTATCATTCATATTTCATAGTTGTTGTTTGGATTGAATCCTTTTGTAGTTGACGTGTGTTCGATTCGTAGCTTCCGCATATTGAGATCGCATCACGTATGAAGTGTTGTATGGGAGGAAGTGCAGATCACCACCTTATTGGGATAAAGTGGGCGAGAGGAAGAACCTAGGTCCGGATGCGACCAACGACATGTAGTGTGACAAATCAAAAACAGGAAAAAAGCAGCTCAGAGTAGACAAAAATCGTATGCTGCCACCCGAAGAACCGAGTTACAATTCAAAATAGGCGATAAGGTTTTCTTGAAGGTAGCTCCTTCGAAAGGGATGACCGGGTATGGAATTAAGGGCAAGTTGATACCTCGTTTTACTAGACCTTATGATATTCTGGAGAATGTAGAACCGGTAGCGTACAAATTGGCACTATCACCGGACCTTGGAGATGTCCATAACGTTTTCCATGTGTCACAACTAAGGAAATATGTGTTTGCCCCCAAACACATATTGCGCCAAGGAGAGATGATCCTAGAACCAGTCCTAAGCTATGAAGCCAGACCCGGAGCTTTGGACCGGAAGGTTTAACAACTTAGGAACAAGTCGATTACCTCCGTAAAGGTGTTATGGAGACATCACGGTCAAGACAAAGCTACGTGGGAGCTCGAAGACAAGATGAAGGAGAAATGCCCGGAGCTATTCAAAGAATGTATGCAAATTTCGGGACGAAATTTTTGTAAGGGGAGTAGGATGTAATATCCCGCCTATTTATTTAAGTTAATTATGTAATTAACTTACTATAAGTATTCATTAGCAATACAAATTAAATATTAGTACTTGAGACAAGTCGTTATGAGCTAGAATTTGAGCCGTGTTCGTCAGATTAAATTCAAAGATAGAAACTAAATGGGCCGTTTATTTTATTATTAAGAGAGACTCTTATTTCCAACTTTATTTGAGGCTAACCCATTTAGAACTATATAAGCTAGGCCCAACAAAATTTATTAATTTACTCGAGTCGAGCTCGTTGTAAATTAAAAATGGATCGAGGCCGTTTAGTATTAAATTAGACGAGCCCCAAGTCTGGGCCAGCCCCATTAGGACAGAAGATTAGCCAAGTGAATGTTTCTGTCTAAATTCCTAACTAAGGCCCAATGGCCAACCCAAGAAATCCGAAAATCTACTAATATACAAAAAGAGAAGAAAGGAAAACAATAAATAAATAAATTACTTTCTGTCCTTAAACACACCAAGAACGAAAATTTCTATTCAATCCAATAAACAAAAAGAAAATATATTAATTGCACTCTACTAAGCTAGCAATTAGATACAATGAAAGCCATCATTACAGTACATGGGGAATCATAAAAAGAGGCCTACAATGCAGCCCCTACTCTTCTTTGCCTACTCCCTTAGGCCACTTCTGCAACTTCTTTCTTCAAGAAATCATTCCCCAATCACAGCCTACTTTTTCCTCCATTGCAATGATGAAGACTTAGCTGATGCAGCCCGTAGATGGTGAATTTCACTTTATGGGCCAAGGATTGAAGATGATATGGGCCAAGGAGTGAAGATATTATTTATTAGTTTATTTAGTTGAATATTTTTATTATTTTCGGATTTTATTAATATTCTAGTTGGTAGGGTTATTTTCAGCATTATTTTGGTAATTTTATTCCGTTTTAGACTAGGATTTGGTTTGGTATATGTTAGGATAAGTTTTTAACTAGTTTCCTTATAGAATTAGGACTTTTTGAAGCCTATAAATATGGCTTTTATGTAATGCACGAAAATTAGACTTTAATGAATATATTTTGGTGGAGTTTATCTCTCTCTTTTAGAGAATTTCGAAAATTCTCTTTGTTCGTCGAAGACGAACGTTTATCTGGCGAATCCATCGAATTCATCACCCTCGTTTGTGTGTCATTCATCGTCCCCGAGTTGCTTAGACAATACCAGTTGGGGTATCCAGCTTCGTCTCGTCTATATTACTTCTTGGATTCGATCTAGGAGGTTTTGGGATTTTCCATCGGTATCTTTGAGTCTTCCGCGTGCGTGTTGAATTACGGATCTGCAAAGGTTCGTATCACCATCAGTTGTATTTTTAGTTCGTGTCTTCCGCGTGCGTGTTGAATTACGGATCTACCAAGGTTCGTATCATTTGGCACCAAAGCCAGGTTCGACATCCAAGTTTTCGTATCTTTATCTTCGTTTTCGTCTATTCAAAATTCGTTGTCTAGTGTTCTTGTTTCCGTCATCTTTGTCGTTAAAAAAATATATATATAGAGTTCGTTTGTCTTCGTGTCAATTCATCAAAAGAAAAAATAAAAAATTGTTCGGTTACCTTTTTGATCGAGTCTTTGTTCAGCATTTTGTCAAGTGTCTTTGTGGTTGCGTGTTGTTGCGTCATTAGCAGCGTAATTAACAAAAAAAAAAAAAAAAACAAGAGGTCATGGATTGTGGCTGAATATTGTGGGTAGCAAGTTTAGATTCTTTTCATGCCACGTGTTCATCCTAGTTTTGTGGGTTCGTAATATTGCTTATTGCTATTGATGGTATTAATGTTACTTTAAGAATTAGATACAGTATTGGGATTCTTTATATTGAGTTCATATTTTTGTTGCCTTAATTGTAGTTGTTGCTTTAATAGGGTTTTACACGTCAAAATCCTTAGTGACAAGTCCGTTTGTATTATTTTCGGGCACGACTACATCTGCGTTTCTAGTTTCCATTTTACATTATTGCCTTTGTGCAGATTAGTTGTTGCATTCCTCGAGCCGTCTAGAGCCTTAGGATCAATTCCTGATATTTTTTTGTGCTCGTTGATTCGTCGATCGGAGTTTAGTTGATTGGAGTTATTTGATTTCAGTTTTTGAGAGAGCTTTGAGTGGTAAGAGGCAAGTGAGTGTGAGACTAAAAGAGGGTAAAAGCCATATATCATTGAGTGATACACGTGATTTCTCTTTTGAGTGATACACGAGTGCTTGTGAGGTGGTGAGGATCCTATTTTAACTAACATTCCGCTTCTTGTTTGAGAAAAAAAAAAAAAAAAAGAAAGAAAAATTGTTTTGCAGGTATGTCGGTGTTCGGAGGTAGAGGAAGTCGAGGAATTAATCGACGAAATCATTTTGAGTCGGAATATGACGAGTATGGAGAAGATTGGGAGAATGGAGATGAAGAGGAGGAGTATTGGCATAGAGGAGGTCTAAGAGGAAGAGAAGATAGCAATTCAAGACATATCAAGATAAAGATTCCTTCTTTTCAAGGGAAATATGATCCTGAGTTGTATATCGAATGGGAGAGAAAGGTGGAGCTCGTGTTTGATTGCCATAATTATTCTGAGTTCATGAAAGTGAAGCTGGCATCCAATGAGTTTTCGGGCTATGCTCTAACTTGGTGGGATCAGTTTGTGAAGAGTAGAAGAAGGTACGGAGAGCAACCTATCCAGACTTGGAAAGAGATGAAGGTGGTGATGAGGAAGCGTTATGCGCCTTCGCATTACTATCCTGCGATTCAGACCGATTAGAGGCGACCTCAAGCTGCTAATGTTTCATATTCAAAGAGAAGTTGTTGGGAGGAAGAAGAGCAGCCGAAGGTGTATACACGTGCATATGTGAAGCCAAGGTCATAATGTACGAGTTTCTCTAAACCAATTCGTGATCGTGGTGGAGTTGTGACCAAAGATGAGATAGAAGATTCAAAACTGAAGATCTTGGAAATCTTGAAAGAACTGTGTCAAGTGGTGGAAGTAATCAAGCACCCCAAAACCATCTTCTTCTCAAGGTATTTACCAACCTTCTTTCTGTCCAAATTCAAGATTACCTTAACATGCATAAATCACATCCATACTTAGCACTTCTCTCAAGGTTTTCCAAGCACAAACTCTCTGCACAAATCCACACACTCTCTGAAACAAGAAACAAAGGAAGGAAAGCAAGCAAGGAGAGAAGAGAAAAGACAGATTCAAGAGGAGAAAACCTTGCAGCCCCAAAACCACCACTTCAACTCCAACATTTGTTTATCACCAAGTAAGTCCTACCTTCCCTCCGTTGAAACTGAAACTAAGAGCATGCTCACCTCCCTTTTCTTTCCAAGAAATACACTCTTGGGAGTAGTTATGAAGCTCTAACATAAACAAACATGCATAATGCCATTTTCAAGAACTAAGCCAAGCACCAAATATACACTGCCTTCTTACAGCTTCAAGTCCTATAAACATGTAAATATACATATATCTTGAAACCAACCAGCCAGAACACAAACACACCTATTAACATGCTTACACACACACCTCCTCAAGCTTTCGATATCTATCTATCCATATATATATATATATATATATATATATATATATATATATGTCTTGCAGCCAAGTATATAAATAACCATAATAGGATTATGAAACAAATCTGAAAACTTAACTGATAAGCAAACAAACAGAACACCTCCTCCAAAACAAACTGATATGGCTCCAGTTATGCATAAAGAGCCCTAGAATCCTATAGCTTTATGTTCTCAATTACTCTTTCATATCAGAAGAGAACAGTTAAGCCTTGATGGAAGCCGACATGGTCCAAACATATAGAACAAGAACATAAATTGGAAACAGATTCCTAATAAACAAGCCTAAGTGTTAATCGTAGTAGAGAAACAGTAACATACAGGCACTCTCAAAAACCACAAAAAAAATGTATAAATGTGTAACTCAATAATACCCGAGAGAGAGAGAATAGGAGAAATTGTACCGAAGCGGAGGATTTTTCCTTCGCCATTGGAGACGAGTCGCAGCAGCGGCAGTCCTAGAGCTCTCGACGACAATCGGCGTCGATGACGGGAACCACAGCGAGCCCGACAGAGCAATAGCAGCAGCGACGGCACCTTCTTCGCACCGAACCTGCAAAAACAGAGAGTGAAAATGGTAGCCTAATAATAATAATAATAATAAAAGGGGAAGAAATCGAGAAGGGGGAACGATCAGCAGAGCATCGCCGGAATCGAAAGAAGAGGCGAGAGGGGAAAATATTCCCTAATCTGAATTTCAGATTAGGGGTTTTTAATTTTCGGCGAAATCGAAAGCTCGCCGGTTCGCGGGAGTTGCGCCGGCCACAACACGACGGAGGGACAGTGCACGCGCCAGCAAAGTCGGAACCGCCAGCCTGAATTCGAAGCCGGCGGATGAAGGTGCAGCGGCGCCGTCTCAACCGCGACAACGGAGAAGCTCGACCGGGCTCGAGCCAGCGACGATGCACGCTGATTGGAGGGAGTATTCGCCGGAGAAATATATGAGAATAGAGGATCGAACACTGCCCAACGTCGAAACCCAATTTTCAGAATTTGGGGCTCGATTTGGGGGAAAATTGCAGAGACAAAATCACGCGACAGAGAAAGATCACCGGGCGGCGGCGATTGGCAACGCCGACTCCGGTGAATCAAGGGCGAAGGACGATGAAATCGGAAAGAGGCGATCGGATGCAGAAAGATTACAGAGGAGAGATCGCGAGTTCGAGAGAGAAAGGGGGGAGTGTGAGTTGTGCGTGAATGGAGAGGAAAGGAAGGGGGCTGGGTTTGATTCTAGTTGACCCGGGCCGGGTTCGGGTCAAATGCGGGCCGATTCGGGTCAGATGCAAGTTCGGGCCGAAGCTGGGCCGAGTATAGATCGGGCTCAGAGGGTGTTGGGCCAGTTCTCTATCTTTTCGGTTGAATCTATATTAAAAGAATGGCTCAAATAAATTCCTTTGGGCCACAATTCACTCAACTAATTAATTCCAACCCAACTCCTAAGTATTTATATAAAGAGCCAATTACCGTTGAATTACAGTTTAAAGTCGAGATTACTCACCCAAGTAATTAATTAATTCTTTTATAATTTAACCAAGAGTTAAGTTATTATTCCAAGATTAATTGATTAAGATAATCAATTATAATCAAGAATTGAGAAACCTCTCAATTAATTAAGAAGAACTTTAATAATAATTATTATTATTAAGGAAAATTCTCAATTATTTAAATAGTGATAGTAGCGCTTCAAATAAGTCGATTTAGCGGTCGAATCGAGAATCTCATTTCGATTCTTTGAATTAAGGTCAAGCAAAAGGAGACCGCAGCAGTGGAAGCACCTCAACTGTGTGAAAGGAGAAGAAAAGCTATCGAGGTGGGCTTTCTAAAATAAAAGAGTTTTATTAGCTGATATTAGTTCTTTTTAAAGAATTGTCATGCCATAAAGTTTTCAAGTTTATGTATGATGTCTATTTGTTTTTGGCTTTGCCAAAAGTTTATAAGAATCGAATTCGGGTCCTTGTAAGGTAGCGACCTTACTTGGACTAACGTGCACAAAGCGGCAGACCACCTTAGCGAGGGTGTGTCTGTCTGGCCTCCGCGAAAGGTGTACAACTTCCCGGATGCAAGTTTAGTTTGGATATGGCTGATTACTAAAGAACATAGACTGCAGTCGCTTTAAGTTTCAAGTGTTTTAGTACACATAGGCCTTTTTCTAAAACCCTATGTGATACCCTTGCATGGCTGACAATTAAAGAAAATGTTTTGGCAACGTGTTCACTGGGTACCTAGAGTACTCAGCCCTGTACATATTTTCCATGTGCAGGTTGAGCAACATGAAGTGAAGTGGCCGGTGGAGCTTTTGTCGATCCCAAGAAGTCGAAGTCTCTTGGTGGTGCATGTCTTCACACATGCATCCGTTTCCGCTGTGCTATTCAAATGTTATTCAATTTGGTTGTATCTTAAGTTAGATTGACGACGTCATCATTGCACTTCGTACAACTTGTTTGGTTTAAGAACTTCTTTTGACATGATCGAGTCAAGTTATTAATTCTCCCTCATCATTTATTTTTTTAATCTCCGTGATATTTCCGTAAGTCACGAATTACCGAGCTAAGCTATTAATTAGCAAAGCGCGGTCGTGACATTCTTAGATTCATTTTCTGTAGAGAGTGGGGCGCTAATTCTATAAGGAAACTAGTTAAAAACTTATCCTAACATATACCAAACCAAATCCTAGTCTAAAAAGGAATAAAATTGATACGAACCTTCACAGATCCGTAATTCAACACGCACGCGGAAGACTCAAAGATACCGATGGAAAATCCCAAAACCTCCTAGATCGAATCCAAGAAGTAATATAGACGAGACGAAGCTCCCTATACCCCAACTGGTATTGTCTAAGCAACTCGGGGACGATGAATGACACACAAACGAGGGTGATGAACTCGATTGATTCGCCGGATAAACGTTCGTCTTCGACGAACAAAGAGAATTTTCGAAATTCTCTAAAAGAGAGAGATAAACTCACCAAAATATATTCATCAAAAGTCTAATTTTCGTGCATTACATAAAGGCCATATTTATAGGCTTCAAAAAGTCCTAATTCTATAAGGAAACTAGTTAAAAATTTATCCTAACATATACCAAACCAAATCCTAGTCTAAAAAGGAATAAAATTACCAAAATAATGCTAAAAATAATCCTACCAACTAGAATATTAATAAAATCCGAAAATACTAAAAATATTCAACTAAATAAACTAATAAATAATATCTTCACTCTTTAGCCCATATCATCTTCAATCCTTGGCCCATAAAGTGAAATCCACGATCTACGGGCTGCATCATTCCCCTCCTCTTGAAGAGGATTTGTCCTCAAATCCTGGCCGTCTCCCACGTCAAAAGGAAAGAAGCTCCACTCCTTCTTCTTTTCATCCGGTAACATAAACTCTATCTCATTCATCTCCGCTAACTTGGTTTGATGTTCACTTCCTCGAATTCGTTGTACGCCAGAAAATGTATCACCGGGAACAACATCCTCAAAATTCTGCAAAGAATGAATAAGAAGAGATAGATAATTAAGATCATTAGTGGACCAATCATTTCCCTTGCAAAACTTTGCCTCCACGAACTTCTCCTTATCGACCCACTCCAAATCATCACTCCGATCAAGTAGAGACTGATGCATCAACTCATTCTCCTTTATCTCTACTTTCTCCTCCTTAGGCTTCACCATCTCCGCCTCTTTTTGCAGCTGTACTCGATCCTCACAAACTTGTTTTTCAACAATCAATGAGGTAAGATCTCAATGCTCTTCATCACCTACTTGATTATGCACACTCGGAACATCATCATCGAATAAAGTAAGTGGCCCAGGAGGTGCTTCGATTTCTTCCACCTCTTCATTCATTTCTTCCAAGACCTCCATTTTTGAATCTTTTCTGTCATCTTTGGTCACAACTCCACCATTAGCACGAACTGGATTAGAGAAACTTATAAAATCT
The DNA here is from genome assembly GCA_001642375.2 of Mentha longifolia. Classification (NCBI taxonomy): domain Eukaryota; kingdom Viridiplantae; phylum Streptophyta; class Magnoliopsida; order Lamiales; family Lamiaceae; genus Mentha; species Mentha longifolia. Next base: position 29,346,289 of record CM038115.1, read on the forward strand.
GACCATGGCTTCACAAATGGACGTTTGACCTCCTTCTTCTGCTTTTCTTTCTCCCAAAAACTTCTCCTTGAATATGAAACATTAGTAGCTTTGAGTTGCCACCAATTGGTCTGATTCTCACTATAGTAATGGGAAGGTGCAAAATGTTTCCTCATCACTGCCTTCATCTCTTTCCAAGTCATGATCGGCTCTACTGCATTCCTTCTTCTATTCTTCACTAACTTATCCCACCAAGTCAGAGCATAGTCCGAAAGCAACATGGATGCCAAGTTCACCTTCTTGAACTCAGAATAGTTATGACAAGCAAACACGAGCTCCATATTTCTCTCCCATTCAAGATATAACTCCGGATCATATTTCCCTTGAAAGTAGGTAATGTTCAGCTCATCGTCCTCACCTCCATACTCTAAATCCTCAGCATAGCCATCATAATATGACTCAAAGTAGTTATATCGGCTATAGTTTCGGACTTTACCTTTGTCTCGACCACCACGCCTTTGGCGAATTATCGCCAACTCAGACTTCATTTTCTCCCCCCATTCTTCCACCATCGCCTCTATCATGAGTTATTTTTGTGGATCAAGCTCACCCGACATACCTGCAAAACAAGGTTTTCTCTTTTTTTTTTTACACAAAAACGAAAATGTTAGTTAAAATAGGATCCTCACCACCTCACAAGCACTCGTGTATCGCTCAAAGAGAAATCACTCAGCACTCGTGTATCACTAAATAATATATGGCTTTTACCCTCTTTTAGTCTCACACTCTTTTTGACATTGTTGCAAAATCAAAATATATTTTTTTTTTCCGGAATTTTTTTAGATATTTCGACACAAAGAAAAAATTCTCGTAACTTACACCCTAACACTACAGACTGAGACACAAAAGCTGAACAACAGACATTCCGACACTAATCAGTAAACGTCGCAACAGGATCGCTAAAGCAACAGATAGGCAAAAACCCAACAGACAGCGAATTACGACAGCACACAGAAACCGTCGTCATAGAATGGAAAATACGAGGCTGAACAGAAAAGTACGTGAACAGACAGATCTGAAAGTTTTTTTTTTTTTTTAAATGACAAACAAATACGAAACGAATCTAAAAGACGCGAACAAAGAACGCAAACAAGAACGAAAATACTAGACGAAAACGAATCTAGAACGAAAAGACATGGAAACAAAAGGAACGATTAACCTGGATAACGCAACCTAGGCTCTGGTGCCAAATGATACGAACCTTGGCAGATCCGTAATTCAACACGCACGCGGAAGACTCAAAGATACTGATGGAAAATCCCAAAACCTCCTAGATCGAATCCAAGAAGTAATATAGACGAGACGAAGCTCCCTATACCCCAACTGGTATTGTCTAAGCAACTCGGGGATGATGAATGACACACAAACGAGGGTGATGAACTCGATTGATTCGCCGGATAAACGTTCATCTTCGACGAACAAAGAGAATTTTCGAAATTCTCTAAAAGAGAGAGATAAACTCACCAAAATATATTCATTATAGTCTAATTTTCGTGCATTACATAAAGCCCATATTTATAGGCTTCAAAAAGTCCTAATTCTATAAGGAAACTAGTTAAAAACTTATCCTAACATATACCAAACCAAATCCTAGTCTAAAAAGGAATAAAATTGATACGAACCTTCACAGATCCGTAATTCAACACGCACGCGGAAGACTCAAAGATACCGATGGCAAATCCCAAAACCTCCTAGATCGAATCCAAGAAGTAATATAGACGAGACGAAGCTCCCTATACCCCAACTGGTATTGTCTAAGCAACTCGGGGACAATGAATGACACACAAACGAGGGTGATGAACTCGATTGATTCGCCGGATAAACGTTCGTCTTCGACGAACAAAGAGAATTTTCGAAATTCTCTAAAAGAGAGAGATAAACTCACCAAAATATATTCATCAAAAGTCTAATTTTCGTGCATTACATAAAGGCCATATTTATAGGCTTCAAAAAGTCCTAATTCTATAAGGAAACTAGTTAAAAACTTATCCTAACATATACCAAACCAAATCCTAGTATAAAAAGGAATAAAATTACCAAAATAATGCTGAAAATAACCCTACCAACTAGAATATTAATAAAATCAGAAAATAATAAAAATATTCAACTAAATAAACTAATAAATAATATCTTCACTCTTTAGCCCATATCATCTTCAATCCTTGGCCTATAAAGTGAAATCCACGATCTACGGGCTGCATCATTCCCCTCCTCTTGAAGAGGATTTGTCCTCAAATCCTGCTCATCTCCCACATCAAAAGGAAAGAAATTTTGCTTCTCCTTCTCTTCAAATTCCTCCAACTTCTTTATCCCCCTGAACCCGATCAAATGTTCGCTCCCTCGAATGGATAATAAATCATGAAATGCATCTTTGGAAGAAACATCATCGAATTCCTACACAAATGAATAAATAGAAGAGAATTCAAGATCATTAATGGCCAAAACTTTCCCCTTGCTACACTTTGCCCCCACAAACTTCTCCTCCTTTTCGGCCCACTCCAAGTCATCACTCCGATCAAGTAGGGACTGATGCATCAACTCATTCTCCTTTTTCTCTACTTCCTCCTCCTTAGGCTTCACTATCTCCGCCTCCTTTTGCAATTGCACTTGATCCTCCTCATATACTTGTTTTGGAGTAAAAGGAACAAGCGACACCTCATCCTCAACATGAGATATGTTCTCCGGCAGCTGCTCTTCATCATCCACTTGATTCTGCACACTCAGAACACTATCATCAAATAAAGTAAGCGGTCCAGAAGGTGCTTCGATTTCTTCTACCTCTCCATTCAGTTCTGCCAAGACCTCCATTTTTGAATCTTTTCTGTCATCTTTGGTCACAACTCCACCATTATCACAAATTGGATTAGAGAAACTCATACAATCTGACATTGGCTTCACATATGCACGTGTGTACACCTTCGGCTGCTCTCTTTCTCCCAAAAACTTCTCCTTGAATATGAAACATTAGTAGCTTTGAGTTGCCACCAATTGGTCTAATTCTCTCTATAGTAATGGGAAGGTGCAAAATGTTTCCTCATCACTGCCTTCATCTCTTTCCAAGTCATGATCGGCTCTACTGCATTCCTTCTTCTATTCTTCACTAACTTATCCCACCAAGTCAGAGCATAGTCCGAAAGCAACATGGATGCCAAGTTCACCTTCTTGAACTCAGAATAGTTATGACAAGCAAACACGAGCTCCATATTTCTCTCCCATTCAAGATACAACTCCGGATCATATTTCCCTTGAAAGTAGGTAATGTTCAGCTCGTCGTCCTCACCTCCATACTCTAAATCCTCAGCATAGCCATCATAATATGACTCAAAGTAGTTACATCGGCTATAGTTTCGAACTTTACCTTTGTCTCGACCACCACGCCTTTGGCGAATTATCGCCAACTCAGACTTCATTTTCTCCCCCCATTCTTCCACCATCGCCTCTATCATGAGTTTTTTTTGTTGATCAAGTTCACCCGACATACCTGCAAAACAAGGTTTTCCTTTTTTTTTTTTATACAAAAAAACGAAAATGTTAGCTAAAAAGGATCCTCACCACCTCACAAGCACTCGTGTATCGCTCAAAAGAAATCACTCAGCACTCGTGTATCACTCAATGATTTATGGCTTTTACCCTCTTTAGTCTCACACTCTCTTTGCCTTTCTTTTACCACTCAGAATTTCTCTCAAATAACTCAAATAAACTGAATTCCGATCGACGAATCAACGAGCACGAAAAATAGGAAAACAGCTTTCCGAAAAATGCTGTTCAAGAACTGATCCTATGGGCTCTAGATGACTGAAGGAACTTGGGAAAAAAAAAACTAAATAACTCGAAGATTTTTTTATTTATTTATTTTTTTTTTAATCTACGTTATGAAAACCCGAGACGAGGAAACAATTCTAATGTGGCCAACGAAATATGAATAGACTTGTAAGGAATCTGGACGTGTATGCACTATATATGAAGATTTAAATTAATCAATGAAAACAAAAACACAAACTACTACCCAACAATGATGATTCCCAAATTCAAGAACAAATCTAATAAATACTATAAATGTGTTATTCAAATTAGTGGCCGACAAACTCAAAACAACACCCTAAAAACAGAAATTTTAATCTAAATACCAGGAACCACCAAATTCGACACTACCCAACAAAGAAGTATAACAACAACTAATGTTACTTGTCGCAGAACATAAGCCCCTTTAATTGCGAATATAAGAAACGCAATTAAGATCCCTAATATATATATATATATTTTGTTGTTTTGTGACGCTAATGATACGCACATGAATAGACGAAAACAACTAAGACACGAATATAAAAACATACGCTGAACAGTAACAAAGACAAAGACGAACAAGAGACACAACTCTACTCAAATACGAACGGACAAAACGAATCTGATCTTTTTTTCTTTTTTTTTTTCTCTTTTTTTTAATATGACGCTATGAAGACATGAAAGAAAAATCTGGATAACGCAACCTCGGCTCTGGTGCCAAATGATACGAACCTTCGCAGACCCGTAATTCAACACGCACGCGGAAGACTCAAAGATACCGATGGAAAATCCCAAAACCTCCTAGATTGAATCCAAGAAGTAATATAGACGAGACGAAGCTCCCTATACCCCAACTGGTATTGTCTAAGCAACTCGGGGACGATGAATGACACACAAACGAGGGTGATGAACTCGATTGATTCGCCGGATAAACGTTCGTCTTCGACGAACAAAGAGAATTTTCGAAATTCTCTAAAAGAGAGAGATAAACTCACCAAAATATATTCATCAAAAGTCTAATTTTCGTGCATTACATAAAGACCATATTTATAGGCTTCTAAAAGTCATAATTCTATAAGGAAACTAGTTAAAAACTTATCCTAACATATACCAAACCAAATCCTAGTATAAAAAGGAATAAAATTACCAAAATAATGCTGAAAATAACCTACCAACTAGAATATTAATAAAATCCGAAAATAATAAAAATATTCAACTAAATAAACTAATAAATAATATCTTCACTCTTTAGCCCATATCATCTTCAATCCATGACCCATAAAGTGAAATCCACGATCTACGGGCTGCATCAAAAATTACCAAGATAATGCTGAAAATAACCCTACCAACTAGAATATTAATAAAATCCGAAAATAATAAAAATATTCAACTAAATAAACTAATAAATAATATCTTCACTCTTTAGCCCATATCATCTTCAATCCTTGACCCATAAAGTGAAATCCACGATCTACGGGCTGCATCAGAATTATAAATTACTAATTGTAATTGTGTTATTGATTATCTTAATCAATTAATCTAAATTATTAAATCTTGGTTAATTATCTTATCTCAAGTTAATTATCGAAAGTCTTGAAGTAATTCCTTACAAGTTATGAGAACTTAATCGAGAGTAGAATACGATTTATTGAGTGGCGTCTCGGTCTGTAATTAATTAGGAATTTGGGCTCGTAAATTAATTAATAATTCAGGCCCAACTTAATAGCTAGAAACCGGCCCAATAGTCGGTGCTGGCCCAATCCTTTCATCCGGCACGCGAATTAACAGAACCCGGCCCCACCTGGAATACTTATTAATAAAATAAATGAAAGAAAGAAATAAAAATAAACTAATCCCTATTTCCCCTTCTTCCTCTCATTTCACGATTGATTCTCTCTATCTCTATCTCTATCTCTCGCTTGTGTCTTCCTTTGCAATTCCCTTCTTCTTCGTCACTATTCTCCCGATCTTCTCCGGCAATGTCTCCGAGCGGCGCCTCCATTAATGAGCCGCCGTTCGCCGGCCGCCGCTTGTCTCTTTGCTGTCATGATTTTTCCCCAATTTGAAGGATACCTAGATCGAATCTGGAGAGCTTCTCCGCCGATTTCTGGCGAAGGACGCCGTTTGCAGCTTCCGGGTGGCTCTCCGGTTGCCGTGGTGAGATGGCGCCGAGTGGGGTGTCCGGTGGTCTCAGCTCCGACCAATATCGGCTCTTGCCGGCGTGTCTGCCCCTGTCGCGTAACCACCCTGGTCCAACGCCCTTCGGCGCAATTCCCACAAACTCGACTCTTCCATCTCTCAAGTCCTAAATCAAAATCTCTAATTCATCTTGAATTAGGGAACATTTGTCCCAATTTTTCTGATTAAGAAACGGACGGTAGCGGGGCTGTCGCCACTTTGCTCTCCCATTTAGTTATTTATTTATTTTTCCACTTTAATCGCTGATCCTTGTTCTCTGTTTACTGGTTTGGCGAGGAGATGATGGAGGCACCACTGCTACTTTTGCTCGCTGCCGTGGGAGCTTCGATGTCGATGATCGTTGTTGTTGCCAGCTGCAACTCACCTAGTTTCTTCACCGTCGAGGCTTCGAGTCTCGGCGGAGGTTCGGTATTGATTTCCTCTTCTCTCATTTTATTTCGCATTTTCAGAATTAAGAAAGTGTGTGTGTTTATTGTTGGTTCAATTTTGCGTGTATAATTCACAGCATATGCTACTAGTTTTTGTTATGAGTTTCTTGTTGTTGCATAAGCAAGGTGGTTAGTAGGAGTTGGAGGGGAAACTATTTGTTGTAATAAGTATCTCGGACTGATTTCATAACTTGGATATGGGCATGGTTATTTGGCTGTATACAAGACTAATACATGCTTATAGCCTAAGTAGGAGTGGAGAATTATCTTTTTCATGCTTAGTTTGGGAGTAGAGTTTAGGAGTAGAGTGGTTAAATGGATTTGGATATTACCTTGAAGAAGTAGGGCTGTAGTTGCTAGCTTCTTCCTTCCCCCTCTTTCTCTCTAGTTGTTGCAGCCTCCTTCTCCCTATTTTTGTTGAAACTTTGGTGATGTATGGTTGAAGATATGGCTGTGGAGAAGTGGTCATTTATACTTGATTGTGTGCAGCCTTTGTAACTAGTTATTAGTTCAGTTTATGGTTTATTTGTTGGATAAAGAGGTTCCATAATCTTTGGCTGAATATCTTCTTCTTAATTTGCAGATTTGCTTGGCTCAAAGAGGCTACAAGGGAGCTAATTTTCTGGAGCTGACAAGATTGATTTCTCTCTTCCCTTTTTCTTTGATTAGAAACGTGTAGCACTCTACCTTGTAAGATCATTTAATTGCTCATTGGTTAATAACTGTATTGTTATTCCAAGGTTGAATTGATGTAATGTAGTTATTTAATAAGGACTCGCGTAGTTGCATCTTGAGTATCTTTTAATTGTTCTTTGGTTAATAAAGGTAATAGTATTGATGTCTGCAATATGGAGCTGATGCATTTGTATGTCATTAAATTACTAATCTAATGGATTAATAGGAAAGACTTACCTTTCTTCCTATTTGATCGAACAATACATGTTGTAAGCATTCTTCTTTTTATTTATTTATTTAATTTAGGAAGTAAGGCATTGAGCCATATTTACTAATACATACTCCTATATAATATGGCTTGGTCCAATAATTTCCATATACTAGAATCTCGACATTAATAATTGAAACGTTAGATTCGATTTAACTTGCTAAGAGGATACTCGAATAATAAATTAATTATTTAGCCAAAACAATTCGATCAAGTGTCTAGTCGATCAATTGCTAATTAACTAAGAGTGATTGTTAATCAAGTTCTTACTTGATTTTTACCTGAGAACTTCTTTCTCGGAAATAAATATATAACGATTAGAAGTCAAAATTAATTTACTAAAAGTTGCTAATTTCTTTTAGCAACATAATTAAGCTTCTAGTGATAGTCATGAAAATACGGGACGTTACAGTCTTGAAGTCCTCTTTCTAAATTTGTGTTAGCTCGATTTAGCTAGGATTAGAAAACCCTAGTCTTCAAAACGGGACGTTAAGTGAATTTGGAACGAGCCAAGGTTCGGAAACCCTAGCCATCGACAATCGGACCAAGGCCTAGGGAAGCCTGGGCCGTCGTCGACATCGAGCACGCTGCAGCTATACAGCCGCCGTCTCGTCCGCACGCGTTAGGCCACGCGCCGCCGCGGTGCATGCCGTAACGTGTCTCTGCAGCCCTGACAATGAGCAGCTGGGCTCGTCGAGCCTGCTGTGTCCCTCGCAGCATGGTTCGAGCCCTAGGCTCGATCGTGGGCTGCGCCAAATAGCCTGTCGCCGCCGTCGTCTTATGCGTTGCAGCCGTGCAACGCTGCCAAGCCCTCGGCGGTGGCACCGCCGCCACCGGCCGACTCCCAGTGGGCTCGGGCATTGCCCAGCACCTCGACGAGGGTGTTGGGCTCGAGCTGGAGGAGCAGTAGCCACCGGACGGCCTGCACGCACGCGCGGTTCAACGAAACCCCAAGGTTTCGCCCACGCCGCCGCTGCAGCCTCCGCCGCCCTCGCCTATAGCCACCATTGGTGCCGTCGGGCCTGCCCAGCACCTGGGCTCGGTGCTGAGCCTCGCACGCAGGCCTAGTTTGGCCTTGGCAGCCTGCGCGCGGGCCGAAATCCTTAGGGTTTTGGCCGCCGCAACTACCGCCGTCACCCGCCGCTTCCGCCGCCGACTCTATGCCGCCCAGCCCTCATGCGATGGTGACTGAGCCCTAGAGTTAACCCTGGGGTTCGGCCATCGCAAGAAACGAAGAGGGGTGCACGATTCGCAGCCGGATCAGCCGCCGCCTATCGCGCGTGTGTGCAAAACACGCCGCCGCGCGTCTGCCGCCGTTCTTCGTCTCGTTCTTCATTCTTCGTGATTTCTCAAACTCCACCGTACAATTACAATGGAAACTAATTGAAAAATACAAGAGAAATCTAATGAAAAAATAGATCTAAACCAATCGGTACCTTATTTCTTATCGATTCAAAAAAACAAAACGAATAAAACTGAAATAAAATCAACGCAAATTATCCCGGATAGCAGCATGCACAAATTATGGCATAAATCGACTCATATGCATGAACATGTAATTCTCAAACTTACAACAGAGCCAATTCACAAAACCTAGGCTCTAATACCAACTGAATGGATCGCAATATCGAAAGCGAACCAATTTTGCCTCGGATCTGAATTGGTTATTGTAATTAATGCAATTAATTCACATATAAATTGAGATGTACCTTCGAGCTCGGAGATGGTAATCTACAGGTCTAGATTACTGGAGTGATATCCCGCTCCTCACGCTCAAATAACGGAGTGGGCGTTGAAATCGAGATCAGATCTTGGATCACGCCTTGCACTTGAGTTGAATGAATACAACTCAATTTCTTCTTGAAGAAGAAGAACCGCCGCCGCCTCTCTGTCTCTCTCTTTGAGATTCTCTCTCAAAGTGCGTGTTATGATTGCATATTAATGATTAGGTCAAACCTAATCTTTATTTATAATTACTTATAAATATACCCGAGAGAGATTGCGTGTGTGTGCACATTGGGCTTAAGTGCAATCCTTGGCCCGAATTGGCCCAACTGAAGGTGATAGGCGCCTACTTAGGGTTTTCTCCCTAAGTGTCGCCCCTTGTGGGCTAATGGGCCCACAAGCTCACTTTCTTGGTCCAAACCAGCTATTGGGCTCAATATTTAACTTCTGATCCATCATGAGGTGTTTGGGCCACTCTAGGGACCTAGATACCAGACAGAGTTAGGCCTTACCTAATTAGATAATTACTATACTCTCCCCTAGAGCATTTATCATAATGAGAGCTATAACTCATCCCACTAAAGAGTTACAACTGAATCACCGCTCTATCCCGATTACGTAGATCGGGGCTGGTATTTTGCTTAGTACGATCCCCGTATTTAAGAATCCTGATATCGTTAAATCTACATCCGAGGGAGCCTCCAAGGGACGAGGACCAGAGGAAGGATACCAATCATCTCCAAGATGAAAGCAGTGTCCACTATGCGAAAAGGGACCAACCAGTGCTTCTGGGTAACATTAGAGGAACAAACAAGCAAAGACGAGCTGATCCATGCCATACTAGTCATTCACGATTTCGAAGACGTGTTTCCAACCGACTTGCCCGGAGTGCCTCCAGACCGCCAGATTGAGTTTCCGGTCGACCTCGAGCCCGGAGCTGCCCCAGTATCAAAGGCCGCATACCGAATGGCCCCCAAAGAGTTACAAGAACTCAAAGTCCAACTGCAAGGATTGCTCGATCTAGGATTTATCCAGCCTAGCATTTCACCATGGGGAGCACCCGTGCTCTTCGTAAAAAAAGACAGCAGCATGAGGATGTGCATCGACTATCGAGAGTTAAACAAGCTCACCATCAAGAATCGTTACCCGCTCCCGAGGATAGATGACCTATTCGATCAACTCAGAGGAGCTTGCGTATTCTCGAAGATTGATTTAAGATCTAGATACCACCAACTCAAAGTTCGAAGGGAAGATATTCCGAAGACAGCTTTCAGAACACGCTATGGACATTACGAATTTACCGTAATGCCCTTCAGACTAACCAACGCGTATCTTCATGGACCTGATGAACTGAGTTTTCCACCCGCACCTCGATGGATTTGTATTGGTTTTCATCTACTCCAAGGATCGATCGCAACACGAGAAGCACCTCAGAATCATGCTCGAGACACTACGTCATGAGAAGCTCTACCCCAAGTTTAGCAAGTGCGAGTTTTGGCTGAGGAAGTCATGTTCCTTGGTCATATCGTCTCAGCAAAAGGAATTAAGCTGGACCCCGCCAAGGTAGAAACGGTCAAGGAATGGAACACCCTGACCACCGCCAACGAAATCCGCAACTTCTTAGGACTTGCAAGTTACTATCGACATTTCATCGAAGGTTTTTCAAAACTTGCCCGACCCATGGCACAACTTCTAAGGAAAGGCACCAAGTACACGTGGACAGACGAATGCGAGAAGAGTTTCCAAGAATTGAAGACCTGACTAACCACCGCCCTAGTGCTTACTATCCCACAAAACGGCCTAGAGTTCGTGATCTTCACTGATGCCTCAAAGTAAGGACTCGGTTGTGTGCTGATGCAAGAGCATAAAGTTATTGCGTACGCATCACAACAACTGAAACCTCACGAGCTAAACTACCTGACTCACGATTTGGAACTGGCAATTATGGTACATGCATTGAAGATCTGGCGACACTATCTCTTCGGAGTCAAGTGCGAGATATTCACAGACCACAAAAGCCTTAAGTATTTCTTCGAGCAAAAAGAACTCAACATGAGACAATGGAGATGGTTGGAACTAGTGAAAGACTACGACTGCACAATCAGTTACCACCCAGGGAAGGCCAACGTCATTGTCAATGCCCTCAGCCGGAAAACGCAAAGGAAGTATCTCTCTAACGGATAGTGGATGCACTCTCACTATAAATAGGGATGCTGACTCAATGTGAAGACACACGAAACTACTCTCTCGCGCACAAGATTAAAGCAAGAACTTCAAAGCTTTCTTTCAAACATTCTTTCATGTTCTTAAGTCTTACAGTTTAGTTGAGTCTTTAGAAACTTGCTCTGGGTTTTTTAAGTCCACAAACCCTATATCTCTTCATCCCTAGATTTTCTAGGAGAAGAATCCTTATACCTTTTACGTGATCTTCATTGTAAAAGGATTCTCTATTAAGTTAAAACACTCGTAAACCAAACCCCCAACCCAAAGTCTTTTGTGTTGTAAGTTTGTGTTTTGTTTGTTGATTGTGAAGCTTGTGTTGGCATACACAAGTGGAAGGTCCAGTATAGGAGTTTGTCGTTAGGTTTCTAGATAACCCACTTGGAATCTCTAGGTTTTCAAGTTCAAGTTGAAGCGCTTCACTGGGAAGGATAAAACCAGGACGTTTGTTTGTGTTTGTGTTTGGTTGTTCGATTTTCCGAGTGAAGGAAGTTCGAGTTGCTGAGTGAAGCAACAAGTGGATGTAGAAGCATAACCTCCGAACCACTATAAGTCTCGTGTCCTTACCGCTTTAATCGTATATGTTCTTTATATTTATAAGTATTGATTATTGCATAAAGCACACACTCACTTAAAGCAACCAACACAACATTTTTATAAAAGCAAGATTTTCAACAAGCGAGTATAATCGCTCACCAAATTCCGCAAGCGTTTTCTCTGAAAGCGATTCGCTTTTGAAAGGGTCTCACTTTTTCAAAAGCGAAATGTTTCTCTTTTAAAACTTACTGTTTACACGAAAATTTTAAGAGAAGTCTAAACTTTTCTTACGCGTGTATTCACCCCCCCCCCTACACGCGTACACTCGGTTCTGGGACCAACATATATACAAAGAGAGAGGTAATTAGGTTTTCCATCTAACCCACGTCACTAGCAAGACTTGGGGAGCAAGAAATATTAACTTGACCAATAAGAATTCTATTGATTCCAAATCTCAAATCCCACGACTCAAGCCCAAATCCCAAAGTCCAAATAATAATAGTTTTTCATTTCCAACAACTAAGTCCCCATCGTCACTGGCTGTGATTTGTTCAGTCGATACTTTAGTGCCATGCACCGTTTAAGAGGGCAATTGTTCAGGTCTGGAGCACACTGCTGATGGGGTTGTTGTCGTGGGGAGCTCCAAGGTAGCGCCGCCGTGGGCTGTCAGTGTGGAAGATGAAAAGCCTATGCTGGATGAAAATTATTTGAGCGGTCCCTACAACATGGAAGATGACGGCTATTGAAGACGGGGAGAGGCGATTTCTAGCACATTCACAATGGGCAATTGTTGAGGAATTCTGCAAGATTCAATTCCCTGCCATTCGGTGAATTCTGATCCCTCTCGATCTTGTTACTTATGGTTCAGTATTTTATGGCTTTAGTTCTCATTCCACCAAATCTCTTGCTCACCACTTCAATAACTTCACCTTTCGATCTTTGTGATATTGCAGATTCAAGAAACCGACTTCCTACAGTAGTTGAAGAGTGTAGCCCTTTGCAGGCCGTCCATCCTTGCAATTTCCAAGCAAAAATTGCATGATCTCCTCTTTTGTAGCATCTGGAAGATCCTTGTTCAAGCCCATGTTTCCTCTCTCTTTTTAAATTGTTGTAACTGAAAACTAAAGAGCGCAACAACTTATTTATAGAGTAGATTTTGTTTGGTCTTAATTTCAATGGGAAACTTTGAAATCTCAAAATTTTGTATGTTGTGAATTATGAATAATTGAAATCTTAAACAAACATTGAAATCTTAAATTTAAAAAAAAAAAAAATCATAACATGACATGTTAAATTAATTAATGTACTGGTATTTCTAATCATTAATTTCAATCATCATCAAAAACAAGTAGTAACTTTAAACCCTCTTTTAAGGAAAATTATCTAAAGCATATGTAACACATTATGATGCACGATGCATTATAATTATACATAGTATTATAGTTATGCATAAGATTGGTCATTTTTTTTTTACAATAAACTGTGATCAAAATATATTACTATGCATGCATTCGTACTCCTTAGTGACAATCAAACTCCAGTTACTCCACGATAAAAAAAAGAAAGGAAAACAAATTCAAAAGAAACAGTCCTCCTTACTTCAAGCCTTAATTTGTGAGAGGGATTGATTACTTATTTCTAATTATGTCCCCTACTTAATTTTAATCTTGATTTTCTTTTTGCAACTATCGGTGTTTCTTTAATAATACTTCCTCCGTTATGTTTATAACAGGTTTTTTCTTTTAGACACAAATTTTCAGGATAATATAATTAAAGATAAATTTTAATGTTTAATATTTTAATGCATATATATTTTATATTTTAAAATTAGGGCATCATAGATCCATAAAAATGTATTGATGTTTATTTTAAATAAAAGATCGTATCAAAGCATTTAATTTGGTATAAAAATCGTAAAAGCTGGAGAACAAACGAGCAAGTAATGATAATTTAAAAAATTTCAATTTAAATTGTATTGAAATACATGAAGAGAGGTGATTAGATGGTGAATTTGGTAGATTAGATTAGGGGTGAAAATTTAAACAACACACTTTGAAATTGGGTATGTAAAATATACCCAATTCTTGTGATGTATTCACAATATACCCAAATTTTGTTTTAAATAATAGATAGGTAGACATGGGCCACACGCAAGATTCTCTCGATTTTAGTTTTTTGTCTATCATTGCATGTACTTTTTTTGATTTTTGTGTTTGACTGAATAAAAAAAAAATACTTCAAAGTTTAAAACCGCCTCATGGCCATCCTCGTCCCCACTTCTAAACCACTAAAGTAAAAAATCGCCCAATAATGTCAACGAAGCGCAGCTCAGTTGGTAAGACGTTTCCCCTCCAACCAAGAGGTCGGGGGTTCGAGACACCTCGGGTACGTGTGTGTGTGAGTGTGTGTGTTGTGTTTGCCTGATCAAAAAAAAAAAACCAATAATATATATATATAAACTGTCCGAAAAGAATAGAAACCGCTCAGGTAGTTTTCCGCCGGCGAGCATTTCACGGGCATTTTTTAGGGCGTTTCGGAATTTGTGGGCCAAATTATAGTTAGAATGGAAGAGAACCAGAAAATATATTAAAACCACCCAAATAAGTGAGAAACCGCTCGAGCGATTTTTTCAGACTTATTCGAGCGGTTGCAGGCTGTTTTCGGCAAGTTTGAGGATTGTTGCATTGCTACTATATAACAATCAAAAAATTTCAATCCGTGTCAAATACATCAAAAAATGTGTAAGATACCATCATTTATTTTCCCTAATCCCGTGGATTAAATTACAAATTTTAATTATTTTAATTTTTTTAATGCTGAAACTCTCTGCCCAATCACATCACCCGTCAATTATTTCATCAATGTACGTGTCCACCTTATTAAAATAATGAAATGGGCAGTTTTGATATACTTATTTAAAAGTGGATACTTTTTACATACTCATTATGAAATAGGTAAAAAAAAAATACACATTAAGAGTTAGGTTAATAATAAGCTCTAATTACTTTCTTATTGGGAAAGAGCTCATTATGAATGAGACATCCCAATAAAAAAAATGAGCTCATTATAAATAGAACGGGGAGTATATAATGAATATCTATCATTATTTTCAAACATGATACCCCCTCCGTCTATGATCTTTAAAGCTAAAATTTATGGCACAATGTTTAATATTTTGTGATGATATTTTAATAAGTTAAAGTGTAAAGTGGAATAATTGTGGGTTCGTCTAATATTTTTAATTGTATTAAAGTGTTAAAGTATTTTTATTGTGGGGCCTATTACAAAAAATAGAAAGGTTCTGAATATGTTGGACGTCCAAATATAGTATTAGTGTCAAAAGATGATGGACCGAGAAGTATTATTCTACTGGATCCACCCGAAAATGGAATGTAAACACATTTATGGGACGGGGAGAGTATTACCTCGATTTAGCTAATTAAAATTCATCATGATAGATGATTCAATTATATGAATTATGGATTGTAATATCGAAATGACGTCGTGTTGGCTAACTGACATTAAAACTTAAATTCGAATAGATAACCCAACATAAATGAATGTATGCAAGAGAGATAATAGCTTAAGTGAATTTTAGTTTCATTTTTTTTTCTTTTAATTTAGAATTGGTCAAAACGATATCGTTTTAATCAAGACGACAATCTTTTCAGTGACACATCAGTATTAATATGCCATATCATCTTCAATTTTCCCCTATTTTTTTTTTTCAATGTGCAAAATCTAATTTACTTGATTGCTTATTTATTTAAATTTACAAGTCAAAGCTTATGTGCAAAAGCAAACATCAAATTTTCTCAGGTTATAAATTATTAATAACAAAAGCTGCTGTGAATATCGCAAATAAATATTTTGTGATTTAAGAGCTCACATAGAAGATAGAACCTTCGAGAATTCAATCTTTTTATTTTTAATCTTAATCATATTCCTAAAAATAAATAAGCCAGAAACCGGAGCAAATACTGAATCAAGATCCAAATTTTACGACATAACTGAATTTTACAATATACACACAAACATTGATTAAACAAACTGTAAAAGTCTCCAGTCTGAAAACTATTATACTGATCTAGAACATCTAGAGAGCTGGAAGCAGTACCTATGTTATAAACAGACACAGATCATCTCCTTCCTCAGTTCGATTTAGTCGAGTCTTCTCAACAGATACTCGATCTGGACTTGCTTTGTCAATGGCATGATCCAATCCCAGTAAAGATCCCCAACTATGCTTGGATTGATTTTGTAGACTGCCTCAGAGCTGCTGCCTTCACCTTCACACAGAGTTACTTCTTGACCGTATTTTCGGGTTTTCATCTCAACTCTTCTCCTGATTACCTCTTCGACTTCTGGGTAAGTGAGAAGATTCATTAGTCCATCTCTATCCTGCATCATCATTTAAGTGTTTTGGAGAAACAGTCAGAAACTGGATTTTGGTTGGGTTTACCAAGAACGCATGCCAAGTAATAATGGGATCTTACCTGTGCTCTAATGGCAGCTTTGTAGACATCAGGGGATTCTCGAAATTTTGCTTCAGCTACAAATTTACCGTAGTGAATTCTCTTTGACAGGGCCTGCAGATACAAAAGAGATTGATTTGAGTTATGGTCATTATGTGGGATATGCATTTATGATATTCGTATTTTAGAAACAAACTCCACCAAGAACATCATCAGTGTTTCGTAAGAGATGACACGGAGCAAATTCTGTTTGTTCAACATATGGTGTATAATCCAATGTGCAAAGAAGATGAACTTAGCCTGTGTTAGGCATTGATGTGCATTCTATCAGCAAACAATTTCGGATAAATATACTAGCAAACTTGTATCATTTGAATCTTTCAAGTAGAAAAGTTGATCAAAAGTCATAACACATACCTGCAAACATATTGTGTCGCAATTAGCAGCGGATCCGCAATTACCATCATGACCTGCTTTAACTAATCTGGGGAGGAGATTCTTGAAATACATGTCCCAGATTTGACCATTAATATTTATCGACTCTGCTGCAGGATGGAGAACCTGACAAAGTTCCGGGAACATACTCATTTAGGAGCCACGTCTAGCCAAAATTATGCAAAGACATCATAAAGTGGCTGATCAGCAATGATCTCAACGCATGATTGCATGGATTTAGGTAATTCTACCTTTGACTCATTCATGTCTCACAACACATATACACATATATATACTGAGATCAATAGTTCTAAGAACTGCTCCACTCAGTTCACATAAAGTAAGCCATTCACATTCTTTGATTAAAGAATAGTGGCTGCAGGGGGAAAAAAAAAATCCCACTGAGCCATCAATTGAAAGATTAGCTTCCTAACAATGTACTCGTAGCTGTGAATAGTTTGAACGCTTCTATCATAATATTTGTCTTTTCTTTTTCACATCCGTAGCTTGTGAGCCCTAGTTATTCTAGATAAGCAAGCACTCGCTCCATGATCATCGACTGATACAATATGGTGGGATTTTACTGCTAATGGACAACAAATCATTCATTACTTTACCTGTGGATACTGAAGTGGGGGCAACAGTGGCCGAGGCAAAACATCAGGGAAGAAAGGATGCTCATCAGGGCTCTTGTATCTTCCAACCTAAATCAAATACCAACAAAACATGAATAAGCTATGACACTGTAACCATCAACAAAGACATAGAGGCTATTCAACATACAGTTGCATGAAGCTTTTCAGTTTCCTTGAGCATGTACTCGATCAACGAGCCATTGAATCCTTCAATGGCAAAAGCATTCGGATCGTACACATCTCCATTGTAACAAAATTGAGCCCTCTCCACAAGACCAAATATAATGCTATCCTCTTGTCGAATCAATGAGTTCCGTATCCCATCAAGAGTATAGCTCTGAGTCTCATCAACCCTACTTTTCGGTTCCACCCTGAAAAGAACAAAGACATAACGCTGAGAATAATTTTGATTGATCTAGTCATGGGAGAAAAACAATGTGAAGTATACTTCAACAAGAACATTAACAACTAATAACATTCTTAGTTTAGAGGTGATCAAGGTTAAACAACTTTTAACATAAGGCATTCAATAACTTCACTTCTGCTGCAAATTATAACATAGCATTCACATAAAGGCAACACCATTCATACATAAAGAGCCTAGCCAAAAATTTCCATGGTGAGTAGTGAAGTTCGATTTCATACTCCACGGCGAGAAGGAATTCAACATAGAAACTTGTTGAAAAGAAAAAATTCAAACGCCGAGCCAAAAAATTCTAAGATAATTGACCACCGACCTCACTTTTCTCTCTCTTATGTTTTTTTCCCTACCATAATTGAAAAAATTATCCGAGAATTACTTGCGCATCGCAATTCATCAGCATTGCGCAAATAAACACACGAAATCCACTAAAATAGCAATCGCAAGACGAAACAAAATTCAATAGGGGGAAAATTTGATAAACTATAAACAATCAAATCTCATCATCCACAAAAATAAAGTAATTCCATTTTAAATTTTTAACAGAACAATAAGATAAAAAGTTGTTGGTACCCAATAGTCGCTGAAGAAGAAGCTCGAATTGTGAGAGCGCACATCCTCAAATCCCTCGAATTCTGAAACCGGACGCTGCAATTCTTGTCCGATTTTTGTGGGGCGAAACCGGACGAGGGCTTGGAATTGCAGGGGCCGAAGACGGTGGAGGTGGCAGCGGCCAACACCTTCGCCTCCATTTTTCAAACCCAAAAGATAAAGAATCGCAAGAAACAGATGTAGAAAAATGCAGGAACAGAGTTCACCGCTGGAAAGAAAAGAGAAGAAATTGCAGAATATATGTGAAAGGTGTCTGACGCCCCTTTGATCTCTTTGTTTGTTGGCGGTAGCTGGTTGGCTTTGTAGTAGTTGAGAGAGAGAGACAGATAGCGAGAAGAGGGAGAGAGAGAGAGAGAAGAGAGAGAAAGTGGTAGGTAGAATAGAAGCGTAGAAGGAAGTGGAAACGCTTCTAATCCACATGCCCTACGTGAATACAAGGTTGGTGTGGTGTGGTGGTTAGGCTTTTTCATTTTTTTTTTATTTCAATAATACAAAAATAGATATTATTACCATTTCAATATTACTAGTTTACTACCCGTCGAAATTCGATGGGGTCTAATTTTTAGTTAAAGTTAAAAAATATATTTAATCATTCGTTTTAAAATGATAGTACTTTAAAAATTCATTAAAACAAATATTTTCTAGTGCAGCTTCTGTCGTAATTTGACGAAATCACTTACAATTTTTAAATAAAATACTCCCTCCGTCCCCCTTCAATTGTCCAGTTTAACTTATTGACTTTTTGGCACGCATTTCCACCGAGCCGGGAAACGAGTTATAAAATATAATTTTGAAGTATTGTTTCTCATAGTATCCGTAAAAGAAACAATACTTCAAAATTATATTTTATAACTCGTTTCCCGGCTCGGTGGAAATGCGTGCCAAAAAGTCAATAAGTCAAACTGGACAATTGAAGGGGGACAAAGGGAGTATATAAGAAATATACTCCCCTTCCGTTCACCAAAAGTTGTAATATCTCGTAAAAGATTTTTTTTTCTTCAAAAAATTATTTTAAAACTCATCATCAAGATGCGTAGAAACGCGTGCCAAAAAAAATGATCAACTTTTAGTGGACAAAGAGAGTATATAATGATTTTTATGTTATAACATTGCGGCAAATTTATAAGGGGAAAAAATGTGAGCATTTATTTAAAAAAATAGGATGATATAAAAAAATAGGTTAAAAGAAGAGATAATATTTTCACATGTAGCTATATTCTTTTTTTAATATCAAGTCATTCATTGTTCTATGTAATTCAAAAATCGGATAAAGAGGTGTAACATTCCTCTAATTATTAGAAAATATGTCAATTAGGTGTAACATTTCTTAGGTAGCTGCTTATTTTGAATGTCAAGTTATTTATTTATTTAACTCTTTTATGCATGGGTTATCCTTTCAATTCTCTAAAAAAAATAATATGATTAACTTGCATAAAATACCTATAAATCAATTAAAAAGGTTAAGTCCAAACAATCGAAATACAAAAATAGAAAAATACAAAAATACAAGAATAGTTCAAGATAAATAATATTTCTGAAGTCACTCGTTGTTTACATTAACAAAAAAATTAGGTCAGAAAAATATGTAATTTCTCGAGCAGTTTAATTTAATTGCAAAGAAGTAGAACTTAATTTTTTTAAGTTGTAATTAATTTAAATGTCAGGACGAATATAATTTTATATTTTAAGATTATAGGTAGGCTGGTTAGGATGCATTCTAAAAAAAATAGCATCAAACTGAATTTGAAATAACAGATAAATGAGGTCTAGCGTTACTCGGTTAGTTTTACTCACTTTGAATATCAATCAGCTCGTTGATTATTGTCATAGAAAAATAGATTAGGAGAGATGTGATTAGGGGAAAAAAAAAAAAAAGCTCAATTAGATGTATGATTTTTTCGCATGGTTATATTCATTTTAACGTAAAGCCGCCCGTCGTTTGATATAAATTGAATGATAGAATGTCAAACCACCAGTCAATTAGATGATTGTTAAGGAAAGTTGACATTTCTCGGATATGTTTACTCGTTTTCAATTCAAGTCGTCTATTAATTCTTTTAAATGTTGATTAAGGATTACTCCATGACATATAACTTTTTCTATGAATGAAGTCATCTTCTCTTCATGTATATAAACTTAGTAAAATTTTATTTGAGATGACTCCATCATGTTTGAGTTTTCCTATCGATGAAGTTGTTTCTCTCAAAAATCGATTTGAGATCATAAATTAAACAAAAATCAATTTATTAATAAAACAAAATCATAAAATTAAACTTTTCAAAAATTTAAATATTTCTAAAATAAATTAATACTCTGTATATATTTACTCCCATAATAGTATTATTTTATCTATAAAGGAAGGAAATAAAAAATATGGGGGAGTTCTTTTTCAATTAGTTCAATAGGCTTTATGTATAACTAATCAATTATATCCATGAGAATTTAATTATACGTATAAATATATGCAAATAATATTATCTTTATGTATTATATATATATATATATATATAATAAATGATTGAATATAAATAATTGAGTATATATAGATGATTTAAATTATGAGACTTCTATTCAAATTGAAAATTTATGAAGACATATATATTAATCATATTAATATATTGATTAATTAGCCAAAATTATGAGAATTTAGCAAAATAATCAAAAAAAATCATAGTTGATCGATAAATTAAATAAATTAAAGATGGATAATTTGTGATGTTTTATTTTATATGAGTTCTCTATTATAAAGTTTTATAAAAAGAAAGTCAATGTGGGATAGCTGATTGTAAATAAATTAACGAATATTAAACTACAGATTTAAGAAAACATATGAAGATTTAAAATGATGCCCTGTAACTTTATAAGAAATTGAATACCAAAATTTTACTTTGTCTTAAATGAATATGACATACGAATTGATAGAGTTAGACTTTCGTTTTACTTTATTTCATGAATAAAACAATGATAACATTGAAATATCAAAGAACAGATCTTCAACATCTGATAACATTGAAATATCAAAGAACAGATCTTCAACATCTACACACGTAAAGTATATATATATATTTATGCTAGACACATGAATAATAAGCTTGAATTAGATAAACATAATAAGCTTGAACAATTTTATTCAAATTGAACATTCTATAAAGATATATATTAGTTAGATTAAAGTATTAATTAATAGGCAAAATTATGAGAATTTAGCAAAATAATCAAGAAAAATCGTGATTGATCGACCTTTATTTTAGTATTATATATATATATATATATATATAGATTTCTTTCTTCTAATAATATTTTGTCCACAACTTTCTCAGCCTAATCTTTGGGTCTAATTATAATAGATTAAATTAGACCCAAAGATTTTTTTGATACATAATTTAATCTATTTATATAGTACGGAGTACTATATATAAAAAGAATCATTTTTTAGTTGATATTGTCAAAATTTGTGATAAATAGTCATGTAGTGCAGTTGATTTTTCTTTAAACGAGTAACATTGTAATTATACTAATTAAGGGTGCAATAATGCAATTATGATACACTCCGTATTTGATAATTTTATTTATTTTGTAACAACTTTATTTTTTAGATGATTTTGTAACTACTTTACTAGGCTCATAATTGCAATATAAGCTATACTCCTATATATACAGTACTCCGTATATAGGAAATTGTTATTGTTATGGTACATGATCAACTTGAGCACGACATGAGCGACAACAACCGATTTTCTCTCTCCATATCCAATATATATATATTTTTAATTTCTTTCTCTCTCTTGCAAATAATTTATTTCTTTATGTTTACACATCTATTCCGTTAACTATTTTTTATAATAATTTATTAATTTTAACTACTTTATAAATTGTTATTAGGGTTTATAATTTTTTTACTAGCTATAACTTCTCTATCAGAAATGCTTAATTTAAAATGACAAAAACTTGTGTCAGCCGGAGGCACCGTGCGGCCGGGCCCAAAGTGTCAATCTTTATACAGAAAAGTGTCAATTTATATGAATAAAAGTGTCAATCTTTAACATAATTATTTTACGAATAAAATGACAATTTTTAAAAGTGTCAATCTTTATACAGAAAAGTGTCAATCTATATGAATAAAAGTGTCATTATTTTAGCCCGGCCGCACGGTGCCTCCGACTGACCCAAGTGTGTCCCATTTAAAATTATGAAGTCAAATTCTGAAATATTCAAACGCGAACTCATGTAATTGCTATCCAACTTTTAAACACTAAAAATTTATAAATTAAGCATTCCAAATAATTTATTTAAGCACTAAAAATGTTCAAATTAAGCACTCATCTTCTCGAATACCATAACTCCTTATACTGTAATCATAGCCAGACATACTGCAATGATAACCAAATTGATTATTGATGTATAAAAATATTGTATAAATTGATTAACTCAATAATTAAACGAGACCACGATTTGAATCCCTTTATTAGCGGCAGTTTCCCTGTTATTTGGGGGATAAATTATCTCATTTGCCCTTATGTGAACAGATACGAATAAAAAATAAATATAAGATGAATATTTATTTCATTATGTCTTTAAATCTAAACCACTTAAGTTTATAAAATATAGGGCGGAGATTGGAGAAGTCTGAACCACATTATGAGTTTATGGAATTTTGAAAAATTATATCCTCTCCGTCCATGAATAATAGACAAAAAAATTCTAGTGCGGAGTTTAATGCGTTGCAATGATATATTAATAAATTAAAGTATTAAAGTGTAGTAGAATAATTGTGGGGCTCTTTAATATTTTTTTTGTGTGTTAAACTGTTAAAGTATTAAAGTTTAAAGTATTAAAATATTTGTGTATTATAGAGCCTACTACTATAAAAAGAAATTGTCTAAAAATGATGGACGTCTCATTCCCCTTTACATTTTTTTTTAGGTCTACCCGTGACGCTTAAGTAGGCTTAAAAAAAAGGAAATTTTAATATTCAAATAACCAAATCGGTGATGGAGATGGTTTCTCTATTAAGAAAAAGAAATATTAAACACTTTGTAAAGATTGGATGTTGTGATTTTCTTTTTTTTCTTCTAATTTTATTACCTTTCTTGATATATATACTCACTCCCTCTCCCAAACGTGTATCTTAATTTGACCGGTATGAATTTTATGAGAAAATAAATAAATTTATTATGTTGTTTATTATAAGTAGGAATGATATATAGTAAAATTAAATTAAAAACCAATAAATATATAATGTAGTAAGGTTATACAATGATATTATTGTGATGTATTCACTTGCGAAAATAGAATATATTTTTATAGACATACCAAAATATAATTATAAGTCACACTGGGCGTGCTAAAAATTTGTAAACACAAATTTTATTAATGTATTTAATAAATAAATACAAAAATGTGTACAAATAAACTATTTGAAAACTTGAGTTGACTTGAGTAGATGCAGGTTGCGATCTCTAAGGTTCCTCTGATTCTCTCTCTAATTTGTTTTTTGAGCGGCTTTGAGCAGATTTCGAGTTTTGCGGAGAATTTGGTACTCCTTAATCTCTTTGGATTTGATATTTGATTTTGTAACGTTAATCTGAAGGCTTTGGCCTTGTTTCCGGATTAAACGTCGATATGAGAAGACTTCGGCGAGAAACGCGCTAATTTGGAAGACTTCCGGATTGAATGCAGATTTGAGACGACTCCGGCGAAGAACGCGATGCTTTCCACGAAAAACGCACGAAGGACACCTTGAATATTGTGGAGAATTCATAGAGAATTTGTATTCTTCTCTTTTGAGTTCTCCAATATATTCAAAAATAATAGAGAATTCGTAGAGAATTTGTATTCTTCTCTTTTGAGCTCTCTAATATATTTTCTGGTTTGATTTTTGAAGTGAATGGAGAGCCTTATTTATAGGTGTGGAAGGAGTAGGCTTGGTGGGCTCTCAAGATGGGCTTTTAGGCCGGGGTGTCACAATCCTATTGGCTCTCAAATATTAATATATATCAATAAAATATTTGACTTATTGCAAAAGAAATCTCCAATATCTTTATTAATAAATATATTATTTAATTTGGATTTCATAAGATTCCAAATCAAATAAATATATAATCAAATAAAGATATTTTCTTTTTCCTCAAAATTTCGGTGCTTACAAAATGCCCCCTCGAGACTTGTTCATGAACGATTTGTCGTGGAAATGGACGAGTCTCGAATCTTCGAATTTATTAAGCAGTTTATACTCTTATCAAAGAGTTCTTGATTTTGAATTTGTGAATAGTTTATTCTCATATCCAAGAGTCTTTAATTTGTTTGAAAGTTTATACTCGTTTCAAGGAGTACTTCAATTTGACGTTGGATTTGAATTTGTAAATAGTTTATACTCGTATTTAGGAGTTCTTGAACTTGAACTTGGATTTATAAATAGTTTATACTCGTATTTAGGAGTTTCTTGTTGAGTTAGATAGTTTATGCTCATATCAAGGAGTTTTATTTGACTTTGATTTGGAATTAGATAGTTTATGCTTGTATCAAGGAGCTTTGATTTGTAAACCTTTTATACTCGTGTTAAGGAGTCTTCACTTGATTTGGATTTTGAGTTAGATAGTTTATGCTCGTATCAAGGAGCTTTGACGAACTTGATTTGTAAACCTTTTATACTCATGTTAGGGAGTCTTCTTTTGATTTGGATTTGTAGACATTTTATACTTGTGTCAAGGAGTCTTCATTTGATTTGAATTTGTAGACATTTTAAATTCTTATCTAGGAGTATTCACTTGATTTGGATTTGTAGACATTTTATACTCGTGTCAAGGAGTATTCACTGGATTTCTTCTTCAAAGAATTTGATTAGATAGTTTTGGCTCATGTCTAGGAGCTATATTGATAGTTTATGCTCTTATCAAGGAGCGTTTTTTCATGGATTGCGACACCTCTTGGAAGATTAGATCATGACTAGATTTGTAGTCTCTTCTTCATCTTTACTTGGAGTTTCTTCAAAAGATCTGCCCCCATATTCTATTTCTTGATTTTCTTGCAGTTCGTGAGGCTCTTGTGTCGAGATCTCTTCAACTCCATTTAGAATCATGCTCAATTCCATGTCGTGAGCTTTGGTAGCCATTTCCTCGAAGGTTTTTGGTTGGATTCCTTTCAAGATGTATCACAAACTCCAATTCATGCATTGGATGCATATCTCGATTGCAGAGGTTTCAGATAGTCGATCTTTACAATTTAAACTCAAGTTCCTCCAACGATTGATATAGTCGATGACAGGTTCTTCTTTGAATTGACTTGTTTTTGTAAGCTCGACCATGCTCATTGTTCTTCGAGTGCTGTAGAAGCGATTAAGGAATTCTTTCTCTAATTATCCCCAACTATCAATTGAATTCGGCTCCAAAATAACATACCAGTCAAATGTATTGTCTTTCAAGGAGCACACGAACTGTTTCACCATGTGATCTCCATATGTCCCCGCATCATTGCAAGTCTCGATAAAATGAGCCACATGTTGCTTTGGATTGCCTTGACCATCAAATTGTAGAAAGTTTGGTGGTTGGTAGCCAACTGGCATCTTCAAGCGATCAATCCTTGGGGTATATGGCTTGCTATATGCCCATGATGGTTGGAGTTGCCTTCAATTTTATCTTTGATTGATACGATGGTGAATTCTTTGAGTTGATCAGCATGGATCGAACCAATAGAATGAACTTCAAGCTTTGAGGTCGAAGGTTTTTCACTTTCTATTGTTTGGGGGTTTGTGATGCGAACACAATATACGCGGAAGCTAAGGACACGAACAACGTCAGTTGCGAAAGGATTCGACTCAAGGATACAACTGAAATTAGGACTTCTAATTATACTATGAACCGAATTAGGTCCCCAAAAGATTTCCCAATCTAAATCCGATCTATCCAATTATACTCCAAACCTACCAAAAAATACACTGAATAGGCATCATCAGAAACCTAATTTATTCAAGTCCAATTAAGCTCAAAATTTAACACAAGTCACGACTTAGGGTTTGAAGAATATATCCAAATTCAGTAAAAACGCACGAGTAGTTTTCTATTTGGCACGGTGGTTATTTTCGGGTCAGATTTAGGGCTAAAAAACGGATCTAGAAATAATCTAAGGGTTTTCTAGGATTGGATGGTTATAGGAACGATGGGGAATGTATATTTGTGATATATGAAAGATGAGGAATGGCTGAGAACGAAAATCAAACAATGGATTAACGAAATTTGAATTAACAAGGTATGAAAATTACCAGAAACGAACCTCGAATCTACAAGGATCCGAAATGCGATTATCAAGCAATCTTCGTGGCTCGACTAACCCGGATACTATGAGATATCACGAACAAGTCGATTGAATTCAAGTTTGAAGTTGCCAACAACAAACCCTACCAAGAACCTTCAGTTTTGTGAGACAAGAGAATAGCGTAAAAGCTATTTTTCATTCAATCAAGTCTACCGAGTATGAACGAAAATTAAACATAAATACTAAGCTAAGAGGGCCGAAAATACCAAGTAATGGGCCTAGGAAAACGGGCCAATTAATCACCTAAACATATTGTGATAATTGGGCCTAAAATAAAATAATTATAAGTCCAGTTTTCGTTTCCTCTTTTAATGGGTCTCCGAAATATCATCTTCTACACTTGTGAAATTCACCAATTTGTAATGATGACATCCGGTTCCTTCATCTTCCAATCTCTTCGGAATGTAGCATTGCAAATATCCTTGCAGCTTCTTGGCTCTTGATCTCGTCACTGGTCCTCCGAGCTGCAAGTCCCGATTGATTTCTTCAATGCTAGGTCCCGTCTCATCATTCCCCCCTGCTGAAAAGAATTCATCTTCGAATTCAAGTCCTTCTCACATCTCGATCATCTGCAGGAAACAGAGACAAATCAGCCACATTAAAAGTGGAAGAACACTTATACTCACCAGGAAGATCAATTCGGTAAGCGTTGTCATTAACACGCGCGACCACGGTGAATGGTCCATCGCCACGAGGCATCAGCTTCGACTTCCTCAAGTTAGGAAAACATCCCGGGCTGAAGTGTATCCAAACCTTATCACCAGGTTTGAACAATACTTGCTTGCGGTGTGCGTTCACCTTTGTTGTGTTCTTAGCACCTTGAAGCTCGATCCTCTGTTTCACTTTAGCATGCATCTCTCGAACCTGTTCAGCCCTACGAGAACCTTGCAAACTCAAAAGATGATCAGTAGGTAAAGGAATAAGATCCGTTGGTGTCAACGGATTAAATTCATAAACAACCTTAAATGGAGACATGTGTGTAGAAGAATGCACAACACTGTTATAAGCAAATTCAGCGAATGGCAAGCACTCTTCCAATGACTTAAGATTGTTCTTAATAAGTGCACGCAGTGAGGTACCTGACGTCCTAGTAACGACTTCCGTTTGACCATCGGTTTGAGGATGACAGGCAGTAGAAAATAGTAGTTTGGTACCCAACTTTCCCCATAAGACACGCCAAAAATGTCCCAAAATTTTTGAATCTCTATCAGACACAATGGTTCTAGGAATTCCATGCAGACGTACTACTTCACTAAAGAATAATTTGCAATGTAAACAACATCATCAGTCTTTCTGTAAGTAATAAAGTGAGACATTTTTGAAAACCTATCAACAACTACAAAATAGAATCTTTGCCAGATTTAGACCGAGGCAAGCCTAAAATAAAGTCCATCGAGATGTCTACCCAAGGCGCAGTAGGTACTGGCAAAGGTGTATACAACCCAAACGGATTAGACGTAGACTTAGCCTTTTTACAAGTAATGCATCTAGCACAGACTCTCTCTACATCCCTTTTCATGCGTGGCTAGTAAAAATGTTCATGCAATAGACTTAATGTCTTAGCAACACCAAAATGACCCATAAGACCCCCCGTATGAGATTCTAACATAAACAACTCCCTCATAGAACAATTAGGGACACATAACTTCGAATCCCTAAACAAGAAACCTTCAGACACATAGTACAAGTCAACAACCCTAGATTTTCCATCACATTATGCAAAGATTGATGGAAACGCCGATTGAAGGCGATCAATTTCTGTCACCGGATCTGAATTGGTTGTGATAATTAAATACAATTACAACATACAATAGATCGAGCTTATAAACCTTCAAGAATGCCAATGATGAAGAACTACAGGTCTAGCCTTCTAAACTGTAATCCCGTTCTCAATCCGGCGGATGAGTGGTCTCCATTACGGATTCGGATTCTTGGATCTGCACTTGAATGAAGAAGAATCGATCTTCTCCTTCTTCTCCCTTATGGCTGCCGCTCTCTCCTCTTTAATCTTGATGAAGAATGATCAAGTAAGTAGGGTTTTGTGCACTTAAGTATTTATAGTGCACAAAACATGCCCTAATGGGCCTGAAAAGGGAGGTGGCGTCCACTTAAGCCCATCTAGCTTAAGTGGCGCCTACTTATAGCCTTATGCTATAAATAGTGCCCCATAGGGGCCCAATAAGAGCTACTGGGCTCTTATTAGTGCACTGATCCATTCCTAAGAATATTGGGCCAGTCTAAGGACTAGATACCAGAGAGTTGGGCCTTACCTAATTAAATTAATACTGTGCTATTCCCTGTAGCACTAATTTAATTAGAGCTATAACTCATTCCACTAAAGAGTTACATCTGATTCACCGCTCTGTCCCGATTACGTAGTCGGGGCTGGTATTTGCTTAGAGTGATCCACGTTTTAAGAATCCTGATATCCATTAGTTAATTAGAGCTCATCTGACTACTCCTAATTAATTAACCTCTTATACTACCTTAGGTAGTACCCGCTCAACCTTATTATTATACCTGAACTTAATCAACCTGCAGGGTTTGGTATAATAAACATTGTGAGCTCCCTAAGGGGATATCTCAACCTTTATGGACACGTTTCTCAATACAACTAACTAGACATCATGCATGCCTTCATGTTACCCAAGATACAAGGACTTGAGGTGCCGTACACAAGGCCCATACCGAGTAAGTCAAAGCAACAGTAAAGAACACATATATGTCTAATAGCTTATTGAAATTAAGAC
>CM038115.1:29375900-29438223 GCA_001642375.2 Mentha longifolia
TTGCCCCAATGTATCGCGGTGTATTGCGATAATTCTGGTGCGGTTGCAAACTATAAGGAACCCAGAGCTCACAGGGCGAGTAAACACATTGACAGAAAGTACCATATTGTGCGAGATTTCATACAGCGGGTGATATAGAAGTGAAGAAAATCCCTTCAGCGGATAATCTGGCGGATCCATTCACAAAGAGCTTGACAACCAAGGTTTTTGACAAGCATGTCGATGGATTAGGGCTGCGGAGCCTCCCACATAATTAAACTTTGAGTAAAAGTGGGAGAAAATGTGTAATGGATGCTAGATATAGACACTTGCCTATTGTCACATTGTATACTAAAAGTTTACTTTAGTATAAGTGGGAGATTGATGGATTTGTATACTAGAAAGCATGCCTTTTAGCTTGTATACATGTGGTTTCCATATTTCACTAACAATTTCCTACCTAATTATGTATGAAATGTTTGTTAAGCATTAAACAACATGTATACAAGCTAAAAGGTCTGCTTTCTAGTATACAAATCCATCAATCTCCCACTTATACTAAAGTAAACTTTTAGTATACAATGTGACAATAGGCAAGTGTCTATATCTAGCATCTATTACACATCTTCTCCCACTTATACTCAAAGTTTAATTATGTGGGAGGCTCCGCAGCCCTAATCCATCGACATGCTTGTCAAAAACCTTGGCTGTCAAGTTCTTTGTGAATGGATCCGCCAAATTATCCGCTGAGAAGATGTGTAATAGATGCTAGATATAGACACTTGCTTATTGTCACATTGTATACTAAAAGTTTACTTTAGTATAAGTGGGAGATTGATGGATTTGTATACTAGAAAGCAGGCCTTTTAGCTTGTATCATGTGGTTTCCATATTTCACTAACAATTTCCTATCTGATTATGTATGAATTGTTTGTTAAGCATTAAACGTCTATCCATTATCTCAAAGTTATAGGCTATATGGTGTGTAGTAGATCATGGAAGACCGTAGTAGCCGGTGTCTCTTGAGATATAAACGGTTATCACAGTTGAGATAGTTTTGGATAAAACTATTGGTATAGACTGTAGCATAAATAGATAAGTAGCTTGTCTTAGTTGCTTGTTTATGCTAGTACGTTGATCGTATTGATAATCACGTGAGGTGAATTCTTATATTCTGACCTAAGTAGAAGAATCAAGACCTCGGGGACTCAAATGATCTTAACTCTAATTGAGTGACTAAGGGTGTATAGTTGTGGTCTGTTAACTTTGATTTACCATGGTGAGGGTTCAATTATTGCAATCCAATATAACCCGTATCTTGGGTAACAACTATAATTAGTACGATCTTTAGTGCATCTGCAATAGAGCACCGTATCCTGGTAGAACAGGTTGATCACATCCCCTGAGGAATTCATTAAGGATTATCACACTAAACCTGCAGGTGGATTAAGTTCCAGTATGATGAATAATGAATGAATGGTACTACTCAGAATTAAATAAGAAATTAATTAACAAAAGCAGTCAGAAGCTTTAGATTAATTAACGGATGTGAGACATCTTAAATACGGGGATGCTTTAAGTCTAATACTAGCCTTGAGCTCAACAGGGATAAAACAGGTTGTTCAGTATTATTACTCTAGTGGAATGTTTTAATACTTATGATCTGAATTTTATTTGGACTAATATAGAAATTCTATTCATTGGGAGGCCCAGTTTTATTGCTAGTAGATCCCTGATCTGGCCCAATAAGCTCAATAGGTCACAGTTAAGGAAGAAAGGTCTGATCATCATCAAAGCCCAGTAAGGGGGCATCCATGATGATGATGGGCGGCTATGTCTACGCCGTGAGCCAAGACTGCAATTAAGCCCATTCTACTCTTATAAATACTCACTTAAGGCCTCAAGATATTCATTCATTGATCTCATAATCTAAGAGAGGCTAGGGTTAAGTGAGAGATAAGAAGCACACGGCGGCGTCGGTTTGCTGAGAGACGGCGTGTGCTTCATCTTCCGTGGCTGGATTCGTAGCGTGTTGTCCATCCAACATCGGATTCCAGCAGGGAAACAGATCAGAAGATCTTCAAGCGAGCTCTCACATGAAATCCAAGAGGTATATCAATTAAACACCCTATGATATGCAATTAATTTCATAGGAGCATGATAGGATTGAATCGAATTAATCATAACCGAAAACGAATCCTTGAGGGCATGAATCGTTCTGATCGGTTCCTTCAGGGATATCTCAATGATACTTGGAAGGTCCTTTTTAGCCACGAGTCGAGCTCTCATTGATGTTTTTGAAGGGAGTATCACCCTTCGAATTAATGGAGAGAAGGTAACATTCCACATGTCGAGTGCTTTGGACAATCCGGAGGAGTCAAGAATGGATGAACTGAAGTTTGATGAGCTTGAGGATGAGTTGGTTCTTGATCTAGGTTGGACTTCATTCAAAGTCTCATGAAAAGGGCAAAGAGGTATCGTCGAGCTAACGACGTTAAACTAAGCGCCTCGTTGGGAGGCACCCCCAACAACTATCCTTTCTTTTTTATTTTAGCTAGTTTTAGTTTGATTTTGGTTTTTATTTCTTATTTTTTATTTATTCGTTTATCTTATTACTATGCTAATACTTTCTATTTTTAAGTTCATTTCTACTTCACAAGTTCCATGTGTTTCATTGTCAATGCACGAGGTCGAATCGTGATGGGAACGAGTGAAGGAAGAGAAATCAAACCGATCAAGCAAGCAATGGATTGCATGGCTTTCAAAACCACTTCAACAAAGCTATGGACCTTTGTGAGTGCAATTTAAATTTCTTATTATTCTTCCCTCCAACTCATTTTAGAATTTATTTTCTAAAATAAGTTTGGGGGAGGGGGTAGGATAAGGAATTTATTTACTTTACTTTTGGGTTTTCAAGCTTCTATTTGATGTGGTATAATTGTGATTTTATTGATTATATGCTAGGATGCTTAGGCTTGCTTGATGATTGTGGTTGATTTGGGGTTAAATTGATGATTTTTGCATGCTCAAGTTGGTTTGGTGATGAGTTTGGGTTTGATGGGCTTAATTGATAGAATTTCTTCTTTTGGTTTGTTGCTATTGATGTGAGCTTGCTTGGAGAATCTTTGGTGTGGATGATTTTGTTGATCGATTGGAGCTTGAATGCGAAATTTTTGGAAAGTGAAAAGTTTTGAGTTGAAGAATGAATGTATGTTGCATGTTTGAGAGTGAAAGAACGTGTTTAATTTCTCAAGTGCTTTTGGGTGAGATGCCAATGATTGATGCTAAAATGGTGATATTTTTGAAATTTTCAAGTTAAAATCAAGCATGACTAGGATTATTTCACTTGAATAGCTTGAATGATTGATCTAAGCACTTAGACTCTAGGCAAAAAGCTTGGGAGGATTTTGAGCCTAAAGAACTATGCATCTTACATAGTTAATATCCTTTCTTAAGAGCTTGATCTTGCATTACATTTTCTTGCTAGAACTTGCCTTGATACACATGTTATAAATGCTACATGTGTGTATAATTAGGAGATGATCTTAGGCCATCATTGTGTAGCCCATTTTCCCTATACACGAACCTATTTTTCATTACCATTGTCGTCTCATTTTGAGCCTTAATTAGAGCCTTTTCTTCATGAACCGGATGATAGGGGGTGAAGGATGGTTAAGGGAACCTTGGTGAATGTTGAAATTCATGGTGAATGGTGGGTAATGATGAAGGGTCTTGAGATTTGCTTTAGTTGAGAGAACACTCCTATAAGCTCAATGTTAGAAAAGAAAAGAATAAGAACAAAGTTCTTATTTAAAAAAAATAAAAATGAGAACGAAGTTCTTACAATAAAAAGAAAAGAATAAGAGCATAAAGGAGTGTTTCTCTAGATATTTTGTAGAAGCTTGGGGTTTCATTGATAAAAAGGGGTTGGATAAGGTGGAAGATGAAGGAATTCATACTTAGAAACGTGAAGAAATGGGGTAAGGGTACTTGGATGAAAATTTAAGTCACTTAGCCTAAAATTCTCTACCTTAACCAATGTCCCTACATTACAAGCTTTAGAAAGACCTTTTTGATCCTAATTTGTGCATGCATTGTAGTATTGGAAACTTGAGTTGATAGGCATTACGGTTTAAGATGTGTATTGCATGATTTCGATGAGTGCTTACCTTCTCTATATATTGAGGGATCGAGTGATACACATGTTCCTTGTGAGTTCTAGAGTCGAAAGTGTTTGAGTGATTGAATTCTAAGTTACGAGAGTGAATGATTTTATGAAAGCTTGGCTTGAATTGAGAATTTCTTTGAATTAAATGGTTTTTGAGATGATATGAGGCATCGAGGAACTCAAAATGCACATCCCATACGTGTTAAGTGTTTTGGTTGTTCGTTTCATTATTCGGGACGAACAATGGCTTAAGTTTGGAGGAGTGATTTACACGTATTTTATGTGCATGTTGAGTGTATTTTGTATATATTTGAGTCTCGATTTATGTGCTTAAATGCTAAAAATGCTAGGGTTTCTAAACTTATAGCATACTCTGTATCCTTCTCATTTTCTTTCGATTTTCGATCTATTTTTGCAAGAATTGGAGAGCGTTCATGTGGCTAAGGATTGAAGGCCGGAAACGAGGAAGAATCGAGCTTAATTAGAGTGAAACTTGTGTTTTAAAATGTGGAATTTCAAGTTATATAGTTAGGGTTTCACTAGCTTGATTTTATTTATGTTTTCCTCGTTCTCTCGAGTTTCTTTATGTTTTTTGCAAGAATCATTGATGAGACGGGACCTAGCATTGAAGAAATCAATCGGGACTTGCAGCTCGGGGGACCAGTGATGAGATCAAGAGCCAAGAAGCTGCAACGATATTTGCAATGCTACATTCCGAAGAGATTGGAAGATGAAGGAACCGGATGTCATCATTACAAATTGGTGAATTTTACAAGTGTAGAAGATGATATTTCGGAGGCCCATTAAGAGGAAATGAAACTGAACTTATAATTATTTTATTTTAGGCCCAATTATCACAACATGTTTAGTAGGTGATTAATTGGCCCGTTTTTCTTAGGCCCATTACTTGGTATTTTCGGCCCTCATAAATTAGTATTTATGTTTAATTTTCGTTCATACTTGGACAAACTTGATTGAATGCAAACAACTTTACGCTATTCTCTTGTCTCACACAAACAAATCGGTTCTTGGTAGAGTTTGATTGTTGGCGACTTCAAACTTGAATTCAATTGACTCGTTCATGATATCTCATAGTATCCGGGTTAGTCGAGCCACGAAGATTGCTTGATAATCGCGTTTCGGATCCTTGTAGATTTGGGGTTCGATTCTGGTAATTTTCATCCTTTTTAATCTCGAATTTTGTTAATACTTTGTTTGATTTTCGTTCTCAGCCATTCCTTATCTTTCATACATCTCAAATATCCATTACCCATCTTTCGTATAACCATCCGATCCCAGAAACCCTTAGATTAATTCTAGATCCGTTTTTGAACCCTAAAACTGTTCCGAAAATAACCACCGTGCCAAATCGAAAACTACTCGCGCGTTTTCGCTGAATTTTTGATATGTTCTTTTTAACCCTAAGTTGTAACTCGTGTTAAAATTTGAGCTTAATCGGAATTGAATTGCTTAGGTTTCTGTCAACGCCTATTCAGTGTGTTCGTGGGTAGAATTTCAGATTTCAGGGAATTATCACTCATAATTCATAGTTGTAATTTGGATTGAATCTATCATAGTTGATGTGTGTTCAATTCGTAGCTTCCGCATATTGTAGATTGCATCATAAATTTTGGTATCAGAGCCACGTCAGTTTTGCTGATTGTGGTTCAATCCAAATAGGTGTCGTGCGTGACATATTAAGGGCAAAAGTTTCGATCGATTAAAAAAAAAAAAAAAAGAAGGGTTAAATCGAAGGCCCTAGTGTGTCACTTTGTGTTTCTTGATTGGTTAGTGAGTGAATATTACGTTGGGTAGTAGTAGTGTATTTGTTTTCTTCGAGTTTTGTCGGTAGAACTTAAAACGGACGTATCTTTTGATCTACTTGGCTGATTCTTCTCCATAATACCTTTTAGGTGATATCGTCCAGTTGAAAAAAAAATCCAGATTTGTTAGTTTAGTTGAATTGAGTTCTTTGAGAGAGATTTGAGTGCATTGGATAGTGTAGGTTTCAGTTCCTAAGTCGATTCAAAGTCGTATTAGTGCTCATAACTTGTTACGACTTATATCCAAAATTCCTAGTTAGCCTTTCTTTCTTCTCTTCAGCCTTTCTTCTTTCTCAGCCTTTCCTGTTTGCTTAACCATTACCTAGCCACCATACCTATACACTTCCATAATTGTTAGCCTTCTTATTTCCTTTACCTAGTTTGCAAATTACCCCACATTGCAGCAACTTTGAGTTTCATACTATACCTGTGATCCTTTGAGAGTCAAGTTGAGTTCTTGATTCAAGCCGAGAAGTCCACATCAGTTCTGCCAAGGGTTTGAGGTTTAGAGACTATAGTGACTGCAAACTGAGTGACATACACGAGTGATCTGAGTGACATGACATACACGAGTGATCTGAGTGACATACACGAGTGATTAAAAAAATCTGAGAGAACAAACGAGTGATTGTGAGGAACTGTGAGGATTTTATTTGTTTCTTTTGCGTTTGCTCATTTTGTAGGTACCATGAAATCTGGAGACGGTTCCAAGAATCATGACAGCCCGCCCAAGTTATCTACTACGCCTATTGAGATGTCCTCATTGTCTCAACAGCCTTGGGATGCTAAGTATCACTTTGATGCCTTGGCACAACACTTTGAGAGGCGCAACCAATTACTGGAACAGAAGATCGATGATACATTGGATAAAGTAATGTCACAGTTCGAACGTCTCAACAATCGAGCAACATTACCTCCACCAATCAGAAATCAGCCTATCCAGCAAGCTCCACCATTCAGACGACAACCTGTCTGCCAAGAGATACCACGTCGTCCCCAGCCCCAGCCAGTGTCTGATGATCATGAAGAAGAATATGATGACTATGATGAGGAATCAGAGGCTAAAATTGAGTTTCCACAGAGGAATCAGAGACGTGATCGCCCACGTCCACCTCCCAGGCGTGCTTTTCGCGGCCATCAGCAACGACGTGGAGATGGAGATAGCTTGTTGAACAACATCAAAACAAGCATTCCAGAGTTTGAGGGAATACATGATCCTGATCTGTACCTCGATTGGGAGAGGAAAGTCAATAAGATCTTTGAGTGTTACGACTTTCCCGAGTTGAAAAAGGTTCAGCTCGCGTCCTTGGAGTTCAGAGGATATGCAGCCTCATGGTGGAAAAATCAGCAAGAGAGAAGACGCCGTGATCGATATCCACCTATAGACACTTGGCAAGAGATGAAGGACGTCATGAGAGGATGTTTCATTTCAGTACACTATGAACGAGAGCTTGAGAAGAGGTTGAACAAGATCAAGCAGGGCACTCGTTCGATTGAGGAGTACCACAGAGAGCTCAAGACAACTATGAACAGGGTTGGAAAGGAAGAGACACTATTTGCCATCCTCAACCGGTACGTTGAAGGAATGAACCCAAATATTGCTTGTGAAGTTGAATTGAAAGACTTTGATTCAGTTGAAGCAATGGTTCATTATGCATCTATTGTAGAATGACAGCTCAGAGATGGACGTCGTCGATCCTTCCAGTCGACGCCTGCTAGGAGTTCTTGGAATTGAGGTGACTCTTCCACGCCTAGGACAGCCCCTACACATCCTCCTAACCAGTCCACACAGCCAGTTCGCCGTTCTAAGCAGTCTGCACCACAGTCCTCTCGCAGACCTGACTATACGTCGCCTGCACCGAACAGAAATGCGTAGAATCGCTCCATGCAGCCTAGTCATCCTCAGAGTAGTACTCCAGGAAGAGTATGTGACGTCCAATGTCACAAGTGCAGAGGATGGGGACACTTTCAAGCACAGTGTCCGAATTGTAGAGTTTTATTCCTCACCGAGCTGAATGAGTTAGAATCAGCGAGTGAAGAGTAATTCGAAGAAGAAGAAGAAGTTAAAAGGGATACCGAACAACCCCTAGTTAGCAGCATCATGGGCTATGTTGTGGAGGAGCAACCGAAGCTAACGCACGTCAGCCTTGTTTCGATCCGAGCCTTGAGCCTTATTCGAGAGGAAGAACAGAATGATCAGCAGGAGAACATCTTCTACTCACGCTGTTCAATCCAAGACAAGGTGTGTTCGCTTATCATAGATAGTGGAAGCGTGATCAACGCTATCAGTCAGTATGCAATGGGGAAGCTGAATTTGATCCCACAGAAGCATCTGAAACCGTACCGATTGCAATGGTTGATAGACAGAGGCGAGATTCGTGTTGGATATCAAGTACCTGTCACCTTTTCTATTGGTCGTTATACTGACATTGTTTTGTGACGTCATCCCTATGGAGGCGGCACATATTTTCCTTGGTCGTCCTTGGCAATTTGATAGGAAGGCGATACGCGATGGGTTCACCAATACTTATGCCGTGACTTGAGAAGGACGGACCACGCGATTGTGGCCACTAGCACCGAAAGATGTGAGCGAAGATCAGCGACGCATGCAAGAGAAGTACAAAGAAGAGAAGGAGAAACGTGCTGAGAGCAAGCAGCCGATCCAACCTGGACAATCCACGGCAGAGTCCCAGTGTACTAAGGGAACCAAGGATAAGGCTGTCCACGTTACCACTTCTTCCGGTTCAGATACGGCGCACCGGAACTTGTTCATCGGTGTAAAAGGAGTTCAGACCGCCATTAAATCAGGTAATGTTGTCGTTCTTGTTAATTTTAAGGCTAATGATACTCCTGATGTTGTTATTCCTCTTGTTTTGCAGCCATTAATGGATGAGTTCAAGGATGTTTTCCCCACGGAGATTCCTAGTGGTCTGCCGCCAATTCAAAGAATCGAGCATCAGATCGACTTCCAGCCGGGAGCAGTCCTTCCAAACTGACCTGCCTACCATACCAGCCCTAAGGAAACCAAGGAGATTGACCATCAGGTCAAAGAGTTGCTGGAGAAGAAGCAAATCAGAGAGAGCTTATCACCGTGCGCAGTGCCTGTCATACTCGTACCAAAGAAGAACAACGAATGGCGCATGCGCATGGACTGCCGAGCTATCAACAAGATAACGGTAAAGTATCACTTCCCTATTCCCCGATTGGATGACATGCTAGATGAGTTATCTGGAGCGTCTGTCTTTTCAAAAATAGATTTGCGTTCTGGATATTTTCAAGTGAGAATGAGTGAGGGAGATGAGTGGAAAACTGCGTTCAAAATGAAGCATGGACTATATGAATGGCTTGTGATGCCGTTTGGCCTTACTAACGCTCCTAGTACGTTCATGCGTCTAATGAACCATGTCTTACGTGAAGTCATAGGGAAGTATGTGGTGGTATATTTTGATGATATCCTTGTCTATAGTACGTGTGTTAATGAGCATGTTAGACACCTTAGGCATGTGTTTGTGTTGCTGCGTGATGCAAAATTATATGCTAATTTGTCTAAGTGTACATTCTGCATGGATGAGGTTGTATTTCTTGGTTTTGTTGTGAGTAGTCGTGGAATAGAAGTTGATAGGACAAAGGTGAAAGCCATAGAGGAGTGGCCGACGCCTAAGTCATATGCTGATGTTAGTCTTTCCATGGATTAGCTGGATTTTATCGTCGCTTTGTGCGTGATTTTTCATCTATAGCTGTACCATTGACTGAGTTGAGTAGGAAAGATAAGAAGTTTAAGTGGGGCAAAGCTCAAGAGCATGATTTTAACTTATTGAAATCGAAATTGTGTAATGCTCCTGTGTTGGTTTTACCTGATTTTAATAAAATGTTCGAGATTGAGTGTGATGCCTTCGGCATAGGGATTTGTGCTATTTTGATGCAGGAGAGGAAGCCCATCACTTTCTTCAGTGAGAAGTTGAATGGTGCAGCCCTGAGATACTCAACGTATGACAAGGAGTTGTACGCACTGAAGAGGTCTTTGGAGACTTGGCAGCACTACTTGAGGCCGAAAGAGTTCGTGATTCACACTGATCACGAATCATTGAAGCATTTGAAGGGACAACAGAACTTGAACTCACATCATGCTCGATGGGTTGAGTTCATAGAGTCATTTCCCTATGTGATCAAGTACAAGAAGGGAGAAGAGAATGTGGTTGCTGATGCTCTTTCTCGCAGGTATGCGTTGATTTCTGTTATGCATGCACAGTGTTTAGGTCTTGAGCATATTAAGAGTTTTTATGTGAATGATCCTTTCTTTGGACCTATCTTTGCATCATGTGATGGAAAATCTAGGGTTGTTGACTCGTACTATGTGTCTGAAGGTTTCTTGTTTAGGGATTCGAAGTTATGTGTCCCTAATTGTTCTATGAGGGAGTTGCTTGTGTTAGAAACTCATGCGGGGGGTCTTATGGGTCATTTTGGTGTTGCGAAGACATTGAGTCTATTGCATGAACATTTTTACTGGCCACGCATGAAAAGGGATGTAGAGAGAGTCTGTGCTAGATGCATTACTTGTAAAAAGGCTAAGTCTACGTCTAATCCATTTGGGTTGTATACACCTTTGCCAGCACCTACTGCGCCTTGGGTAGACATCTCGATGGACTTTATCTTAGGCTTGCCTCGGTCTAAGTCTGGCAAAGATTCTATTTTTGTAGTTGTTGATAGGTTTTCAAAAATGTCTCACTTTATTTGCTTGCCGAAAGACTGATGATGCTGTTTACATTGCAAATTTATTCTTTCGTGAAGTAGTACGTCTGCATGGGATTCCTAGAACCATTGTGTCTGATAGGGATTCAAAATTCTTGGGACATTTTTGGCGTGTCTTATGGGGAAAGTTGGGTACCAAACTACTGTTTTCTACTATCTGTCATCCTCAAACCGATGGTCAAACGGAAGTCGTTAATAGGACGTTAGGTACCTTACTGCGTGCACTTGTTAAGAACAATCTTAAGTCATGGGAAGAGTGCTTGTCATTCGCTGAATTTGCTTATAACAGAGTTGTGCATTCTTCTACACACATGTCTCCATTTGAGGTTATTTATGGATTTAATCCGTTGACACCAACGGATCTTATTCCTTTGCCTACTGATCATCTTTTGAGTTTGCAAGGTTCTCGTAGAAGCCGCTCCTAGAAGCCACAAGTTTTTTTTTTTTTTTCACAGAAACTCAAAATGGTTAATGCAAAATGGCAACCTTCTCCTAGAAGCCGCTACGAAGAATTTGTATTTACGGAGGCTCATGTCGATCGTGATTTACTGACCGATGGCGGAATCATCAAGAGAACAATCCTCAATTCCGGCCTGGAAAATCTTCTTTTCCAGCATCCCAAGTACATTAATCCAGTAGGGGTCATCGAGTTCCTCTCCAACTTGAACTCGGAAACCCTAACTACCAAAATCTCACTGCAACAGTTCGATGAACAAGGTTTGGTTCGATTTGTGGCAACCGAAACCCTAGAGCTCGACTCTCTATTCGAGGATTTTGTCCCCATTCCTAACTCTGGGGAAGATCCGGAGTCTGCTGGAGATCCGAATATCCAGAAGGAGTTCAGGCGCTTCTCATCGGATCCACGCGCCATCTTCATCCGCAAGCAGTCGAAGGCAACATCGCTTCGACTGCCCTTCGACAACATGATCAACATTGTGACAAAGTGCCTACTTTGTCACACCGGTGGCTGGTCCACCATCACAGAACAGAAGATTCATCTTCTGTCGGCGCTCTAGGATACCGCGATCAACCGTACACTTTACAACTGGAGAGCGTGGTTTGTGAAGCAGTTGGTTGAGGCCAGCAAAGCCGTCCGAGAAGTGAATGACGGGGAACACAAAGGCCAACTTAAGTTTCTTGGCAAACTCAAGTATGGGATAAGGATCTCCTATTTTTTGGAAGCATCCTGGCCAGCTCAAGAATGGCCCGTGGAAAGCAAGTACACTCGTGTGCTTTTTACGAAGGTGCTTCCAGGCTACGAGTTTGGAGTTGCCACCCCTCCCGCTTCAGACATTGAATATACCAGTGCCGAAGCACTGATATTGAAGGAGGAGGAGGAGAAGAGAATGAAGAAGGGTCGAAAAGGCCCAAAGAAGCCAAAGCGCCATCGTGTGCCAGAGAAATCAGTCCCTTCCACGGCAAGGAAGCGTGGACTGATAGATGAAGATGACGAGGAAAGCGTCGCTTCCTCCTACAATGCTTCAGACTCTGACAGGACTTTAAGTCAGGATCTGGAAGCCGGTGCCCTAGCTGCACAAGATGAAGGAGAGGAAGTTGAAGCGCCAGGAGAGGATGTTGATCGCATCGGCGCTCTCCACGTCACTGATGAAGCATCCAGCTCATCAGGAGATGAGGAACTCCAAGTTGACGCGCCCCCGCCTTAATCTCCCAAAGCGTCCAGTCCAGTAATGAGGACTGTTGACAGAGAGCTCCAGTGGACTGAAGAGGAAATAAGGGAATTCTTTGGAGAATTCTCTCTACCTCCATCCGTGCTGGAGGTTACTTCACGCTTCTTGATGTACGTCCGAAGCCACGACACCAACATGTACAAAATTTGCTAGTTGGTGCAGGCTAACGACCCCAAAGCGCTGGTCGAGGAGAAGGCCTCGATCCTCAGCAGCTTTGAGTTGGAATGCTTCGACGACCTGATCGATGAGCCAGAGGTGTGGAGGCGCATCGAGAGGAAGGTCCAGGAGCTTGTTCCCTCCTATACACCCACTCCATTAACACCAGCTGGCGCACCTGTCAGTGTGTTTGAAGAACGACTCTAGGTTCTTCAAACCGCTCACGACGAAGTGGAGCGTGAGTACGCCCAGCTGAAGAGTGAAATAAAGAAGAAAGAGAGCCAGCTTTCTAAAGTTGAGGAGGAGAAGAAGCAGGTGGATGACGAGCTTTCAACTGCTACCACAGAGTTGATAGCACTGAAAGAGGAGATGGTGAAGAAAGAAGAGGAGCTTTCCGCTGCTGCCAAAGCAGTGGAAGAGTTGAAGGTGAAATCAGCGGCTGTGGAGTTGCAGTTGGCTGAGGAGAGAGAGCACGTAGAATTAGCTCATGATGAGCTTTCGACCGTTAAGGCACTGCTTCTAGAAATTCCAGCCTTACGCTCGGAAGTGTTGAAGCAGTCTACGGAGTTGGATGGCAGGGAGCGTGTCCACAGAGAGCTCGAAGCTGTCGAAGCTGAACTCTCCACGACCACTGACAAGGTCGCTCAACTGGAGAGGGAGCTTAAAGTGGCAAGAGCATAAAATTTCGAAGCCGCATCTGCCACCCAACAGCTCAATACAAAGCTAGAATCCGTGGAGAGGAAACTCGCGGATTCTGAAAAACAAAGGAAGCAGGCAGTGGCCATGCTAGGCCAAGCAGCGGCTGGAGCGCAAAGCGGATCGAGCCAGGTTGTGCCAACCACTACACTGGAAGGCATCTCCAACAAAATGGAGGCGCTAGCAGCATTCGTCCAATCTGAGTTCCGCGTGTATCGCGCAACCCTGGAACGGTCGGTCATTCTGACCAATGCACGCTCTCCAGCTCCAATCCTTTCAGCACAAGTCCTAGGCGCTCTCCTGGCACAAGGTTTATCGAAGCCTAATCAACCGAACATCACTCTGCCAGGAGCCGCCAGCCAAAGCGCCAACGTACAGTGCGCTCCCTCCAAGCCCGTTTTTGATGCTGCCAAAAAGGGGGAAGCGACTGGGACGCCAAGTGGTTA
This sequence comes from Mentha longifolia, assembly GCA_001642375.2. NCBI lineage: Eukaryota > Viridiplantae > Streptophyta > Magnoliopsida > Lamiales > Lamiaceae > Mentha > Mentha longifolia. The sequence continues at coordinate 29,389,606 of CM038115.1, forward strand.
ACCCACATCAGCCAAGGCCAAAGAGGACGCTTCCAAGAAAGTGGAAGCACAGAAGGAGGGAGAAGCGGAGAAGCTGGTGATCATCTTGGATGAGCCAATCGATGCCACTCCCCTTCAAGCCGTGTCAGCAGCGCCACAAAAAGAAAAGGAGAAGCGCAAGAAGAAAGGGCTTGCTGACACCAACCCCAAGAAAAAGCTGAAACTGACTCCCGCAACGATGACCAAGGAGGCTGGAGCACAACGCGAATTCCAAGAGGAGTTGGACACGATTTTCCTGCACAAAATGAATTTCCACCTCCGAAGGTATCTGTTGAAGTACACTCCGACCAACGCCGCTGAAAAGGAATGCCTGGAAGTGATGGCAAAGTATAAAGCAGTGTCGGAGTGCAGGGATGAAGTTTTTAATGAAGAGGTGGTGACTGACTCGGACAAAGCACTTCATCTATTGAAGATGGAAGCGCTTGAAGGGAAGAGAATTTTCGTCGAGAGCCTGTGAATAGCCGACTTTGAAAAATGCAGAAAGCAGTTGTTTGCCAGGGACGAACTTGATAGAAAGAGGCTGAGGGATGAGGCTCCTAATGCCAAATTTGTTGATGAGATTATTCTAGCTGACCTCAAGGAGGAGTGGAATGATGTCAAAGTGAAGTTCGTCAAACGCTTCTACTACTGGCAAGGCTTTCGCACTGAGTACGCCATGGATTGCTTCATTGCATACATGGATCATTGTAAAGCCTCTGTCTTCAACAAAATTTTGGAGTTAGCAGACGGGGTAACTCTCAAACCGCCAAAGAAAGAGAGCTACAAACTTCCACTCATTGGAGGCGCTATTCCTGATGAGGAAGCAATCAGAAAGGAGATCGAGGAATGTGCAGAATGGCTTGAACAGAACGATCGTCCTAACCATTCTCTAGCTGCCATCAAGGATAGAGTCTACAATGCCTACAGCATGATCCCTCCAGTCCCTCGAAAACGCTTCAAATAGATGATCATCTCACTAATACAATGATATCTTTTACTACTTTAAGACAATTTCTCATTGTCTTTATTTATTTATACGCTTTCAGTTAACTGCCTGTAACTGCATTAATATTGCATTTTGCCTAACCTACTCTTCTTATACTTAGCCTAGAATTCTCTAGATTTGTGTAAGCACTTGACATCGGGTTTTGGCATCATCAAAAAGGAGGAAATTGTTGGGATATTATGTTAAGGGGGAACTTGAATCAAGTAATAAACAATTTATTTTGATTCGATTCCAAAACCCTCTTTAGAATATTTCCCTTATTATTTTTGATGAACTAGACAAGTTTTTATAAAGCAAAGCTTACTTGTTAGGAAGCTTTATTTTTAGTCTAGAAGCGTTGAGAATGGAGCAGTCAGAGCTCACGAAGCGTTAGGAAGCGAAGCGGCTCCAGCAGTGAAAGCGTCAGCAGTGAAGCTTTGACAAAGCGTCTTGGAGACGCTTCAGATAAAGATGCTAAGAGCGAAGCTTCCTATCAATAGAAGCAAAGCGCTCTCAAGTCAGCTCATCCAAAGCGTCTCTGATATGGAGCTGTACTCAAAGCGTTAATCAGTGCAAGTGTGACAAGTTTGACACAGAATCCAAGTTTGAATTTCAAACTTTCGGATGTCTGACACCTCACTAAATAAAGCTTACGTGTCGCCACACTATTGCACAACGGAGCCAGTCTGGAAAGTCAAGGTAGGTGAAAGTCACCATACCTCTAGGAGAGGTGGACATCCCTTCCTAGTTCTGTCAAAGCTGAAAATAGACTGACACGCCAAATTATCCGAAAATTAAGGAACACGCAACCTCTTCTCTCTCAACGGGAAGTAGGGTTCCTTACTATAAATAGAAGGAGTTGCACACACACAAAAGATGATGCACGTACAAACAATTCAAGCATTCACATTTGCAAGAACTCAAGCAAATTTCTTTCAAGCCCTTAGTTCTTTCAAAGCGCTTCACTTTAGTGCGTCCTTAAGAACTCGATTCTTAAGTATTGCAACTACCTCACATTCTAGGTTCAATCTCTTATATCCATAGCCTAGACTCTTGAGAATCATTATCCCTTACTTGTGATTTCATTGTAAAGGATTCTCATACTTACAAAAATCCAAAACCCCAAAACCCAAGTCTAGAGTGAATAGATTGAGTTGTAAGGTTATCGAGTTTTTGTGAACGAGTGTGTTGTTGTAAGGTTTCTCAAGAGCCAGTAAAATCTCTAAGGATTCAGGTGCAAGTTTATTATTTGCCTTGAATCACTTCCCCTTGGAAGTATAAAATAAGGAGTACCAAGTGAAGGTATTCATCCTGTCGAGGATAGAGTGGACGTAGGAGAGGTGCTCTGAACCACTATAAATTAGTTGTTCTTTATTTTAAGTTATTTATTGCTTTGATTATTCGCATACACATACTCACCTTTTTAATATTAACAGGGTTTTAATTTGCAAGATAAGCTTTACAGACTCACCACATTCCGCACAGCATCACACGAGCGAGAGGCTTTAAACGCTTCACTTAGCTTCAAAGCGTCTACTCGTCTAAAAGGCTGAAAATCGCAAGAAAAGTTAAACACTTCTCTACACACGTATTCACCCCCCTCTACATGTGTAAGCGCCTTTCGGGACCAACAACACTCTTCAACTTGGGTTGCCTGGTGGCTTCTCTATCTCTTCGCGATCTTAAGCTTTTTCCTCTTCATCTTCCTTGATCGTGAACATTCTCAAGGTGGTGGTCAAGTCGAAGTGCTCATATATTTCTTTGCTTCATGGGCTTAGACATGATGTTCTTCATTAGTGCAACTGCAAAGGCTGAGGAGTTTAGCCTTTCCTTGTTCTCTATTGCCCATAGTATGTACGATCCTAGCTGTCTTGGTCAATTCACCCGCCTTGGTCCCGTAGACCCTTCTTCTTGTCTCTTGACTTGCTACTCCTGCTTAACACAAAACAACAAACTTCTTGCTCGAGACAACTACTGTCCACCTAGCCATGAGGGAGAAACAACAAAACCTACACACTTACACACTTTGCTTGATGCGAAGTGTGGAGATTATTATTAAAAATTGAAAATAAAATGAAAACGTGCCAGGTTGCCTCCTGGTCAGCGCCTCTTTTTAGTGTCGTTGGCTCGACTTACTTCCTGATCAACACTTTTCTCCAGGACCTTCTTGGGCAAGGACCATCTCCTTTATCTCCACAATTCCATTGTCATAAGCCCTCAATCTGATTTCTTCCAACTCTTGGAGACTAAGCCCCCGATTCAGACTTATTTCATCCCAATCCATGTTCATCTTGTTCATGGACCAAAACGTCTTATACTGCAACTTGACCATCTCCTTCAGCATTGGATTGAGCTCCCTTTGAGAATCTCTGACATGCAATGCATCTTGCTCAAGGAAGATATGGTGCTTACGCATTTTCAGGCTTATCCTCTTGAGATCTGCTTCCGCTCCCTTGGCTTGGAAAACCTCTTCAACTCCATTATCTTTTGACTCATTTCTTGCCCATCCTTCAGGTATACCGTGATCAAACTCATCCTCAATCACGATCTTGGGCAAGGTCTTCAGTTCAAGCTTTGGTGGCTTGATCAAGGGAGGCACCAGCTTATCTTCTTGCTTAGGTTGAGGCAACCACATTTGCTCAGCTTCAAAGTCTATTTCTTCCAATATTTTTGCTTCAATGAGTCCCTCATCATCGTCTTCATCCCACTCAATCATATGCTCGGGCAACACTTCTCTCACCATCGTACTCCCTTGAATGACTTGATCACTTTTGTCCTTGACTGCTATCTCTGGCAAGACATCTTCTACCATCTCACTGACTGCTTCCACAAAATTAACCATCTTCACACCATGTGGATATTGCTCTGCCTTGTAAATTTCAATTTTCACCGTTTGTGTTCCATACTTGCATGTGAGTTCCCCAGTTTCACAATCGATTAACATCCTGGCCGTCATGAGAAATGGACGACCTAGTAACATAAGTGGCTTCTTGATCATTGTGATGCCCATGTCTAGCACGTAGAAATCAGCAGAAAAAATTAAATCTTGAATTGACCAATATGTCTTCCACAATACCCACTGGATAGACATTTGACTTGTCTGCTAACTTGATCACAGCCCGAGATGGTTTAAGTGGACCAATGCGTAGCTCTTGGTACATGTCAAGTGGTATGACATTGAGGCACCAAGATCTCATGGCTTGGTCAACTTTGGTGGTTCCAATCACACATGGAACAAAGAACATTCCAGGGTCTTTGCACTTGACTGGGAGTTCTCTCTTGAGCACGGAGGAGATATTTTCTCCGAATACAAAACTATCTTCGTCGTCAAGGTATTGACCCTTTCTTGTGCAAAGTTCTTTCAAGAAATCGACACATCTTGGCTTAGACTTCAATGCGGTTACCAAGGGAATATTGATATCCACCTTCTTGAATGCCTTGAGGAATATCCTTGTTTCCTCATCTGCTCTAGTCTTGGTCAACCTTCCAGGAAAAGGTGGCATGATTCTTATATTTTCCTCTTCCACCACCTTGGGCAAGGTGGTCTCCATCTCTTGTTCTGAATCTTTCTTCTTAGCTAAGGTGGTCTCCTTATCTTGTTCCGGCTCCTTCTCTGCCATCTTGACCAAGGTGGTCTCCTTATCTTGTTCCGGCTCCTTTTCTTCTTCTTCATGAGTGGTATCCTCAATCTTCATTATCTCCTTGTCTGGTAACTCTGCTTGACTAGGATAGGACATCTTGTTCAGTGAGGTTACCGCATTGACATGTGGATTGGGATTCAACGTGCCTTGAGATGGTAACACTTCTTGCTCCTGGTCAAGCTTGTTTATAACTTAAGTGAGATTGGAGAGTTGAGTGACAATCAGCTGCATTAGTCTTCTATTCTCTGTCTTGAACTCCTCGAATTCCATCGATAGCCGTTGATTCTCCTTGGACAGATAGTGCACGAACTTGGTCAAGAAAGGCTCTTGTTGTTGATTCTATTGCTGAACTTCTGGATGTGCTTGGAAGTAGTTCCCTCCATACCTGAGGTTCTCATGGTTCCTCCATCTCGGATTATAAGTCTGGAAGTATGGATCAAAGCTCTGTCCTTGACCATGATCTTGACCATGACCGCTGACTGGGTTGAATGTATGTCCAATAGCATTGACTTCCTCCATGATCTGGATGGAAGGACACTCATCGGTCATATGAGTATTAGCATGACACAATCGGCATGCCTTCTTCTTGATCGTCAGTATCAACATCTCCATCACTTGTATCACAGTAGCACACAAGTTAGTGAGTTCTGACTTGTCCTCCATCTTGACCGAAGTCTCGTCTGATGTCTTGCCCAAGGAATGGATATCTTCTCTCGACTCCTCCGCCATATCATTCAGCAACTGAAAGGCTTCAACTGGTTGCTTGTTAAGAATGGACCCTCCGCATGCTGCATTAAGGAACGATCTCTCACGGGGTCTTAATCTGTTGACATAGTACTGGATCAGGTCTTGGTCGGGCACTTGGCCAGCATCAACTTGAACTTGCTCCAGTAGTCATAGAGTGATTCTTCAGTTCCCATCTGAATGGTATTTATTCTCCTTCGGGCATTTTGAATCCTAACAATAGGATAGTATTTCTCGAGGAACTTGTTTCGAAGTTCTTGCCAAGTCGTAACACTTCCCGCGGGCAAGGTGTAGAGCCATTCTCATGCGGAGTCTTGCAATGAGAAAGGAAATGAAATCAATCGAATGCACTCCATCTTCGGTTCATCCGCTGCTCTGATAGTCCCACAAACCAATTCAAAATCTTGGAGATGTCTTTGTGGGTCTTCTCCGCGCAAGTCACTGAACTTGGGCAAGATCTGAATGAATGAATGCCCCAGTTCCCAATCATCTGCAATCTTGGGCAAGGTGATGCCCAATGTTCCCCAGTTGTTGTTGTTTGGGAACATCATCTGCCTCAGTGTTCGTCATTCGTGTTCTACCATTTGTGTTGGTTCTTGATCTAGATCCAGGTTGTACTCAAGGTTCCTTCGAGCACGACCCTCTCGTTCTCGCCTTGGGCAAGATCGAGGTCAAAGCGAGAGAGAAATTCTGGAATAACGTAACTCCCCAGCAACGGTGCTAATCTGACGGAGCTGAGTCGTGGTGACTCCGTCAAGATAAATTTATAAGGTCTTATCCCTCACACTAGGTTCCGCTAGTGGCAAGTATAGGGTCGATCCACAGGGAATTGGTGAATTTCTGCCTCTTTGTCACGAATTTGTATTTGGATCTTGCCTTGAGCAAGATAGTAACTGATCCGCCCTCACTTTAGGGGTGAGGGTAGAGAGCAATAATAATCAATTATAGTATAATTGAGTCGAATCCTTAAGGAATGCTAGGTCGTTTAAGATTCAAGTAGTAATCCAATTATCTAACTACTATTCAAGCTTACAAGTGACATGTTTTTGTGTTTTCTTAATCCTATTAAGTAATGCAATTGGAAAAGTAACAAAGTAGATAACAACTAATAACAAAAGTTAACAAACAATAGTAGAAAGCTTGGTTCCAAATATAATCTGATAATCACTAGAGGCCTAGGTTTTAGGATTTGTTAGGATTAACCATTTTAATCTAATTCATATGGGAGTTCTATATATAGTAAACATCAATTCTTCTCTCGAAGCAACCAATATTAGTGGATTAACCTATGACATTTATCTCCGACTAGGACTCAAGATGCATAAATTAACTTCAAATGGCTCAATTAATATCTAGAAACTCCTATTAGCAAGAATTACTAATATGTTGTGATTTGATGCTAAGTGCTAAGAATTAAAGCCTACTAAGCATTTAACCAAACACCTTGTATGCACTCAATGATGGTCAATCAATCATGCAATAAAATTAAGTCCCAAACCACAAGACATATGAATTAGAAGGTAAATCCAACAACAAAACCTAAAAACCCAAGAATCTAGATCATATCTTCATATATTGGAACCAAAGGAAATTTAATTGAAGAAATTAAACCATGAAAATAAATGAAATCATGCTTATAAGATAGAGAATTTAAAGAGGAAGAAGAATATAGTCTTGAATTGCAAATCCACCAAGTATAACTCCAACAATCTTCAAAATACTAAAAAGAAAAGAGGGAAATGTTTCTAGGGTTCTACAATATTAAAGTATGCAAAAGATATACAAATGGGGTGAATTTTGGGATTAAATACATTGAAAATCGAGTTTGAGTCGAATTGGGATGAAACAGGACGAACCGGGGCGAGTTTGGGCGAGCCGAACTCGCCCCTTACGTTGAAGAAAGGCGGCCAACCGGCGGTCTGGGAGGTCGCCGGCGGTCTGGCAGACCGCCGGCCCAGACCGCCGAAATCTTTGTCCCATGACGGCGGTTTGGCAGCTTGGCCGGCGGTCTGGCAACCGGTAGCCGCCGGCCCTCCTCCTTGACCAGTCAACTTCGTCTTCTCTTTGCGCGGTGTTTTTATTTTCGCTCGTTCTCTCTCGTCCGAACTTCGATTTCCAAACCGCTTTTTGCTACGGACTCGTAACGAACTCCTCTTCAACATTAGAATGATCAAATTAACCAAATGAGATTCTTATTATCCTGAAAAAAGGCACAAAGAGACTCGAGAGAATGAGGAAATCATAAACGAACTTGAAGTAAAACATAACTCCATAAATTAAATTTCCACATTTTTAACCCTAGGTTTCACCCTAATTAAGCTCGATTCTTCTCGTTTCTAGCCTTTGATCCTTAACCACATGAATGCTCTTTCCAATTCTTACAAAAATGGATCAAAACCGAAAAGAACGAGAAAAGTAGAATGTATGCTACAAGTTAAGAAAACCTAGCATTTCTAACCTTTAACCACATGAATCGAGACTTAAACACACGCAAAACACACTCAACATGCACATAAAATACGTGTTAATCACTCCCCCAAACTTAAGCCATTGTTCGTCCCGAACATTGAAACGAACAATCAAAACACTTAACATGTATGGGGTGTGCATTTTGAGTTCCTCGATGCCTCATATCATCTCAAAAACCATTTTAGTTCAAGGAAATTCTCAATTCAAGCCAAACATTCATAAGATAACTCACCATCCTAACTTAGAAATCAATCATTCAAGCACATTCAACCCTAGACCTCACAAGAAGTGTATCATTCGATCACTCAATATATGGAAAAGGTAAGCACTCATCGAAATCGTGCAAAACATATCTTTAACCATAAGCTTGCCTATCAACTCAAGTTCCTCATACTACAATGCATGCACAAATTAGGATCAAAAAGGTCTTTATTAAGCTTGTAATGTAGGGACATTGGTTAAGGTAGGGAATTTTGGGCTAAGTGACTTCAATTTTCATTCAAGTACCCTTACCTCCTTTCTTCACCTTTCTAAGTATGAAATTCTTCATCTTCTACCTTATCCAACCCCTTTTCATCAAATGAAAGTTCAAGCTTCTATCAAAATTCTAAAGAAACACTCATTTATGCTCTTATTCTTTTTTTTCTTTTTTTTCTTTTTTTTTTTCAATAAGACCTTTGTTCTTATTCTTTTTCTTTTCTAACATTGAGCTTATAGGAGTGTTCTTTCAACTCAAAATCTATCTTAAAACCCTTCACCATCAACCACCATTTCTCATGAATTTTCAACTTCCACCAAGGTTCCCTTAACCATCATTCACCCCCTATCGTCCGGTTCAAGAAGAAAAGGCTTTATTCAAGGCTCAAAATGGGACGACAATGGTAATGAAAGATAGGTTAGTGTTTAGGGAAAATGGGCTATGCAATGATGGCCGAAGATCATCTCCTAATCATGCAAACATGTAATATTTCTAACTAGGGTATCAAGGCAAGTTCTAGTAAAGAATATGCAATGCAAGATCAAGCTCTCAAGAAAGGATATTCACTATGTAAAATGCATAGTTTAAGGCTCGAAATCCTCTCAAGCTTTTTGTCTAGAGCCTAAGTACTTAAGATCAATCATCCCAAGCCATTCAAGTGAAATAACCCTAATCATGCTTGACTTAAACTTGAGAAATTTCAAAAAATGTCACCATTTAGCATTAATCATTGGCATCTCACTCTAATGCACATGAGCAATTAACACGTTCTTTCACATTCAAACACGCAAGCATACATGCATTTAAAACTTTCCTTCCTTTAAAAATTTCGCATTCAAAACCACAAACTCACCCACAAACTCATGAAAAGTGTTCGTTTAACCCTAATTCATCCCCAAATGCACAAAACAAAACACAAACTTTCAAACAAATTCAAAAAAAAACATCAAACAAACTCAACAAATAACACAAGATCATTCCAAACATTTCCACCATTCAAACTCATCTCAAAACAATTTCCTCTCCAACAACCAACAACCAAAAAATTTCACCCATAATCCATATAAACTCAATATTCAAACAAACTTCTTTCACACCTTGAAGCAAATACACACCACTCAAACCTTCACAATCCCTTCTCAACTATAGCACCAAGTAATTCTTTCAAACCAAGTAACCCAAGTAATAACAACAAAAGCAAGGAAAACTAAGGACAAGAGCATAATGGAAAGTAGCAAAACATGAAATGAAAGTAATTTAAATTCATTATCATACCCCCTCCCCCAAACTTATTTTAGAAATTAAATTCTAAAATAAGTTTGGAGGGAAAGATAAATAATGCATTTAAATTACACTTACAAACATTCCAAGCTATGATGATGATGGTGGTCGGGGCCAAGTCGCCCCTTGAGCAATTTGATAATCCCGGAAGATTTCCAATAGCTCCATCATCGATGTTGCTTGCTTCTCCATCCTCTCACTCATTTCCAAGTCCTCAAGTTGTGTGACTCTCATCGAAGTGACCTATCTCCTCATTATTGTTACTTGGGCATCTAAGGCCTTGAAGCTATCCTCCATTCCTTCCATTCTACTCTCGAGAGCCTCAAACCTCTCATCATAGCAAGCACCACTCGGACATTGATCGTTCCTTCTAGACTCATCATCATTATCTTCCATTCCTTCCTCTTCCTCCACCCCCCGGTGTCCTCTTTCAAAATCATCCCGGTTTACCTCACCAAGAGCATGCTCATCTCTCTCACCTTGCTTGAACATTCGAACCCTCATGATCATCTTATGTAAGGGAGTGTGCAAATACCAATTTATCCTTTCATTGAAATTTGTAACAAGTATGCTCATGGAATTTGGTAAAGGGTATAATTCCTTGCTATTATTTTGGAAGTAGTAAGGAGGGGTACTCGAACTAAGGAAACCCAAATACCGGAGCTTGACAAAATCAAAGAGAAAATCACCTCTCATTGGCGGATAGCCACCAAGGTTTCCTCTTATCTTCCTTGCAATTGGAGTAAGCATGCCTCCAATATTGATCTTTCCTACTTTACCTCGAGCATGCTTCTTCAATTAAAGAAGAAATAAATCACAAAAACTTATTCTCCTCCCGGTGAGAATAGCATGAAGAATAAATAAATCATCATTCCTCACCGAAGTGTTCTCTCTTCTTGCAATGATGGTATGCGACAAGATCTTCAACACTATCTGAAGCACTGGATTCCTAACTTCATTTAACTTGGAATACCCGGATCTATACCCCTCTTCCGAATTTAGCACGAGCGTTTTCCAAATGGCCTTTACATCGAACACTCTATCAATGAGTTGATCTCCTCCATGTGGCACACCAAAGGCATTATCGATTTCCTCATAAGTCATCACATGCTTGTCTCCAAACAATTGAAACTCAATGCTCCTCATGACATTCATATGAGTGGTGTTCAATGTACTTAACATCTCAAGTACAACCTTCGAATATGTCCTTCGGTCTTGAATGTTATCATCAAGAAAATTTCCCCATCCAATATTGTCGAAAAGAGCCTTCACATTTTCATAAAGCCCCAATTCTTCCAACACCTCACGAGATGGAAATCTTGTCTCTTCAATTCCTTTGGTGACTAGAGTAGCAAAGGTGGCTCTTTCTTCATGAGTGTTCAAATGTAAGTTGTGAGTCTCCGGGACTTTCGGATCCATTGTTCTTGAAGTGGTTTCCGAAGGGTGAGATGAAGAGGAACCATCTTTTCGCCTCTTATTGGAGTAGGTTACCAATGCTTTCGAAGGTGCCTTAGAAGACCCTTTTCCTTTAGCTCCTTTATCCCTACAACAAGTGAAAAATTCAAAATAAGATTCAAGGAACTACATCAATGGATTTTTATATAAACAATCACATTTGTTTCTAACCATCACCCTCCATTTTGCCTTTAAACATTCAAGAAGTGAGTTTCAAGCAAATATCAAGCACCCCATTACCATAACTCCCCTAAGTTCAAGAAAAATTCATCTCACTTCATTCATGCATATCCAAATGAAATTAAATTCAAATGCATATGGAAATTCAACTCAAAAGACTTCAACCATGAATTCTCATACTTCAAACTCAAGAATCTATGAAAACCTATCCTCTTCAAGCAATGAAACATTCAAGAAATGAATTTCCTATTCAAGAATCAAGCATATACATTCATTCATTCATCAAGATATCAAAAATATTCCAAAGGCATTCCAAGTATGCTCAAGTGCAAAAGAGACATGGTTCATCTAAAAATGCAAATTTCAAGGCTTGATATAGCATAAATCCTAAAGAGAAGAATTAATGTTATCCAATTCATGGCCAAATCAACATTTTTCATTCAAGAATTTCCAAGATTCAAGCAAATCCTAGCAAGAATTTCTACCCATTTTCATGAATTTGATAAGCAAAAACATACATACCCATTCATATAAAACAAGTAGAAACTCATAAAAGCAAGGATATAGAACTCATTACCTCATTGTCTTGAAGAGAATTGAAGAATTTCACCTCTTCCAAAAGAAAAATAAATTTTCGTTTTTTGTGAAGAAGTGGGTGAAAATGTGATTTTCTTGGTTCAAAATGCAAGTTTTGGGATGGGTAATGAACCTATGGAAGGACTAATCTTGATTCAAAGTGATTTGAGAGTAATTGGTGGATGAAAATTTAAGTGTTGGACAAAAAATGAACTATGTTCTTCAATGTTTAAAACAAAAAGTGGAAGAAATGAAGAAATAAGTTGTTCAAGTAAAGAAATAGGGTTAAGGGGGAAACAAGGGGGACCGGCGGTCTGGGAGGCCGCCGGCGGTCTGGCAGACCGCCGGCCCAGACCGCCGAAATCTCTGAAATGGCCGGCGGTTTGTGGCTCACTCCCGGCGGTCTGGCAGAACGCCGGCCAGGCCGCCGGTTCCTTCCGGCTCAATTTTGGGCCATTTTTCGGCCCTTCCAACGAGAGGGGCCGAATCCCAAACCTCTATCGAGACCCCCTAAACATGTTTTAATTTTTTTATTTTTTTAATTTTCTATTTTTTTATGGGTTTTTTCGAAATGAAACAAACGACTCAAAAATCGAAAATGAAATAAAAACTAAAGAAAATGAAAAGAAAATGATACGTGTTGAGGTGCCTCTCAACTAGCGCTTTGTTTAATGTCGTTAGCTTGACATAGCCTCCAATGATCAAGCATCATTAAGAAGAATGGTCGACTCCTCCTTAAGCTTCTTCGAATTGAAATAGAGCTTGAGTCGGTGTGCATTAACAACAAAGGTAGAACCATCATTCTTGAGAAGTTCGAATGTGCCATTCTTGAAACTCTTACTCACAATGTAAGGACTGGTCCACCTTGATTTGAGTTTTCCGGGGAAAAGACGAAGACGAGAGTTAAAGAGAAGAACCTCGTCTCCCGGAATGATCACCTTGCTTCGAATCTCCAAATCATGAAACTTCTTGGCTCTTTCCTTGTAAATCCGAGAATTTTCATAAGCCTCATTTCTCCATTCCTCTAACTCCACAAGATGGTTTTTCCTATTCAATCTGGCCTCCTTAAACTCAAGATTAATCCTCTTTATAGCCCAAAATGCCTTGTGTTCAATCTCCAAAGGTAAGTGACAAGACTTTCCGAACACAAGTTGATACGGAGACATACCAATAGGGGTTTTATAGGCGGTTCGATAAGCCCACAAATCATCATCTAGTTTCTTTGCCCAATCCTTTGGAGTAGTGATTGTCTTCTCCAAGATTTGCTTGATCTCCCGGTTTGCAAGCTCCGCTTGACCATTGGCTTGAGGATGGTATGGAGAGGTAATCTTATGCTTCACTCCATATTTAGCAAGAACACTTCCCAACCACTTGTTATTGAAGTGAGACCCCCCATCACTAAGCAATGCCCTTGGAGTTCCAAATCGAGTCAAGATGTTCTTCTTCAAAAACTTAATCACAACCTTGGAATCACTAGTCGAAGTTGGAATGGCTTTGACCCATCTCGAAACATACTCAATAGCAAGAAGGATATAAGAAAAACCACAAGAATTAGGAAATGGTCCCATAAAGTCTATCCCCCAAACATCAAACAACTCAACCTCAATCATGATGTTTTGAGGCATCTCATCCCTTTTTGTGATATTTCCCATCCTTTGACATCTATCACAATTCTTCACAAAGGATTGGCAATCCCTAAAAATTGAAGGCCAATAGAATCCACTTTGAAAAACCTTCCAAGCCGTACAATTTGCCCCAAAATGACCCCCAGTTGGTCCCTCATAACAATCTTCAATAATCTTAAGTCATTCATCATCCATAACACATCTTCTAATAAGACCATCGGCACATCTCCTCTATAAGTACGGATCTTGCCAATAATAGAACTTCACCTCTCGAAGGAACTTGGCCTTTTGATAATCCGAAAGATTTGGTGGCAATTCTCGAAGCACAAGGTAATTAGCAAAGTCGGCAAACCAAGAATCTTTGCACCTGAACACCATAATCTTCTCATCCGGAAAACACTCATTGATACTCAATCTCAAGTCTTCACCTTCAACCAGATTTTCAAGCCTTGACATGTGATCGGCTAGCACATTATCAACTCTTCTTCTATCACGAATCTCCATGTCGAATTCTTATAGAAGGAGAATCCAACGAATTAAACGAGGCTTTGCATCCTTCTTGGCCATGAGATATCGTATAGCCATATGATCCGAATAGACAATAGTGTGATTCCCAACAAGATATGACCGGAATTTGTCAAAGGCAAAGACAATGGCTAAGAATTCCCTCTTGGTTGTTGTGTAGTTCCTTTGAGCACCACCCAAGGATCTACTAGCATAATGAATGACTCGAAACACTTTGTCTCTTATTTGCCCCACGACTACTCCTAAAGCATAATCACTTGCATCACACTTTAATATGAAAGATTCATTCCAATTGGGCTTGATTAGAATAGGAGTAGAGATGAGGGCTTTCTTCAATGTCTCAAAAGCTTTCAAACATTCTTCATCAAAGACAAACTTCATATCTTTTTGCAAGAGATCATAAAGTGGCTTTGTGATCTTTGAAAAATCCTTAATGAATCTTCTATAGAACCCCGCATGACCAAGGAAACTTCGGATTGATTTCACATTTGTAGGGGGTGGAAGCTTCTCTATAGCAACAATCTTGGCTCTATCAACTTCCAAACCATCTCTAGAAACCTTGTGCCCAAGCACAATTCCATCTCTAACCATGAAGTCGCACTTCTCCCAATTCAAGACAAGAGAAGTGTCATTACACCTTTGCAACACCTTTGTGAGATTATCCAAACAAGAATCAAAGCTCTTCCTGAAAACCGAGAAGTCATCTATGAATACCTCCATAATATTTTCAATCAAACCTCCAAAGATAGACATCATGCACCTTTGAAAAGTGGCCGGAGCATTACACAACCCAAAAGGCATCCTCCTATAAGCAAATACTCCATAGGGGCATGTAAAGGCCATCTTGTGTTGATCTTCCGGGGCTATGGCAATTTGATTATATCCCGAATACCCATCAAGAAAGCAATAGTACTCATAGCCCGCCAAACGATCCAACATTTGATCTATAAAGGGCAAAGGAAAATGATCGTTCCTTGTAGCCGAATTCAAAGCCCTATAATCAATACAAACTCGATATCCGGTGGCAACCCTTGTAGCAATAGTCTCATCATTCTCATTCTTGACCACTGTCATCCCCCCTTTCTTCGGAACAACTTGGGTAGGACTCACCCATTCACTATCCGAGATGGCGTAAATCATTCCCGTATCTAGTAACTTCAACACCTCTTTTCTCACCACTTCTTGCAAGACCGGATTCAACCTCCTTTGAGGTTGAACCTTAGGACGACAATCATCTTCCAATAGAATACGATGCATGCATATAGATGGACAAATACCCTCAATATCATCAATAGACCAACCAATAACATCTTTAAACTCCCTAAGGACATGCAACAACTTGTCCAATTCGGACTCTGACAAGTGTTGTGACACAATTATGGGTAAAGAGTCATTATCACCAAGGAACGCGTACCTTAGGTGGTCGGGAAGAGGTTTCAATTCTTGAGAAATGTTTGAAGAAGATTCCACTTTAGTTGAACTCCCACTCTCCCCCGGTTGGTTGATATCAAGGTAATGAACCTCATCCTTTAATGATCCTTGATTTGCTTCCAAATAAGCAATAGACTCCAATAAATCATCACAAGCATCATCCAAATCGGAATAAGAATAGAAAGAATTAGAGATGATTTCTTCCGTGAGATCTTTTACCATAGATGTAGGTAAGGTGGTAATTGAATTGCATTCCTCATAGGTTGAGTCATCTCCTCGCTTCATAGCATCAAAGATTGAAAGAGTGAGGGTCTCTTTATTAACTCTAAATGTGAGATTCCCGTCTTGCACATCAATAAGAGCTCTTCTGGTTGCTAGGAAAGGACGCCCAAGAATGAGGGGCATATCCTTGTCCTCCGGCATATCCAAGATAACGAAGTCCGAGGGGAAGATGAACTCCTCAACTTTCACTAATACATCTTGAACCACTCCTTGAGCATAAGATATGGAATGATCGGCCATTTGGAGACAAATAGAAGTAGGTTTGATCTCTCCAATATCCAATCTTCTAAAAATAGACAATGGCATCAAATTGATGCTAGCTCCAAGATCACATAGAACATTCCCAAACTTTTTCCCTCCAATCACACATGCTATTGTGAAGCTTTCGGGATCCTTCTTTTTCAAAGGCATTTTCCTTTGAATCACCACACTAACCTCCTCCGCTCGGCTAATTGTTTCAAATGAACCAAACTTCCTCTTGTTAGCAACTGCATCCTTCAAGAACTTCACATAGCCGGGCATATCTCGAAGTACATCAAGCAAGGGAATGTTGATTTGTACTTTGTTGAATGTCTCCAAGAATCTCATCAACTTTTCGTCAACCTTATGCTTGGCTAGACGATGAGAAAATGGAGTCTTCGTAATAACATCCTTGGTAGGGAGAGGGGCCTCTACTAGCACTTCCTTAGGAGCTTCTCCTTGAACTTTTTTCCTTGAGTCTTCATCACTAGTTGGAGATTCTTCATAAGGTATGTCTTCAATAAGAACTTCCTCTTTTCCACTTCCGGTTGTAGCATGATTCTCATAGGCCCTTCCACTCCTCAATGTGATAGCATTGCATTGGTTCTTTGGGTTTACCTCCGTATTACTTGGAAACTTTCCCGGAGTATGTTGAGTGGTGGCTTGGTTAGCCATTTGACTTATTTGGCCCTCCATCATCTTCACTTGCTTTGTCAAAGAAGTGAGAAAATTCTCCAATGCACTCACCTTTTGCCCGGTTTGTGTAATAAACGAGCTTTGTTGATTTGTCATTTGTTGGACAAGTTGCTCAATAGAAGGAGATGTTTTCTTTGGTTCTTCAATTGCTCCTTGAGAAACGGAGAATCCGGGAGGTGGCAATTGAGCGTTGTTAAGATTTCCATAGGAGAGGTTAGGATGATTCCGGTTGTTAGGACTATAGGCTTGATAGCCTCCTTGATAACCATAAGAATTGCCTCCTTATGGCCTTCCTTGGAATCCTCCTTGTTGTCCTTGGAAACCTCCTTTGTTAAAATTTCCATATTGCCTTTGGTTCACATAGTTCAAATCTTCACTTCCATTAGGCTCCAAGTTCTCTTGATATTGATGAACACTTTGAACTTGAGCTTGAGATTGAGTTTTCCTCTCTTTTTCATATTGCTTCTTCATATTAGCAACTTTCATTGCCAATGCATCGAACTTCTCATCATCAATAGAAGCAACCTTCCTAGAAGGGGCCCTTTCCATCGGCCATTGATAGCTAGCTATTGGCGGCCATCTCTTCAATAATCCTCAAGGCTTCCTTGGCATTTCGATTCACTAGACATCCTCCGGAAGTAGCATCCACGATGCTTCTTGTGTGTGGTGTGAGACCACTATAAAAAGTGGTAATTTGTTGACCTTCCATGAAGCCATGTTGAGGACATTTTCTCAAAAGCTCTCTATACCTCTCCCATGCTTCAAACAAAATATCATCGCCTGTTGAGAGAAATGTGAAATATCGAAAATAAACCTTTGAGCTTTTGATGGTGGAACGTATTTAGAGATGAAGGCCTTGCATAGATCATCCCATGTGTGAATGTTGGCTTTGTTTAGTCCTTTATACCAATCCTTGACCCGGTCCCGTAGAGAAAGCCCAAACATCCTCATGCGAATAGCATCATTTGAAACTCCATTAAGCTTGATAGTATCACAAATATCAAGGAACATACCAAGATGGGCATTCGGATCCTCTATAGGACTTCCACCGAATTGCTCACTCTTCATCATTTGGATGAGTCCGGATTTGAGCTCAAAATTATTGGCATTGATCGTCCCCCATTCTCCTCCTTGAAATTGTTCCGTTGGAGATTGGAACATATGGTTGAGAGGAGGTGGTTGAGCCTCATTTGCCCTTCTTTCTTGCTCATCCTTCCATGCTCTAAACTTTTCCATTTCTCTCATAAGAGCTTCCATTGCTTGATTGTTAGCCATTTCTTGATCTTCAATAGAATTCCTTCTTCTATGCTTTCTTTCAAAGTTCAAGATCAAAGGTTGAACGAGTCTTCCTTTGGACCTTGTGTGCATAAACCTACAAAACAAAAATTAAAAGAAACAATGCTTGAATTAGTAACTTAATAACCAAATCGACTATTGAAACTCAAACTAAGCATTCCCCGGCAACGGCGCCAAAAATTGATCCGCCCTCACTTTAGGGGTGAGGGTAGAGAGCAATAATAATCAATTATAGTATAATTGAGTCGAATCCTCAAGAAATGCTAGGTCGTTTAAGATTCAAGTAGTAATCCAATTATCTAACTACTATTCAAGCTTACAAGTGACATGTTTTTGTGTTTTCTTAATCCTATTAAGTAATGCAATTGGAAAAGTAACAAACTAGATAATAACTACTACAAAAGTTAACAAACAATAGTAGAAAGCTTGGTTCCAAATATAATCTGATAATCACTAGAGGCCTAGGTTTTAGGATTTGTTAGGATTAACCATTTTAATCTAATTCACATAGGAGTTCTATATATAGTAAACATCAATTTTTCTCTCGAAGAAACCAATATTAGTGGATTAACCTATGACATCTATCTCCGACTAGGACTCAAGATGCATAAATTAACTCCAAATGGCTCAATTAATATCTAGAAACTCATATTAGCAAGAATTACTAATATGTTGTGATTTGATGCTAAGTGTTATGAATTAAAGCCTACTAAGCATTTAACCAAACATCTTGTATGCACTCAATGATGGTCAATCAATCATGCAATAAAATTAAGTCCCAAACCACAAGACATATGAATTAGAAGGTAAATCCAACAACAAAACCCTAAAAACCCAAGGATCTAGATCATATCTTCATATATTGGAACCAAAGGAAATTTAATTGAAGAAATTAAACCATGAAAAATAAATGAAATCATGCTTAAAAGATAGAGAATTTAAAGAGGATGAAGAATATGGTCTTGAATTGCAAATCCACCAAGTATAACTCCAACAATCTTCAAAATACTAAAAAAGAAAGAGTGAAATGTTTATAGGGTTCTACAATATTAAAGTATGCAAAAGATATACAAATGGGGTGAATTTTAGGATTAAATACATTGAAAATCGAGTTTGAGTCGAATTGGGATGAAACGGGATGAACTGGGGCGAGTTTGGGCAAGCCAAACTCGCCCCTTAAGTTGAAGAAAGGTGGCCAACCGGCGGTCTGGGAGGTCGCGCCGGCCCAAACCGCCGAAATCTCTGTCCCATGAACGACGGTTTGGCAGCTTGGCCAGCGGTCTGGCAGACCGCCGGTCAGGCCGCCGGCCCTCCTCCTTTGACCGGTCAACTCCTTCTTCTCTTTGCGCGATGTTTTCGTTTTCGCTCGTTCTCTCTCGTCTGAACTACGATTTCTGAACTGCTTTTTGCTACGGACTCCCAACGAACTCCTCTTCTACATCGAATGATCAAATTAGCCAAATAAGTATTATCCTGCAAAAAGTACAAAGAGACTCGAGAGAACGAGGAAAACATAAATGAACTTGAACTAGTGAAAACCTAACTCCATAAAATAAATTTCCACATTTTTAACCCTAGGTTTCACCCTAATTAAGCTCGATTCTTCCTCGTTTCTAGCCTTTGATCCTTAACCACATGAATGCTCTTTCTAATTCTTACAAAAATAGATCGAAAACCGAAAAGAAAAGAGAAAAGTAGAATGTATGCTACAAGTTAAGAAAACCTAGCATTTCTAACCTTTAAGCACATGAATCGAGACTTAAACACACGCAAAACACACTCAACATGCACATAAAATACGTGTTAATCAGTAACCAGCGTGCTGAAATAAAATAACTAAAATAAAGACTGAAATAAAATAGAAGAGAGATTAGTAATAAAAGACATCTTGGCTTGGGATTGAATCATTAAATCGGAAATAGTGCCTCTGTCGTTGGTTCAAAGATGTTTCACTACACACACACATCGTTGGTTATAGGCAATTTGATCAGTAGGATGTGCCCCCAATGTCACGCGTCACGCACACACCCTACCTTGCCCAGCATGCCCAGACAGATTAGGGAAAGTAAAAAAGCAGAGGACCCCCTACCAATCCCGACTTGACCAAGACACTCTCCTCGGATGCGACGATCCTGTCTTGACAGCATAAAACACTAGGCAGCCCAACTGGCCTAGTTTCTCTTGTGGTGATGAAGGGAGAGAAAACGTCAAGTAAGTTGTACATCTTGCAAGGTTCCACAGTTATATGAGATGCAGCAACGATAACCTCGTCACTATCTAATAGTCAGGTTACTCAATTGTGGCATCTGCGTCATGGCCACATGAGCGAGAATGGAATGACCGAGTTGAGCAAGCAAGGACTTCTTGATGAGCAGAGCATCAACATGCTGAAAATTTGTGAACATTGTGTTCTAGGCAAGCAAAAGCGAGTCAAATTCTCTAAAGGGACGCATAATACAAAGGGAATTCTAGATTACGTTCATTCTGATGTGTGGGGCCCATCTAGAGTGTCTTCTAACGGAGGTCCTCATTATATGTTTACCATTATAGATAATTTTTCCAGGAAAATTTGGGTTTTCTTCTTGAAGCATAAGAGTGAAGTATTTTCTACTTTTAATGAGTGGAAAATTATGGTTAAAAAGCAGACGAGGAAGTCAGTGAAGCGTCTTCGTACTGATAATGGTTTAGAGTTCTGTTTTGATGAGTTCAATTCTCTTTGCAAAGCTGGAGGAATTGTACGAAATCACACTGTTCATCATACTCCGCAACAGAATAGTGTTGCTGAGAGGATGAATAGAACCTTGTTGGAGAAAATGCAATGTATGCTTCTTAATTCTAATCTGCCGAAGATTTTTTGGGCTGAGGCAGTTGCTTTGACGTGTCATCTTGTCAATCTTTCTCCATCAATTGCAATTGACAAGAAAACTCCACCAGAGGTATGGTCTGGATCTCCTACTGTTGTCCGGAGTATGCTCATGACTTGCAGGGAAAGTTAGATCCTCGTTCCATTAAGTACATTTTTCTAGGCTACAAACTTTGGTGTCCAGAAACTAGAAAGGTCATTATGAGTCGAGATGTTATCTGAGATGAGACTTCTATGCTAGAAGTGGCAAACCCTCAAGACTCTTGTGTTGATGATCAACATAATTCTAGTACACAGTTGGAGGTTGAAGTTGAATCAAGTAGCTCAATTTCTGTATCGACATCTTCTTCTCCACAACATTACATTGCAAGAGATCGACCGAGGCGTGACATAAAACCCCCTGCTAGATATGTTGAATCCAATTTGGTAGCATATGCTTTGCTTGTAGCCGAGGAGATTAAGTTATGTGAAGAGCTTTCTTCATACAATGAGGCAATTGAGAGTGTTGATTTTGCGCAATGGATAGCTGCTATGGAGGAAGAGCTTGAATCACTTCGGAAGAATCAAACATGGGTGTTAGTAAAGCTGCCAAAAGGTAAGAAAGTTATTTGTTGCAAATGGGTGTTTAAGAAAAAGGAAGGTACACCTGGAGTTGAAGATATGAGATATAAAGCGAGGCTCGTTGCAAAAGGCTACAGCCAAGTTCCAAGTGTGGACTTCAATGATATATTTTCTCCAGTTGTGAAGCATAGTTCTATATAAGCTTTGCTTGGTATTGTTGCCATGGATGATTTGGAGCTCTAACAGCATGATGTGAAGACGGCATTTCTGCATGGAGATTTAGAAGAAGATGTTTACATGGAGCAGCCAGAGGGTTCTGCATTCTCAGAAAAAAAAAAAAAAAAAAAAAAGGACTGTGTGTGCTATTTGAAGAAATCTCTGTACGGTTTGAAGCAGTTTCCAAGGCAGTGGATCAAGACATTCGATCATTTCATGATTACTCATGATTTTAGGAGGAGTGGTTTTGATAGTTGTGTCTACTACCGCGTTAGTAATGATGGATCATTTATTTATCTTATCTTGTATGTTGATGATATGTTGATAGCTGCAAATAGTCAGGCAGATATAAAGAAGGTAAAGAAACAACTCATCTGTGAGTTTGACATGAAGGATTTGGGAGCTGCAAAGAAGATACTTGGAATGGAGATCATTAGAGATATAAAAGTTGGAAAATTATACCTGAGTTAAAGGGGATATATTGATAAATAATCGCCTAACTATTTAAGTTACCCACAAGTGTATGAGGCTATCGTAGATAGTGGTGAGCAAGGTCGTATCCACGGAGACTAGTTCAAAATACCTATGAGTACTACTATTATGTTGCTTTAATCTATTTAAACTTCGAATTATCAAGAAATGATTAACTAACTAAAACTAAAATACTTCAATTAAACAAAACAAAATAAATGGGCAAACAAATGAGAGAATGGATTAGAAGATATTCTGGGGTAGACTCAATGGAATTGCAATTGGAACTCACTCTAGTTAATCAACCTATGGTTTGAATTCAACTATCTAGAACTATCGTTGATTACAAGCTAGCTTTGTCGTCCCCAACTAAAGTCTAGCCTATAACTCCTAAAAGCCCCTAGGATCAATAGCCCTCATAAAAACTCTCAACCTCCCAGTTTATTGAGTAGTTGTGCCTCATGTGCTTATTCAATTGTCAGTTCTCATCTCCCGAATCTTAAATAAACACAATAAACATGTATAAATGGTGATCAATCATTTAAACATACATACAAATCAAGAGCATAAGGAGATGAAGCAACTAAGCCATAGAATTGAAATAAGAAGAGCTAATCCATAACAAATCCATATTGTCAAATCCCTAGAATATGAGATTTTAGCTACTCGTGCCCATGGAAGCAAAAATCCCAACATTAAAGATAAACATGATCAAAGAAACAAGATAACAAGAATTCATAGACAAATCCTTGATCTTGAGCTCCAATCTTGAAATCCTTGATGTCTTCTTCTCCAACTCTCCAAAATAAACTTTCTCCTCTTGGTTTTGGGAATGAAAATGATGGATAATGATTATATGGAATGGAAGTGTAGAGATTTTGTGTGTGAAATAGGTGTAAGTGTGTGCAAAAAGTGGCTAAGGGAGAAGATGACCTAGGGAAATAAGCTCACATTGGTATTTATATGTTGTCATAAGAATAGGGTTTATTTGTAATTAGGAAAAAGTAGTATGGGGTGAAAAGTGGAATAAAATGGAAATTTAAGAGCAAATTCGGAAGAAATATGGAAGGAAGATGAGCGAAGTGGTTGCTCCCTCTAACCGCTCCGAGAAGAACAATGGTTAAGAGGCGGCGAGTGGTATGAACTTTTTCCGTTGTTGACCGTTCGCTTGGTCACGCGCTAGACCGTTCCCAACAATGCAATAATTCTTCTTCTGCACACTACCACTCGCATTGCCAGCTCTCTGATTTCTTTCCATCTCGTTCTCCCTCGTCTGAGCTCCGATTTGACTTCCGTTTTCTTCCTACGGACTTTTCTCGACCTAAGCTCCGATGTGGGATTGCTCTCTTTGCCTAATTTCAACTCTTTCTTTCTGAAAAACAATCAAAAAGAACCAAGAAGTATCGTTTGACAAAAATAGAGCAAACACATCGAGCGAGGTACAAAACGAGCATTCAATTCACACTTATTTCACCAAATTTATCCTAAAATGAAGAGTAAAAATCATGTTTGTCAATAATGTTCTTCATCGTTTCAGCATGCAGAATGCAAGACCTGTTAGTACTCCTTTGACAGCTCATTTCAAGCTTTTATCTACTTTGTCACCGCAGTCAAATAAAATATTATTTAAATGTCGAAGGTCTCGTACTCTAGTGCAGTTGGATCACTCATGTATGCCATGGTGTGTTCTCATCCAGATTTAGCTCATGCAATGGGTGTTGTTAGTTGTTACTTGGCAAATCCAGGTAAAGAGCATTGAAGAGCAGTCCATGGATCTTTCGCAGAGGTTCAAAGGATATGTGTTTATAGTTTGGAAAGACTAAAGATGGAGTTATTGGCTACATATACTCAGATTTTGCCGTGATCTTGATAGAAGAAGATCACTTCCCGGATATATTTTCAGCGTAAGAGGTTGTGTTATCTCTTGGAAGGCTATTTTGCAAAGCACTGTTGCTTTATCCACTACTGAGGCTGAGTATATGGTCATTACTGAAGCATGTAAGGAGGCTATTTGGTTGAAGGGTTTATTTTCAGAGTTGAAGAAGGAGTTGCATGTTTCTACAGTCTTTTGTGATAGCCAGAGTGTTATTTATCTCATAAAAGATCAGATGTTTCAGAAGACAAAGCACATTGATGTGCGTTATCATTTTATTCGAGAAATTATTGCTCGTGGTGATATTGTTGTGAGCAAGATTAGTACTCATGATAATCATGTTGATAGGATGACAAAGGCACTTCCTTTAACTAAGTTTGAGAATTGCTTGAACTTGGTTGGTCTTGGTTGTTGAGTTTGTGCTCTTAAGGGGTTTTGTGGAAGAGGTGGAGTTTTGTTATGTTGTTTGGTTGGTCGTTTGTGGATTTCATGTCAAGATGGAGATTGTTGTTATTAGTGACATGAAATATTTGGGTTATGGACCTTACATATTGAGTCCGTTTTTGGTCTAGGGTTTGTGTGAGATACTTTGTACCATATTTCCTGACTCATTGTGAAATTCTCTCATCTGCCCATGGTTTTCTCCCATTTTGGATTTCCACATATTGTATATATGTGTGTTCTTTACAATTTCTGTTCTTTTATTGCTTGTCAATTCATAACAAACACTTAAACATTTTAACACACCATCACAAAATAGTACTCCCTTCGTTCCCCATATATGTGTTGGGAGAAAAATGACACGCAGTTTAAGAATAAAGTTGATGTAAAATGGGAAAAGTAAGATAAAGTAGGAAGAAAGTGGGAAAAATAGATAGAAAGTGGAAAAAGTAGGAATAAAGTGAAGGTGAATAAGTAATGTTCATAGGGACACACTTGGGTCAGCCATGGCTCACCGTGAGGCCGGTTAAAAGATTGGCACTTTTATTCATGTAGATTAACACTTTTCTGTATAAAGATTAACACCTTTTAAAATTTACACTTTTATTCATAAAATAATTATGTTAAAGATTGGCACTTTTATTCATATAGATTCGCACTTTTCTGCATAAAAATTGGCACTTTGACCCGGCCATACTATGTGGCCGGCCTCACCCAAGTTTTTGCCATGTTCATAATGTAATCATTTTATTTATGGAAGTCACATATATATGGGGGACATCCCAAACGGGTAATAACCATACATATATAGGAGACGAAGGGAGTAATTACCATACCCAAAAAGAAAGTCCAAAAGATGGGGAGCGGAATGAGTATATTAAAATGATGTAATGTTGAGTCAATCGAACTTTGATTTGTGTCCAAAGGTTTGGTCTTCTCTTCGTATTTTCTTTGAGATCAACTAAATTGGCATATTTTAGTTCTGCTCTTTAATTGCCGAGTTAAGAATATTATTATTATTATTATTTTAATTTCTTGATTACTATGCATTGATGTTTATAAAGATTAGTGATTATTGGTCTTGGTTTCCTTTTCTACTAGAATTTATAGGAGTATTATCTAATTGCTTATGGAATCTTTAGAAATTTATCATTTATCAATATGAAAAAGTAAGCTAACATTTTTTTTATTAATATGAAAAAAGAGGCCATTATTTTTTTTATTATGATTGTCTTATTAAAAAACTTATGAAATTTAATAACAATACTGCAGTATTATTTCTCCTTGGCTATGAGATGACAATTTTTTTCTTCATCAATCCACAACTATGCTCTTTTGTTTTTTTTTTTCTTTTTTTTTAATCAATAATGATGTTTTGAGATTTTTTCTGTTCAATGTAGTTAACTTCGTGATGGTTTAAATTTATAGTATTTATTTGTATTTTATGATGGAATATGTGGTCCGGTCAAATCTGGATCGGATCCTCTATTGTCTACCCACGTGACATCTTGTCTATTGCATTCGTGGATGGAGGACACAGGGTATAAGCAATGATTGGAGATTTAAGATTTATATAAGGAAAATATATACCCTAACATTTGAAATTTCTAAACCCTAGGATTTGCCACGAATCCTCCATCCACGAATACAATAGATGATGTCACATGGGTAGGCAATAGAGGATCCATGGCGGTCCAATTACTCATATTTTTCATGCGCAGTGCCAACGAATTCATAGTTACAAGTTTGGGATTTTGATTTTTGGTTGAGATGCTTTGCGGTATTTGATGCATGAGGCAAGTTCTATATAAGTTTCGTGCTGTGATGCAACATGAAGCTGCTTTTGAAAGATTGTATTATTAATATTATTGTCTCTAACTAGATTATACATATGTAGTATATATGTTCTCTTCGTTAAAAGTAACTACTATAATTAATATTCGAATTTAATGAGCTAATGTTTAATTTCCCCCAACTATTTGACTTGTCTTTTTCTATTTTAATTCTTTGAATATATATATATATATATATAATAGCAAAATAAAGGTCGAATGATCATAATTTTTCTTGATTATTTTACTAAATTTCATAATTTTGCCTAATTAATCAATATCTTAATATGATTAATATGTATGTATATCTTTAATTATTTAATATTAATTTATTAAATTCTCATAATTTTGCCTAATTAATCAATATTTTAATATGATTAATATGTATGTATATCTTTAATAGCTTTTAAAATAAAATGGAGAGGTTCGGTCAAATCTAATTAAACAATATTTTAATATGATTAATATGTATGTATATCTTTAATTATTTAATATTAATATATATCTTCAATTAATAGCTTTTAAAATAAAATGGAGTGCCTCAGTCACATCCCACTCCACTCCGCTCCGAAGTTCTACAGCCGTTGAAGATTTGTTCATCCATCTTATTTTACTTTTCATTTGCTAATTGCAATGTGTATCAAAGGAGCTCTTTAATAATCAGATCATAGAGAGAAACTTTGGAGTATCCATGGAGTATCCAACCCTCCCATCTAGGCTCGGATGGAGAGGCTCCAAATCATCCATCTCACAGCTAAACGTGTGCTCCAGCTCTTGAAAAAGAATGAGAATGGTGTAGTCTCTGATCGGAAGTACTCGGCGGCGGCCAAACAACCGTTGAGATGGCCCCCCAGAGTAGCTCAGCCGTCTTCCACGGTGGCTCTCTACTAAATCCATTTCATATTCTCTTCTAATTCAATATCAATTTTAATAGACTTAATCATACTTTATCAATAATCAATATATATCTTTAATTAATTTATAGAATTTCAATTTGAATAGATTTTGTCATATTTTATAATAGCTATCGACAATGTGAAATAATCAAATTAGAATATATCTTGAATTTACAATCCTATTCCTAATAAGATTCTACATCCACCTATTCATAACATTTAAATTAAATTAAACCACTCGAGAAATGACATATTTTCCTAACCTATTTTTTTTTAATTAATGTGAACAATGCAATAAACACCCAAACAACGGACAAATTGACAATCAAAATAACCACAACTACCCGAAAAATATCATTGACCTATTTTCAATTACTTCGAACAATGGGCTGCTTAACATTTAAATTGAATTAAACCACTATAGAAATCACATATTTTTCTAACCTAATTTTTTTTTATTAATGCGAACAATGCAATAAACACCCAAACAATAGGCAAATTGACAATCAAAATGAGTACAATTACCCGAGAAACATCATTGACTTATTTTCAATTACTTCGAACAATGGGCGGTTTAACATTTAAATTGAATTAAACCACTCGAAAAATGAAATATTTTCAAACCTAATTTTTTTTATTAATGTGAACAATGCAATAACACCCAAATAATGGGCAAATTGACAATCAAAATGAATATAACTACCCGAAAAATATCATTGACTTATTTTCAATTACTTCGAACAACGGGCGGGTTAACATTTAAACTGAAGTAAATCACTCGAGAAATGACATATTTTCCTAATCTATTTTTTTTATTAATGTGAACAACTGGCGACTTTAGAAATATTATCTATTTTGACCTATTTTTGTATTTCAATGATTAACGGGCGACATGACATTTAACTCGAGTACAACTTTTCAAAAAATTTAACACTTCTTGATGAAAAAATTCTACAATAAAATAAGTAAAGTTTTTTTTACGAACTTTACTTATCATTCACCTATTTTTTTCCAATATAATTTTAATCCTAGCAACTATTCCTATGAATTGTTACATTACAATCATTTTAAATAAATAGTTGTACTTTTTAACAAATATTTTACTCAAAATTTACGATATAAAGTGGTTCCCGTCGAATTTTATCGGGCACTGCACTAGTTTATGTATCGATCATCAATTTTGCATCAAATTGAATGAACAATGATTGCCAATTTAAGATGACCATTACAAAAAGTAGTTTAAAAAAACGAGGAAATTAAATACTACTCGTATCTTGCAATCTTCGTTAGTTTTAATCTTTGTGTTTCTTCGACTTCATCTACCTAACTTTTTAAACTAGTAAACCGGTCATGTAGTGTGGGACTTGAGGAGGGAATCACGATATTGGAACAATCTCGACTCATCGATTTTCTTACCTTGCAATTTTGTCCTCAATGATATGGCAAACATTTTTTATAGAGGGAATTTTTTATACGTTCATATAATTTAGTGAATGTCTAATTATGTCTACCAATTTAATAAATACAGTACAAATTATATCAAATTTTTATCTTTTCGGACCAATATACCCTTATTTATGTTGACTTTGACTAATTATTTGACTTTTTTGATTTAATTTTATTTTTAAGTTTCTTTTATGTTTTTTTTTATTTCCTAATATTTGTTTTTGCAAATTTTTTGACTTTTTTTTATGCTTTTGTTCGAATGTTTTTTTTTCAAATTTTACGATTTTTTATTATAAAACATTCTGATGTTTTTTTTCTAGAACATCACATAAATGAGAACTGGACCTATTGTAACACCTAGCCCCCCCCCCCCCCCCTCCCAGGGCATGTAAAAATGTCACTCGGTGACAGGGCGCTACAGGTAGAACGCTAAAGGAAATTATGAATCGAAGATGAGCTTGTACTTGACTTATGAATATCGAAGGATAAGGCTAATTGAAGAAGCTGAATATATTAACAGATAACCTAATCAAATAGAATAGATGATGGGAAGGATGTCAAAGAAGGAAAGAGATGCCGTTTATTTAAGTACAAGTTAACAACAAGGACCTTGAATACAAAACTTGAATTCATGAATACATAACTTATACAAAACAAAAGCTTCATGATTAACTTGGCTTATTGAACATTGATCATTGAATATTGACATTAAACATTAACAGCAGAAACATAGTTGTGACACATGTGTGAAGACACATGTCACAGGGCTACAACCGTAATATCCTTCGCCTCGGCCGCCTTTCTTCACCTCTCACTTCTAGTTAACCTGTATGTTTAGATTTAATATGCACATGGGGTAAGTACATTGGTTGTAATTAGTGAGCTTGCCCCCAAAATCAATGCAACTTAGGGCTATAGAAATAGACTTGCCCATTTTATGCAAACTTGGGGGTTTTAGGAAAGGACCCGAATTGCTTTAGAAAACATAGTTGCATGCTCTTACGTTTCTACATGATCGTGATAATAACATATGCTGGCAGAATACACATGACGTACCCCAGTCTACAGTTTAGAGTTGTGCTGAGAGGTTAGTCAGCCTCTCAAGCACCTTATCGTTACGTGCGCACACCCCACTGACATCTTGATTCAGAATGGCCGATCGTTCTGTCATAAGTAGACTGGTAATGCATGCAAGAAAACTGGCAAGTTTAACATTTATAAACATGCTTTCATGCACTTCAAAACATATGAGTTTTAGCAAAACATTTTCATTTACGAAAATAGAGCTCACTCTTTGTATATGCACAAGTAATCAAGCAAGCAATCAACTCCGCTTTCCTTGTCGCCTTGTCCCTGAGCTAGCAACCTATTTACACATAACATGTTAATACCAACTCATATCTCATGTACCTTTTACTTGTACTTATCCTTTTAGTAACCTAGTCTTCATCTTACATTTTTAGTCTAAGTATACTTAGGCTATTTCATAATTAACCCTTAGTTAGTTTCTATACTTAGACATTTTAAATATTACCTCTTACATATACTTAACCTATCTTATACTTAGTTATTTAGTCTTGTTGGCTGGGAATATATGAGAATGAAATGAGGATGAATACAGAATATCAATAAACTTGGATAACCAAGAATCAAGGCTGGATCATGAATGTATTAACTTTGGGGATAAATGTATTATGAACACTTGAAGCAAGGTTCCGCATATTTGCTACACTTGGAAGATGGAATCATACTGGAGCACCTGATCATCAATGAAGGTGCAAGACATATGAATGGAAAGCTAAGAGAAGAGGATTTCCAATGAAATCAGTTTCATGCTCTGGATGTGAGTAGGACGGAAGCTATGATTCAATCATTGTCTTGGTTCAAACAAGGAAACCACTCTGCAACAGTTTAGAAAATTTGGTTGTTGCTCAGAATTGGCTAAGTGAAATAGGGCAAAAATTGGTGAGTTAAAAGTCAGGCACAAGGCTACAACATATCCAAATTTCATAGGCATTGCACAAAGGAATTGGGAGAAATGATCAATTTCTTAAGTAGTTTACATGCTGGAATATAGAAGGAAACATATTTGATCAACCAACTTTGATCTAAGATATCTCACTCGATACTCAACCTTTCGAGACACAACACATATCAATAGAAAACTCGAACAATGAAGAATAACCTTCATGTTTTACTGATCTCAAGATAAACAAAGGATCACAATGAAAAGTGAGTATCAAAATGGTTGGTCACACAATTTCCAGATTTTTGGCAGGTTAGACATGTCATCTTTAATTAATACGGAGTATAATAATTTCAGAAAGCTAAAAATCACAATTGAAATCCCAACAAAATTACTAGCAATATGAAAATGTTCTTCCCAATTTAAGATTAAGAACAAAAAAAGGAAATTAAAAAAAATGTCTCTCCTTTCAAGGTCTACGTGGTGGGAAGAACTGCGTATCCGCCATGAAAGCGTTGAGTGGAGTAGGATAAGCTGAAGATTTGAGCATCGTCATGTGCGCGTTGGTGGGGCCGCGGCAGAGGGGGTGGCTTCTGCGGCGGCGTAGATCTAGCGGTTGTTGCTGTTGAGATTTGGAGAAGCTCTCACTGCCGCCGTACCGCCTGTTTTAAAGAGGAACGATTGAGACATAGAAGAGGGAAAGAGAGGGGTGCGTCAGGAGAGAGGGAGGATTTGAAGATTGTTAGGATATTTTGTTAAGGGGGAACTTAAATTCAATTGTGTTTTGATTGGATTCCAAAACCTTCATAGAATATTTTCTTACTACTTTTTGGTGATCCGGCTCAAGTTACAAGCTACACTTAAACGAATTAGAAGAACTCAATTGTTAGGGAGTTCACAACTGCAGTGTAACTTTAGAGCATTTAGGTTAGAACATATGTCTGGAGAGCAATTGGGAAGTGACAGCCGCCCAGACCACGTGTCCACTCACGAATGTTCAACGGACTGTGATGATAGGTCTAATCGCCGAATTTGCAGGGCTAGGCTCAACTAGTCAACGGCTATCTTCCTAGGACTGCACCTTAAAAAGGAAGAATTCAAATTAGACCAAGAAAGTGAGAATCGCGCGCTTTATCTCTCCAACGGATATGATTTCTCTCTAAGGCTTATGGATATAGAAGTTGAAGCCTAGTGGATAAATTAGAAGGTTAAGATATTGTGGGAGGTATTTGGGTTTCTTCTATTTTTCTTCTTTTCGTCTCACCACTCATATTTTACTTGTAGTATGAACCTTCTAATTTATAGGAAGCAGCACAACCCTATATGTTGGAGAGATAGAGCGTGTGATTCTCACTTCCTTGGTCTAATTTGAATTCTTCCTTTTTAGGGTGCAGTCCTAGGAAGATAGTCATTGACTAGTTGAGCCTAGCCCTGCAAGTTCGGCGATTAGACCTATCATCACAGTCCGTTGAGCAATCGTGAGCGGACACGTGGTCTGGGCGGCTGTCACTTCCCAACTGCTTTCCAGATGCTTTCGCTAGCATTGATTGCTTTACCGCGGCTGCTCGAGCGACTTTGGGATGAAGACGCTTTGCATGATAAAGGCGAACCCCTTCAGCTTT
Source organism: Mentha longifolia (assembly GCA_001642375.2). NCBI lineage: Eukaryota > Viridiplantae > Streptophyta > Magnoliopsida > Lamiales > Lamiaceae > Mentha > Mentha longifolia. Next base: position 29,421,715 of record CM038115.1, read on the forward strand.
ATGACGAGCACGCTCCTTGAGCTGTTCAGTTGCTTCGATCACGCTGGTTGCTCTATGTCTGACGCTCTGGTCTTACAGGCACGCTTTGATCTGCAGCTATTTGATCCTGTAAGCACACTCTAGTCTTGCAAACACGCTCTGGTCCGTTCTCACCTAAACGCTCTAAAGTTACGCTGCAGTTGTGAACTCCCTAACAATTGAGTTCTTCTAATACATTTAAGAGCAGCTTGTAGCTTGAGCCGGATCACCAGAAAGTAATAAGGAAATATTCTATGAGGGTTTTCGAATCCAATCAAAACACAACTGAATTTAAGTTCCCCCTTAACAAAACATCCTAACAATTTCTCCCTTTTTGATGATGCCAAAACCCAAATGAAAAATATACTCTAATACAAATAGAGCATCCTATTAATTTACGGGCGGTGAGGTAGACGCTTTGAGTCCAAGGAATTTCTTTTCTACTTGGACATTACTCAGATCTTCATGTTCTTCTTCTTCAGTTCCGCTCTGCTTCCCCCTTACCAAGAGATGGTATTTGTCATTATCATCTTTGGTGTTGATCAACAGCTTCATCGTCGATGTATGTTTCGTCGTATCTAGCTTCCTCCGATTCTCTTTACCCTTTTCTAGGAAGATGATATTTTTCATTCACATCTTCCATTACATGAATATCTCCAAAAATTCTCCGACACTCACTTCCATCAGAGAACTCCTATCCTTCTACCTCATGCTTACTTGTAAAAGGATTTCTCACTAGTTGGAAACTATGCAAACCCAAACCCAGAAATAACCGAGAAGTTGTCTAGTTTGAGAGTTTAGTTTGTAAAGGTTGTTTTGGCGGTAGCAACCGGTAATCGCTACAAGTTGTAAGGCTCGAGAGTGCCTATTGATAAACTGTTGGTCCTAAGAAGAAAGCACGAACTCTTAAGACAAGATGTATAGTGGTTCGGAGGTTACGCTCCTACGTCCACTCTTCCCACCACAACCCGGTGAGGAACTTCACTCAACTTGGGGTTTTAACTAAGTACCCCAAGAACCATGTGAGTTTATACGATAGGCACTCACGAGCCTATGAGTTTATACGATAGGCACTCACGAGCCTTACAACCTTTACATACAAAACACTCAAACTCAGTTTAGGGTTTGGGTTTGGGTTCGTATATTTCCAACTAATGAGAAATCCTTTTACAATGAAGTACAATGTAGAAGGCTTGGATTTCTCTCTAGGGCTTATGAATAAATGAGATTGAAGCCCTAAGTTGTGAGCTAGAAGGTTGGATCGGAGATATTGAAAGTAGAGAAGGAAAGAGGTTTTTCGAAGTTGGAAGCGCCTTCTCTCTTCTGTTATGCTATTGATTTCACTTGATCTCCTTCATTATTATGTAGTTTGAACCTTCTATTTATAGGGAGGGAAAGCAAATCTATCCGTTGGAAAGATAGATTGCGTGCATCTCACCATGTCCAATCTGAATCAAATCTTTTACTTTATAGCACACAGTCCTAGGGGAGTAGTTGTTGACTTGTTAGAACCTAGGCCTGTGCATTCAGCGATTGGACGACTCACCGTTCTTTTGAGCACTGAGAGGCGGACACGTGGTCTGGCAGCTATCGCATCTCACCTGCTTGTCAGACGCTCTCGCTATGACCTGAAAGCACGCTCTAGATCAGAGAGGCGCTTTGATCTGCTCTGAATTTGCAGCTGAGGTGGCTAAGTGTGGAGACGCTTTGCATAATGAAAGCGAGCTCCTTCACACTTAAACTAAGCACGCTCTTTGAGCTGTTCAGTCGTTCTGCTTTCATGCGGCTTTATTGCAGACGCTTTGTTCTCAGGGCACGCTTCTGGTCTGGAAGCGCTTTGTATTGGAAGTACGCTCCGGCTTTCCTTCCAGCAAGCTAAGGACGCTTCTCTTCTTGCCTTGTACTTTGTTGCTCTCGCTCCTGCTTCGTCACGCTTCCTGACAAGTGCTCCGTCCTTGGAAGCACGCTCTGGCTATTCTGGACGCTCCGCTTCTTGAAGCGTTCCACTGTTTTTCCTTTAGCCAGGCGCTTCAGCTTCCTTTTAAGCGCTCTCACATAGATACTCTAGAGTTACATTTAATACTTAGAACTCCTTAACAGATGAGTTCTTCTAATACATTAAAATGTACATATTAACTTAATTGGATCACTAAAGATAATAAGGGAAATATTCTATTTAAAACGCGGGTTTTGGAATCGAATCAAAACACTTCTTTTATTATCAACTTGATTCAAGTTCCCCCTTACATAAATATCCTAACATAAACTTTCAATTGGTTCGTGAGTACCCGCAAACTCACAAAGGCTCTTGGGTGCCCGTGTTAAACCCCAAGATTTGGAGTATAATTCATTACTGAGTGAAGGTGATGAGAGTGGATATAGGAGGCGTTCTCCGAACAACTATAACTTTTGTGTTATGCACTTTACGTTCTTTATGCTTTGATTATTCATAACACACTCACACATGCTCTTAGTGATAAACTGTTTTAATTGCAAGATAACTAAGTGGCTTAAATCTGCTCTCCACATTCCGCACAACACTCATTCAAGCGAGAAGCTTTGAAGATCTTTACAACCTTCAAAGCGTCTTCTTGAAAAGAGATGAAAAACGCACGAGAAGTTAAACACTTCTCCACACACGTATTCACCCCTCCCCTTTTACATGTGTGAGCCACTTTTGGGACCAACAGAGATGAAGGTCTAGGGTTTCAGATATGAAAAATGAAAAGGTGAAACACGATTTTTATTCAAATTTTGAATTTGGCTTGATAAGGGTATTTTTGTTTTAAAAGACAAAAAAATATACATAATTTGTATTATTCAAATGTCAAATTTAACTTCATGGACATAATTTAACATCCAGTAACATATATGAACATATTTATGCATATTCACTTTTATATAGCTAAGTATATTTAGCCGAGACTTGTTTTTTTTTTAATCTACAATTCTCTTAAAAATGATAGCTAGCATGTTAGTTCTACTTATTTAATATTACCAATTTTAACAATATTTATTTCTTATAATTATTTCTATAAACCATCATTTACTTGGTTTTTTAGTCGAACCTTCAAACTAAATCACTTACCATTAGCATAATCAGTAAAAACACTTATTTAATATTTAAATTACTTCACTTGCTTTACTCTTTATAATTGGAGAGTTGCCACATTTGTCATCATATCCAAATGTGCGTAGAGGTAACCTTGAACTCAAAAAGATATGCAATATTCAAATTTAATATAATATTCCAACCTTAAACTATTGCTCAACAAAATAGGTTTAAAGTGTTAAACTTTATTAATTTTTTTTTTTCCATCATCTTACGTTTCATGTCTCCGTCCCATTAAAATTTGGCTAACTTCCCTTTTGAGCTATCTAATTGAATGAGACTATTTTTCAAAATGGAAATAATTAGACTTACTAATCTAATTATAATTAGGCCCATTAATCTAAGCCTAAAAAAACTGAATTCGAAAATAAATTTTAATTTTGTAAAAAAATTATAATAAAATTGCTAATATGCTTATGAGAAAGATATGCAATGAGTGAGATTTGTTACATTTTCATGTAGATTATTTATTATTTTCATTATAAAATTTATATCATTTTTAACATTATTCATTATCATGGATCGCACAAATGCAATACTAGTTTAAGTCATGCAAACTACATAATAAGCACAGCAAATTAGCTGGACGTAATTCGCAATTTTAATATTAGGGTGTGTTCTCTTTGATGGAAAATTATCATGGAAAATGAGGAAAAATAGAACAATCACCCTTTAAATTTCTCCTTAATTGGGATAATATTTTATTTCCATTGGAGTGAAAATGAAGGGGAAGAAAGAGCAAAATAGATAAGGAAGTGGGAAAAGTTGAGAAATAAGGAGAAATTTAAAGGGTAATTGTTCTTTTTTCCACCATTTTCCTATGATAATTTTCCATCAAAGTGTGTTCAAATAAATCTATTCATATCATTTAACACATTAAAGATTTTTTTATATGTGCAAAGAAAAGGACTACGCGGCATAATTCACAATTTTATTACAGGGGATATAAAAATACTACAGTATAATTTAATCAATGCTTAAAAAATATAGATAAATTAAATTAAGTAGTGATGCCGAATATATAGCAAGATCCAATGTATTAGCTGACAATATAGTAGGTGGGTGACACGCATTTCCACATTATAACTACTAGAAGTGAAAGCATTATACATGCGTGCTTCAGTTAAGTTGGAAATAAATCTGCCGCGTCGTTTTTCTGCATAATAATGCTTCACATAGTCGATAGGCTACTTTTTGTTCATCCATCACCTAATTCTATGTATATAATCTTATTTGCATTCGTCTCATCAAATTCTTGCACATTTTATTAAGTGAATCCATTATAATAATATCATTTTATATTTTTTTTACAGTGTTCTTAAAATATCCGCATAGATCCGTCTAATCATTAAGCAGCACCCCACCCTCCCGATTAATGTTTATCTGTCTTGGCGCTATGCAGCACTCCAACAACCTAATTAAAGCTTAATCATTGGTCTTTAAGTGTGAACTAATAGATGTTTAGGCAAACTAGGCTGCTCTATAATGATTTGGATGACAGGACATATTTAGGGCTAAATATAATTAGATTGCATATATTCAATAGTTATGGATATTATGTTTAATGTTAGAATTAAAAATTTGTTGTAAGCTATAAAGTTTAGACAAAGACCATGAAATTTATGAAATTGGACAATATTATGTGTTTTTATCATTAATTTGGTAATAAAATTGTGTATAATATATGGTTATATAATTATACATGAGGACATAACGTAAAAGTAGTAAAAGTGAGCATTGCAGTTTTAATTTGCTTAGGCTCCCGGGCCTAGGCGCTATTCCCCCCCTCGATCGTCTTACTAGCACCTTACTTGATTATGAATAAAAGTAGTGGGGGTATTTTTATTTTATTTTTTTCTTCTTATTTTGGGGTGTGCAATTTTATTAGGACATCTCAAAATGAAAATGAAACAACATTAATGGATTAATGAAGGGAGTATATAAAAGAAAGACATGTATTGTTAAATTTCAATATTCTTTAAAGTTCAATCACGATGTTTGATTAGCTAACAAAGGATAACTTAAAAATCTCTATCGTGGGTAGTATATTACTCCCTCCGTCTCACTAAGTTAGACACTTTTCTTTTGGGCGCGGGAATTAAGGCGGAAGTGATTAGTATGTAAAGTGTAATGTGTGTAGGGATATTGTGTTGTTTATGTATTTATACATATTTTAAAACAAGAGCATCATAGATGCATAAAAATATATTCATGTTTGATCTTAAATGAAATATCGTATCGAGACCTTTAATTTGGTATAAAAATTATAAAAATCCGAGAATAAACGATCAAGTTATGACAATTTAAAGTTTTAGAATTTAAATTATAGAAAATTAAGTGTAATAAAAGAGTGTTAATTGTTTCCCAAAAAGGAAAGATATCAAACATAGTGAGACAGCCCAAAAAAAAATATGTCAAAGATAGTGAGACTGAGGTAGTATATATGAATATATTTTATTACAAGTACGACGAAGGTAAATAATTAAATTCATAAATCAAAATTTTAAAAGTATCATTGAATAAAAAATATGTGGGATACGGCCATAGCGCACTTACCAAATTTGGATAAGGATTAAAGGTAGGTTTACTATATCGAATTTTTATATGAGAGTTGGATTAATTGTACTTGATTTATTTGATAAAATTCCTCAATTTGTAGACTATCAGATTGCAAGCGATATTAATCCATATATATATATATATATATATATATATATATATATTTAAATAAACTTAAAATTTTCATTATTGGTCTTTCACCTTTGAGACCAACAACTATAATGTTTTTGGTTCAGGGTCCCATTTTTTCGTTTGTATAATATATTAATATGCACAAGCTATAAATAGTTGAAAACATCAAATCATTATATCACTATTTATAATAAATGTGTGTGCCCCTGAAATCTATATTGAGAGTGTCCAAAACTACTACTTGCCTTTCATCAACGATGGCTAAAACAACACACCATGATTAAAAAAATTCCAAAAATATCCCAAATTTGTACAATATTTTTAATTATATGTGTTTTGTATTATAATAAAAGATGCACGAAGTGAGTAACGAAGGGAGTAGTGAAAACGTTTCAAGATACGCTCGATATGTAATTAAAAAATTAATTCGGATTTATGTTAACTGAGCGATCGTCAATAAAAATTTAAAATAATCGAGATATTATAATGTAAATCCCCTCTCACCATACCTTAATTATCGAATTAACGGATTTCTTTTTTGTATCTTCTTGATTTAATTTACTAATGATGATTGGGCTTTCATTTTCGCTGCCAGCTAGATACATTGTGTCCAATTAAATACTCATCACTTGTATGCGTATGTTAAATGTCGAGACATTGGTTTTGAATTAAAGTATTTTGTAATCCCTCTGTCTTTTTTATTTGACTCGTTTTTTATTTTGTGGTTTTTTTTTTTATTTGACTTGTTTCTATTTTAAGTTCAACACAGTTCAATTACTCCCACTTAACACTTGACTTACCCCTAATTAAATGTCATTACACTTATAATGATAGGTGTGCACCACCACCATATACTCCTATATTTTTTTTCTGAAATATTATGCCAAAAAAAATGAGCCAAATTAGAGAGAACATAAGTAATATATAGAGAAGAAGAAGAAGAAGAAGAATATGCGTGTGTTAGTTCAACTATAGAGGATTAATGAATGGAATTAAATAATAGTAATAAAAATTATAATTAGTGAAAATAAAAGAAATAGTGCTGAGTCCATGAAACGAATCTAGAGGAGTCATTTCCGGAGGGCTATATAAGAAGAGACAAACTCCAATCCAACCTGCTTACTTCCCAGTCCAGAGAGAGAAAGAGGAGAGAGAGAGAGAGAGGGTTACCAGAATTTGTGAAGCGTATTCAGCCCAAAAATAGACATTTCCATTTCCATTTCCCAACCCTCCTCCTCCACCAACCCCATGGCCGTTTCCAGCTTCGCTAGGGCTCTTCCGTCCTTCGAGTGCCGCTCCGATCCCGACTTCTCCCTGCCGGAGATTCCTTCGCCTGGCTACTCCGCGGGATCCAAATCCGGCCTCCTCCGCGGCGGCGCCGGGGCGTACGGACTCTCCTCGCTAATCCTCAAGTTTCCCCCAAATTTCGTGCGCCAGCTGAGCGTCAAGTCTCGGAGGAATTGCAGCAACATTGGCGTCGCGCAAGTCGTGGCGGCTTCTTGGTCGAACAACCAGGGCGCGCCGGCTCCCGTGCCGGCGGCTGCGGCTGTTGATGCAGCCGCCGCCGCCGCGGCAGCACTGGTCGAGGTTGAGACCGGTGCTGGAAATGGGGTCCTTCCAGCGAAGGATCCGTGTTGTGAGGGCGAAAACGTTGAGACTGCGGATTCGCCTAAATTCAAATACGCTTCATTTCTGAATTCGGATGGAAGCGTTGCGATTCATGCTGGTATGCTACTTTTATGTCGGATTAATTCCTGATATATCTTTATTCGGTTCTGTGTGGTATTTTAAGCTTCATTATGCTAGCGTTTGTTAGGCTAGATTGCTGTTTATTTATTGTAGAGGTATATTGCTGGAACATATGATTACCTAATTGTAATATATTGGGCGCACGGTTTATGATTTTTGCGGATCCGAAATTCTGATTCGGGGCATGTTCAAAGAAATTTCAATCTAGCTCAGCTGTTCGATAAATGATTTAACTGTACTGGTAGTGATTCGAAGTGAAAATGCAAGATATCAATATGATTGTCTCTTGCTAATTGCTCATATCGTTTGTCTAAGTAAGTTTCTAATTTGTGAAGCTGTAAAGATTGCTCATAAATATCAACTCTCTTATTAATATATTGGATTTGCTGACTTGGACAGGTGAAAGATTGGGCCGTGCCATTGCCACTGATGCAATAACCACTCCAGTCTTTAATACATCTGCATATTTCTTCAAGAAGACTGCTGATCTCATTGATTTTAAGGTATATTCAATTATTGCATGGTTAAAGATGTTTGCACTCTGAGGATGTCCTTAAATCTGTCATTCAAGTTACCTATTCTATAAATATTTGATCTCATAAGTCATATCTCAGGTCATCAATGTTACTTGATGATAAACCCATTTTCTGGACCTGATTTACTTAGGCAAAATGTAGTTAGAATGTGCCATTTGAATACAATTACTTAGTTCAGTTAAAACCTAACTTAATTGCAGGCTAAGCTTATCTAGAGTTGTTTACCAATTAGTCTGAGCTGTGCTTGTTTAGTTTTTCTTTCGATATCCAAATCAGCACCTCCTTTAATGAAATAAATTAATCAAATTAACTTTGTTTGAGCAGCATCAACTTGGAGTTCCTTGAATAGACTTTAAACCTTTATGTAAAGTGAATGCTTGCAAATTTCATTGTTCTTTTAACAGGAAAAACGACGTGCCAGTTTTGAATATGGACGGTATGGGAATTATACTACTCTTGTTGCAGAGGAAAAGATAAGGTAAGTTAGACTGCCCTTCCTTCCTTTTAATAATATGACCTAACATAATGCACTGAGAGTGGCATCATTTCATTTCTTGAAAATGTACCAGTGCACTGGAAGGGGCTGAGTCAACACTTCTGATGGCATCTGGAATGTGTGTCAGCACTGTCATGTTGATGGCACTCGTTCCTGCCGGTGGGCACTTAGTGACTACAACTGACTGTTATAGGAAGACTCGGATATTCATTGAGAATTTTCTACCCAAAATGGGAATCACTGTATGTCCTTTCTAATTCAATATATGTTTGATTTCTCTTACCAATGTATTAGTACTTTTCACTGTATGAACACCACTTCAAACTCACTGGATAATTACTTGTTGGGTATGAGTGTCCCAATATCCCATTTTGTGCCCGGGTGTGTTATTGACCAGTCGTGACTCGATTCTGGAGCCAAGAGGCCTAATGTTCTTTCTTCCATGTTAACAAAATGCAGGCCACTGTCCTTGATCCTGCAGATATTGGAGGTCTGGAGTCAGCTTTAGAGAAGAACAAAGTAGGTCTTTATGCTAATTTTCCTTGTACTTAATGAATAAGTCGAAATTTCCATTTCTTATTAGAGTGCTTATAGGCATAGTTTTAACTTTCTTTTCAGGTGTCTCTCTTCTTTACAGAGTCTCCAACAAATCCATTCTTGAGATGTGTTGACATTGAGAAAGTCTCGAAGCTTTGTCATGAGAAAGGAGCCTTGGTTTGTATAGATGGGACTTTTGCAACCCCTCTTAACCAGAAAGCCTTGGCTCTTGGGGCTGATCTTGTCGTACACTCAGCGACTAAGTACATTGCTGGTCATAATGATGTATGCCGATTTCAATCCCTCAGTCTTTATACACATCTTTTACATTAAGACTGCTAACTGTATATGCCTTATTAGTAACATGCAACTCTCTGTACAGGTTCTTGCGGGGTCAATCAGTGGTCCTGAAAAATTGGTTTCTGTTGTCCGTAACTTGCATCATGTTCTTGGCGGCGCTCTTAATCCTGTGAGTTAACTGCAGCAAAATCACTGCTTCATTAGTCATCATTTCCTTTTCATGGTTGGCTTGCTTCATTTCGTACTTTAGATTCTGCTGAACTGGTTGAGCTCGATGCATTAACTTTTTGTCGATTAAGCATTTTGCGGTTGCTGCATTTTGAGCTTATACTATAAGTAAGGTTGTTTAACCCTGCTATTCTTGATCAGAATGCTGCATATCTAATCATCAGAGGAATGAAAACGCTGCATCTTCGTGTACAGCAACAAAACACAACAGCACAAAGGATGGCCGAAATTTTAGAGGCACATCCCAAGGTATTAATTCCCTTAAAAAGCTAATTATTCTCTATTCATTTTTCTTTTGTCAAGTTCATTTTCTTCTCATTTCTTTTCCCTAAATATTTATTTGTAACCAATGAGTTAATGCTGATCATCACGTCACTCTAGTTCTTCTGTTCTTAGCATTTTATTTAGTACTTCCATCAGCATTCTTGGTAAACCTGCCTTTGTTATATATCCAACTTATTATCTCTCTTATATGTTTTCGGATGTCATTTATGTATTAATTAAAATAATTGGTCATACTTACTGAAAAAATGTGTAGATAAACTATCGTAATGGGAATGCATATACAAAAGAGTATTCTACATTTGTTTTTCTATTGACTGCTTTTGGTACATTATGTATAATTCTCGATTGAAACGAATTGCAGATCAGGTGTGTTTATTACCCAGGCTTAGCTAGTCATCCAGAACATCATCTTGCCAAGAAGCAAATGACTGGTTTTGGTGGGGTGGTTAGCTTTGAGGTCAGTTAATAAAATTATAAATTTATCCAGCTAAACATTTCTCCGAATCTCAATTGCATCTTTTTTCTTGAAATGATCCCTCTGAATTGAAATCAAATTAGGTTGACGGAGATCTGCACAAGACTGCAAAATTTGTCGACTCACTGAATATTCCGTACATCGCCCCTTCTTTCGGAGGTTGTGAAAGCATTGTAGACCAACCTGCTATAATGTCTTACTGGTATGTACTTGGCCTACTCTAATAACTAATCTAAATTACAACTCATGTAATTTCTTTAGGTCTTTTTTCCAAGTTAATTGACATTATTCCAACGTAAATGAATGGGAATAGGGATCTTCCTCAGTCAGAGAGGGCAAAGTACGGAATCTTGGACAACTTGGTTCGATTCAGCTTCGGTGTGGAGGACTTCGAAGACCTCAAGGCCGACGTTCTTCAGGCTCTCGAGATGATATAAGGTGTCTGATCTGCTGCTGTTTTCTTCTTCTTGTTCTATTTTTCGAGTCAATTTGTGCGACGTTGTTTTGGTGTTTTCTATTGCAATTGAACCTTGAAGTAGAACCGATGATCATCATTTGGTGATCCTCAATGGATGGACTTTTATCAGTATTCATTATTTAATCTCTTAGGTTGCGTTTACTTTTGTACTGTTTTGTTGAGGAATAAAGAGGGATAATATAATGTGGTATAAAGTGGTGGGATCTATATTTTTTTATATGGTGTTTACTTTGTAGAAAATCAATATATATATATATAATACGAAAACAGATCTCCATCATATGTGAAATTATGTAGAATTTTCGTGATTATTTTCCTAAATTCTTGTGGCTTTGGCTATATTAGGCAATAATTTAATCAATATAAAAACTATATAATAATATATCTCCATATATATACATATTATATAATATTTTCCTAAATTTTCATAAATTTTCATCATGAATCAATTAATATAAAAAAAAATATATGATATTCATACAAGATATGCATCATTAATAAAGATATATATATATATATATATATATTAATTAACTAAGTATTATACATACTACGAGTTAAATTTATTCATCATTAATGATCTCATCAATTAATATTTTTTTATTTGACATAAAGTGATTATTGTCGAAAAATGTTCGTCATTAATCTATTACACATATAACGGGTGTATTGACATAACATAAAATTGAACATGTTCGATTAGTCAAGAAATGTTATCCTCATCTATGTTTTTTTATTATTGTGAATAACGAGTGAGTTGATATTCAAACATATAAGATATGCATCGTAAATAAAGATATATATTTTTTAACTAAATAAGTATTATACATACCACGAGTTAAATTTATTCATCATTAAATTCATTTATTATTAAATTTATTCATCATTAATAATCTCATCAATCAATATTTTTGTATTTGACATAAAGTGATTATTGTCGAAAAATGTTCATCATTAATCTATTACACATATAACGGGTGTATTGACATAACAGAAATTGAACATGTTCTGTTGGTTTGTTTAGGATCGAAAAGTAGGCTTAGAAAAGAGAATATTGTTCATTGATTGTATTTTGTTCTATTACAAGATAGGTACTTATACTGCTATTCAATCTTCTAAGTAAGGAATGTAATCAATAGTGATTTTCTATCTAAGGAACTTCCCGATATGCCTCACTCACCTTGATTTATTTCCTTATTTGTCTAACACTCCCCCTCAAGTTAAGTAATGGGATTACCAATACTTAACTTGTCCAATGCTTCTCGAAATGACTTAGCACTAACTGCCTTGGTTAAGATGTCAGCAAGTTGATCTTCTGATTTAACAAACGGAAGCTCAACAATCTTTGCCCCGATCTTCTCTTTAATGAAGTGCCTGTCAATTTCAACGTGCTTAGTTCGATCATGTTGAACAGGGTTTTCTGAAATACTAATGGCAGCTTTGTTGTCACAGAACAGTTGACATGTCTTTGATGAAAAAAGGTTTAGTTCAGTCATCAACTTCCTTAGCCACAGTATTTCTGTAAGCCCATTTTTGATTCCCCTGAATTCTGCTTCGGCGCTTGAAAGTGCAACAACCTTTTGCTTTTTGCTCCTCCAAGTGACTAGATTTCCTCTGACAAAGGTGAAGTAACCAGCTGTGGATCTCATATCATTTGGATTTCCTGCCCAATCTGCATCTGTGAAGCCAGAAATATCCAAGTGTCCATGTTTTCCAAAGAACAAACCATGCCCAGAAGTTCCTTTCAAGTACTGGGCGATTCTCATTACAGCCTTCCAATGACTTTCTTGTGGTGAGTGCATGAACTGACTCACAACTCCCACAGCATACGCAATGTCGGGTCTAGTATGGGATAAGTAGATGAGCTTCCCAACTAGTCTTTGATATCTCCCCCTGTTGGTAAGTTCGGCCCCTTCAATCATTTGAAGCTTGTGATTCTGTATCATCGGAGTATCGACTGGTTTACATTCCAGCATTCCAATTTCTGCAAGTATATCTAGAATATACTTCCTTTGGCTAATGAAGATCCCTTTCGTTGACCTCAACACCTCGATCCCTAGGAAGTACTTGAGAAGACCCAAATCTTTCATTTGAAATTCATTGAACAGATTCTTCCTCAAACTGCTTATCTCCTCAAGATCATCTCCAGTGATAATCATGTCGTCGACATAGATGATAAGACAAGTAATTTTCTCCCCCTTCCTCTTGAGAAACAAAGTGTGATCCGAGTTACTTTGTTTGTACCCACATTTCTTCATTGCTTCAGTGAATCTCCCAAACCAAGCTCTCGGAGACTGTTTCAATCCGTATAATGTTCTCTTGAGTTGACACACTTCTCCATCTCCGAATCCTTCTGTAAATCCTGGTGGAGGACACATAAACACAGGTTTCTGAAGTTCTCCATGTAAGAAGGCATTCGTTACATCAAATTGGTGGAGAGGCCAATCTTTATTAGCTGCGATTGAGAAGAGAACTCTCAGAGTATTGATCTTCGCCACAGGTGAGAACGTCTCAGCATAGTCTACTCCATACGTCTGAGTATACCCTTTTGCCACCAACCTTGCCTTATACCTATCAATTGAGCCATATGGTTTACGTTTGATCGTAAACACCCACCTGCATCCAACTGCTTTAATACCGTTTGGTAGTTTGTCTTTGATCCACGTGTTATTTCTCTGTAGTGCCTCCATTTCAGTATTCATTGCATCCCTCCAATGTTTTGACTTCATGGCTTCTTTTGCACTTCTGGGAACATCTTCCTCCTTATAGAGTGCTGCCTCAAAAGCTCTTGCCATTTTAGTCAAATTCCCCGACACAAAGTTGGCCATTCCATATCTACTCTTTGTATTAATTCTTTCCGGAGAGTATCATTTTGGAGGCACTCCTCGTGTACTTCGAGGTGGGAGGATATATCGGCCAGTGTCCCCGTCTATAGTGTTATCCTCCTCTTCTTCTGATTCTGCAGGGTTAGTGGAGATACTATCTTCACTAGTATTCAATTCAGAAGTTACCTCAGGTATTACCGTGGATATCGAAGTTAGATTCTCAATGGGAGAGGACGTTGGGGACTCAAGTGGAGAGGTATGCTCGGCGATAGTGACTGCCGGTGTCTCTTGTTGATCCACGAAAGACTCGTTCGATTGATACACAAGCCAACTTAAGTGGTCTTCTTTACTCTCCCCCTGACCTCTAAGGTGGTTTGTGTAGAAGAACTTGGTTTCAAGAAAATCGCAGTTCATGGTGGTTACAATTTTCTTAGTTGTGGGATCAAAACACCTATACCCCTTTTGATTAATCCCATATCCGACAAAGACACATTTTGTAGCACAAGGTGCTAGTTTGGTTCTTTCATGTTTGGGAATATGAACATAGGTAGTACATCCAAACACTTTCGGTGGTAGACTCAAGGATTCTGGGATGTTGGCTTGTTTGGACAACACATCAAGTGGGGTTTTCTTATTCAGAATTTTTGTGGGAAGTCGATTGATCAGGAACACAGAGGTTGCTATAGCTTCAGGCCAAAGAAAAACAGGGACACATGAATCAATCATCAAAGACCGAGCTATTTCTAGAATAATCCGGTTTTTTCGTTCAGCTACCCCATTTTGTTCAGGCGTATAAGCACAAGAAGTTTGATGAATTAAACCATTTTGACCAAAGAAATCGGACATGGAGTGGTTAACAAATTCCCTCCCGTTATCAGACCGGAGTTTTTGAATGGTAGTATGAAATTGGGTTCTAACCATGTTAAAAAATTTGACAAACTTATCAAACACTTCAGATTTATGTTTCAAGAAATAAATCCATGTTACCCTAGTGCAGTCATCAATAAAAGTCACAAAATATTTAATGTTATCTCCCCCAACAATAGGTGCAGGTCCCCACACATCAGCATGCACTAAAGAGAACATAGAATTAACTCTAGTATTGGAAGGTTTGAAAGATTGTCTATGGCTTTTAGCCAAAACACAGGTTTCATAAAAAAAATCTTTGGGAATTGAAACATTTGGAAATAATAGTTTGAAATAACCAGGAGAAGGGTGTCCTAATCTTTGGTGCCACAATCGGACGTCATCTTTCGTGGATCTTTGAGTTAGCATTGCACTACCATGATGAGCTGCCCCATCCACATAATAGAGCCCTTGTTCCTCAGTGCCACGCCCAATGATCCTCTTCGTCCGGATATCCTGCAACACACAGAATTTTGGGAACATTAGCAATGTGCAGTTCAGTTCCCGAGTCACATGGCTAACAGACATCAACCGTTGTGATAAGCTAGGAACAAACAAACAATTTGACAAACAGAGATTTGGCGATATCTCTATGGTTCCTGCTCCGGCCACAATAATCAATTCCCCATTTGATGTCTTGATACAGGTTTTAGGGATTTCAGAAAAATTACTAAAATCCTTCACTTCGGGAGTCATTGTATCAGTAGCCCCACAATCAAAAATCCATCCCTTTTTATGCAAGTTAGAATCATTTTGCACATGGAAAGCAGCGGAAACATCATAAAATAGTGCAAAACGATTATGAGTACCATTTTTTGAATTTTTGAAAGATGGAGGGCCATCTTGCAAAATATGGGGGCCAGTTTCCGAATTTCCGGAACTTTGATGGTCAGAAACTGAATCTGTAAAAACCTGGGGACCATCCTGCAAATCTTGAGGGGTAATATAGTAATTTCGCCACAAAGAATTGGGGTTAGGGTTTTTAACCCTAACCGATTCATTACCTTCGTCTTCCTCAGCCGATTTTCCAGAAACTCGCACTGCCCAGTTTCCGGCGCCTTCTCCGTCCACGTTGCCGCCACCGCCGCTTCTGGATTCTCCGCCTCCAGTGGTCGGGTTTTCATGGCCACCTTGTCTGGTCCCGCTCGCGAAATTTGCAGATGCCGCTCGTTTTGGCTTCTGCTCCCACCACTCCGGGAATCCAACTCTGAGGAAGCAATTCTCCCGTGTATGCTTCTGCTTCCCACAGTGCGTGCACCACAGCTTACTTTTATCCACCGATTTGGAGTGGTTGGCGGTGGAATCGTTGGTGGCGGCTGGTTTGGCTGGCGGCGGTTGGGATGGTGCTGTGCTATGGCTTCCGCGATTTCTCTGTGCCCCGTACCCGAAACCTATTTCCCCCAATGATGTATCGGGATTTCCTGCGACGGCCTCGGTCTGAATCTGGGACGGCGGCATGATCTGTCTTCGAGCTGCCTCTCGTTTCACTACGCCGTAGGCCGTCTCTACTGAGGGGAGGGGGTCTTCCTTGAGTATATCTCGCCGGATTCCTTCATATTTGGGATCTAGGCCGGCCAGAAACTTGAACAGCCGCTTCTCATTCGTGTGTTGTCTGAATTGTTTCACGCCCTTATCGCAACACGAGATGGGTTGTTTTTGGCACCTATCAACGTTGATCCACAGTCCGTGGATTTTTCAATAATATGTTTCCAGATCCATTTCTCCTTGTTTGATGGTGTTTGCTTTTTCCTCCAGGTCGTATATCAGATACGGATCGGCCTTGCTCTCGTATGTGATTGCGAGATTATCCCAGATTACCTTTGCAGATTGATGATGCGCGAAATCGGCGATAATATCATTTTCGATATTATCG